>JBBGZY010000016.1:1200000-1565000 GCA_037952925.1 Lithobates clamitans | reverse complement strand
AAGCCCTGAGACTCCACAGCTTATGCATACTTTATTTAGAGACTGGAGGCGGAAGTAAATAGGGCAAGAGCATAACATATCAGTGAAAATAAGGTATACCCCTGCTAATAAATACGAATAGCAACTCTGCTGTGCAGGCAAAAATATCTGACCTATTTCTCATGGAGAACAGGCAAAAGGTCTCATGTATGAAAAGTGGAGTAATTGTCCATAACTACCTATTCACCTACGATTATAAATTAGTTCATTATTCTTTCAAAATTTTGCCATCTGTGAAAGTAATGGTATTGGCCACACACCCCCTTTGATAAGATCCATGGTGAGAAATGCCTATGCAGTGTGCACACAAGAAGGATGATGGGCTCAGCATATCCACATGGCAGGTCAATGTGGAGCCAAGGCTGGCCATACAGGACTTTTTTTTTTCCTTTTAAACAGCGGGTTGGACAAAAAATAAAAATAAAATTAGCGGATTTCCCCCTTCACATCCACAACATTCTAGGTTTATGAGGGAATCTTTCCTACTTTGGTTTTGTATTCAGACCGCAGGGAGCCTTCCATACCATCAGAATACAACGATCAGTGTTGCTGACTATAGCCACTAAATATTCAGTAAAAACCCGAGTCTGGTTGTACACAAGTCGATTGATAGATCAACTTGTGTATAACCAGCTTGCCCCCACATGGCTCGAAAATTTGGCCAGTTCCTGCTGAACCGGCCGAGTTTTGATCCATGCTTGGTAGGCTTAGGAATCACTGATGGATTGCTGGTCACAGCAAGCACTGCATACTGACTGTGTTGTCATCACAGGACACCAACATTTATGGCAATACAAAACTGTAAACGTATTTAATGAGTGACACAAAGCCAATGTGCACTGCCACGTGCAGGAGGTTAGGAATTATGTGAATCCGAAGAATGGGGTGTTTTTATTTGCTCCCTAATGGTCTGTTAAATAAACCATTGGAAGCATTTTGTTATATCTGTTTATCAGGTTTTTTGGACTTGCCAATCTTGTCAGAAATTCCAGAATGGTCTTGTGTCCACAGCACACTTCCTGTTTTAACCTAATTCTGATCTGTGACCCCAGCGTGATTAGCCTTAAAGTAGAACTATAAGAAAAACTTTTTTTTTCCATTTTGGATAGAGTAAAGCCTGGTACACCCCACAGGGTTGCAAGAAAAAAAAAACCTGACATCTCCGGTCAGGAGCCCCTGTACTAACACTGCTGAGCTGTTGTGTTCCGACAAGGGGATGCTCCCCCACCAGAACACTCCAATCGGCTGCTAGTTTTCCAGTATGCACGGCCGGCTTCTGTCAGACAGATGGGCATATACATGGGCAGAATGTCGCCCGGAATTTTTTGTACCAGCAAATGTCTTCCGACATTCAGCCCGTGTGTACGGAACTTAAGGGAGGGTCATAATCCCTGCCAAATTATTTTTTGCCATTGGGGAGTTTTCCCTTCACTTCTTGTAACATAGCCAAAACAGGAAGGAAGAGGATATCCCTGCAAATTAAGGTCACCAGAACTAGTGTCCCCATTGGAAGATTTCCCTTCTATCACTTTTCTAGGGACAACCCAAAATTTGGGATTTTCTTTTACGTCCACTTTCAAATAAAATGGTAAATAGAATAAATAAAAAGGCCAAATATCGCAAGGGGGGGGGGGGGGGGCGCGCAGACCGTAATAAAAACTGACAGGTGTTCTAATCCATCCAAAACTAGAAAAAAGCTTTGCCTTTAGTAACTTTACTTTAATGTTGTAGAGTTCTGAGAGTGGGAGCAGTTGAGCAGTTTAGCAAGGGACAACTAGGATGTTGTCAGCCTACAGCAGGACAAGTGCATTTCTGGCCTATCAACTAGTATTTTTCTGTACTTGTAGGGTCTTTAAATGAATATTACATGGTGAGATGTGCATGGTATTTTGCCTTGACATACATTTTAAACAACCGCTGAACTGGACTCAAAACCAGACTGCAATCAAGACGCAGTGATATCAGCTCCATAGATCAGAGGCAGGCATCCTTGCTGCATCTCATGTGTGCAAAGCATTGTAGAAGATTCTCATGTTCTATAGTGGATGACCCGGACCGCCCACTGCTGCTGGGCAAAAACTGAGAAAGTAGTAGAGTCCCTGTTTTTCTCTACCCCCTTCTCAGATATCCACTGATAATCATATGATTATGATCCTTTATCTGTACAAAGGGATAATACTGACAGTCTTAATGACTACCTCCAGGAAACCATTGTGCCAGACAAAAGATCACTATTCACATCAATGACAAAGAGCCCAAGAACATGGAAAGATTGGAATTACATTTTACAATTGCCAGGTCTAAAAAGAAACACAAAAACCCACAAAGACATTATATATAAACCCCCTAGGACCCTGCTCCTTAAAGTGAAGTGGGAAGAACAGAACTGCTGTAAATACTGAGCACCAAATATTTGGTCCAGAATGACATAAATAAGCACAATTTGTGCTGTTAAAATACCCCAGGATTGGATAATGGATTACTGTGGCCCCCCCAAGTGTCCACATTGTGCTATTGCCATAGCTTATATTTTATATACATTCAGTTGTGTCTTTGCATGCTTGAATGTTAAATCTTAATTTACCACAGCATCCTATGGGCACCAGAACCAGTGTACTCCCAGACAGTGCCACTTACTGTTAAGGCAAGAGGTGGGACAGTGGACCTTGCAGGCTGAATTAAGGAAGAGGGTAGCACTCTGTTACTGCAACATCTATACTTGTCCTCTGTGCACCACTTTGACTCCTCAAACTGTATCTGCTACAGCACCCAATGCTTATGTGATGTATGCCTTGCTGAAAATGAAGGACAAGCCAATAAATATAAAGCAATAGCCTCTTGCTGCTGGACTCCCACCCACACTACCAGCAGCTTTACAGGCTCACTTGCTGAAAACACATGTAGGCGATGGCAAGTAGCTGCACTGTTTGCAAGCTAATGGCTTTAAAAAAAGTTTATGACCTTGGGGCAAGTGTCTTTCTTATGGTGACCATACAGAATTCTCTGATAAACTGTCTAATCATGGTACCAACAGGACTAGAATTCACAGAAAACTAAAGACCAGCTTTTCTCAACTTTTTTTTACCCCTGAAAAACCCTGCAAATAAATTCATACTTTGGGGAACCCCCACCAAAAGGAATACATCCATAGCTCACAGATATATCATCAGTTAGATTTTGAAAGAAGAATGTCCCCTTACATTGGCAGTCATTGTAAAAAATGCCACCCTTAGAGACAGCTAAAATTATATTTTGTTTCAGGCACTACTTATCTGAGAGAAAAGAGCAGAGAATCCACTGGTCCTATGTCACTGACCATGCCCAGCGATAGTGGGCTCATAACTATACAGGCACCATCAGGTGGAGAGGTCAACTCATCACCGTTTATTGCTCAAGAGAACGAACCCCATCTCTTGAGGAACCCTAGTTTTTCATAGAACCCTGGGTGAGAATGGCTGCTATAGACTGTACCTTCCTCAGCAAGTCAAAGTTATCACAGGCTGATTAACCATCTTGTTAATGTACATTACAGTTAAATGTATTTGCACTAATAGGGTATAAAAGGGATGAAGTGTGCCAACTGCAATTTAGGTTGCCATTTAGTCCACTGAATCAATATACCATAAAAAACCCTAAAAAATCCACTAAAGTCAACCTATATTTTTTCAATTTAAAAATGTAAAAGTAAAAATCTACCTAAATGCCAAAAAATAACATTTTTCCTATATTAGCCGAAATTTCTTTTTTTGTGCACCAAGGTCTGACTTCATGGGTAAGCTTCATCAGCTGCCATGCCCTGTCCAATAAAAAAAAACCCTTGCTAGCCACTGAGGCAATCTTATTGTACAACAGAATGGCAGTTTGCAGGTTTTAGTCATAGTGTTACATAAACTTTTAAATAAATCAGAGAGGGGCACAAAATATGCTCTTCTGGCTAATAAAGATGTCAAGTATTTTGTGGTAGTTGTGCTTAGGTAGGGCTTTACTTTCAAAAGTCTGAAATTAATTACAGGTTCAATTTAATAGTCTTGACATCAAATTAGATTTTTTTGTATTTGTTTAACAGAAGAGTCTACGCTGTCAACTGCAGCCAGAATATTTGTGTCTAATCCTATAAAATAAAACAGAAAAGCCGATTGCTTGTTATCAGCCACACAGAAGATTTTATTCCAAAATCTGTTAAATGGGCCCCCTTATTTGGAGAGAAGCTGAAACCTCAGCACACAAGAAGGTTATCATCTGTATGTAGCAAATAAGTACACTTTAAAAGGCACAAACGGCCTCTTTGGCTCTCTTATGGAATGAGGTTATTCGCTTATACGTTGGCATCTTGAGTATATCACAGTGGTAGCAATCTATTATGCACTAAATAGACCTGGCTAAGGCCCTGTCGGAATGACCATGTGCAAGTGATTCCTTCCATATTTACTGCAGTGGTTCTTTCCAAACCTAAAATTTCTAGACATTCATTGGCACCACATAATGAACCACATGAGAGAACAGAAGCACAGATTTTCCAGTTACCTGACACGTTTGATCAATAGTAGTGGTATGCAGAAATCTGCAGTGGCTACAGGAAATTAAAAATTCACACAAACACTCACATACATAGCACACATAAGAAATTAAAAAGTGGAGAAAACAGACGGAAATACATTGCTGTCCTTATGCTATGGGAAGAGAAATTCGTTTTAAAGTGACTTGTAGAACTGGGAATACTTCTATTAGGCAAGTTCTGTACACAGGTCAATATGGATGCACTTTGTGTGTTGTGCATCACCATCTTGTCTTTAGGTCCCACTAACGATCTTCTCACACAGGAAAAGGCAGCATGGCTTTAATGAACATTATTAGTCCACGAATGTGCGCCGTGGGCCATGTAAACAAGTTGATCCCTTTTTTTGAAGTCTTTGCAGGGTCAGAACATCACTGCTCGTTAAAGTAAGCAGATGAGGTTTTTTCCTTCTTCTATTTCTTCCTGAACCTTATCACTGGAGGTGGCGATTTCAGCCTGTGCGGAGAAGACGGCACAGATGAAGGTGAGGACGGTTCCTCCAATGGCGGTGTAGAAAGCCCAGCCCAAAGAGCATTCTCCGAGCTTGTACGCTGAGGCATAATGTCCACAGTAACCAACAACCTTCTGGGAACCCCAACCAGCAGGGTACAGAATTAGGCCAAGTATAAGGAAGAGACCTGAAAAACAGGGGGAAAAAAATGGGGTTACTAAAAGGGTTCTGATGCATCACAAATTGTCAAATCAGCCAGACCATTGAACAGCCACATCTGAACTAAGCAAATATGTCTAAATATAACAGCCATGTGTATTTTACTTAAATCTATTCTTTCAGATCTGTGAGTATTCCAGCATAAAAACCATTTACTTTTGCAGGAGCTTTCTGTAATAAAGACTAGTCACTGCTATTCTCTCTTCTTGTGCAGGGTGACTGGTCTTGTCTCCACCCCCTCCCTACAGGAAGCTTGTACTTGGTGGACCTTCTAGGCCCCACCACAGCTCTGCTAAGTATATATACAGCACAGTGATGATGTGATTATTTTTACAAGGTAATATCCGTTTTGCAAAGTCACGGCTGCAGTTTTAATACACATACAAGCAGAGCTGCCAATTAATCGTTAAAAGATCGTGATCTCGATTCGACACCCCAACGATCTTACTTCAGAATCTCCACGATTCATGTAGAAGTGCAGAGCAGTTCCCTGCTCACAGCTGTAAAAAAAAAAAAAAGGCAGCCAGCAATGTTTTTCAACAACATTGCTCAGCAGCTGAAAGAGAAAGATAAAAAGACATTGTATCGTTCTGTTTAATCATTTACAGATTAAAAAAGGGATGACCTTCAAGGAGGATTTCCCATTTTAAAAAAAAATTAAAAGTCAGCAGCTACAAATACTGCAGCTGCTGACTTTTAATAATCAGACACTTACCTGTCCCAGGGTCCAGCGATGCAGTGGATAGAAGCCCCGCTCCAAAAGATGCATTGTTAGAACTACGAGTCAACAGAGGCCAAATGGCCATTCCTTTCAAACTTTGTGTTCTAATGCTCATGGCATTATGGGAAGTGAATATGAGGGAAGATTTCACATTATTTCACATAATCCTATAAAAAATGAACAGGATAAAGTGGTGTTTATCGGAATGGAGATGAGCTTTACTTCCTCTCCCATGCATTGGCGGGTCTTCTTTTGTGAGCAGTGTCCATACTGTAGTTGACATAAGCCTCTCCTCCAAAGTGTTTGCTGACCCTTGGACATCTTTGGGCTTATTCTTACGGTTTGTCAACTAAGACAGCCAATCTTTGAGCAGTAAGGACACAATGACATTTCACCTATGCCTCAAACAAAAGTTCCAGGGAGGATGGCTAAATATTTAAACATAACTGAAGATAGGGAGGGCATTAGGACACAAATTTCCCCACTGTACCTTGATATGTTTTAGCAGTGCCTTGGAAAACAGCCATTCTAAGCAGTGAGACAGAGTTTAAATATCATAAAATATCTCTCTAAATTAGTCAGAACAAAAAAAAGTTAACCACTTCAATACCAGGCATTTATACACCTTCCTGCCCAAGCCAATTTTCAGCTTTCAGCATTTGAATGACAATTGCGCGGTCATGCTACACTGTACCCAAACACATTTTTTATCATTTTGTTCCCACAAATAGAACTTTATTTTGGTGGTATTTGATCACCTCTGTGATTTTTATTTTTTACGCAACAAATAAAAAAATACAAATTAAAAAAAAAAAAAAAAAAAGTTTCTTTGTTTCTGTTACTTTTTTTGTAAATAAGTACGTTTTCTTCTTCAATGACGGGCACTGACATGGCGGCACTGACACGGTGCCACTGACGGGCGCCGACACGGCGCCACTGACGGGCGCCGACACGGCGCCACTGACGGGCACTCGTAGGCGCCACTGACGGGCACTCGTAGGCGCCACTGACGGGCACTCGTAGGCGCCACTGCTGGGCGGCACAGATGGGCACTGATGACGCTAATGGGTGGCATTGCTGGGCATCCCTGTTTTGTAATGTGCCACAGAGGTGCCATTCAGTGCCCATTTGTGGGCACTGATTGGCATATTTTGGGCATATTTTTTCACATGTGGATGACCATGGGGGATAACCCTGGCCAGCAACATGCTGGGGGCTTCCCTGGTGGTCCTGGGGGCTTCCCTGGTGGTCTAGTGTAGGCATCTGAGATAAACAATCTGCGCAGAGCCCCCCTGTCAGGAGAGCTGCTGATCGGCTCTCCTCTACTCGCGTCTGTCAGATGCGAGTGAGGAAAAGCTGATCAACAGCTCTTCCTGTTTACATTGTGATCAGCCGTGATTGGACACGGCTGATCACGTGGTAAAGAGCCTCTGCCGGAGGCTCTTCACAGAGATCTGTGTAGCGGTGTGTCAAACTGACACACCGCACAACTGATAGTCGCGATGCACGCCCCCACAGGCGCGCGGCGGCTGTTATCCTGAAGGATGTCATATGACGCCCAGTCAGGATAACTGCACCACCTGGCCGTCATTCTGCTATAGGCCGGGCGGGAAGTGGTTAAAAACACAGGTAAAGCCTGACTTTACCCAATACTTTTGGATAGGGGTAGGGATAAAACCACTATCAGGATTTTACTGTTTTCATTGACCCCACTGGATAGAGTTCCCCTCATTTGCTGCTGGGAAAAATCTCCAGTGGAGACACAGACTACAACAAGCATTTCTTGTTTAAAGGCCAAGTTCAACCTTAGTAACATGTTACATTCATATTTAGGGAGTAACGTGTTCTTGCTAAGCACCCTTACACCACCCCCAAAGCCCCATCTCCTGTGACAGAGGGCAGGGGTTCCTCTCTCCCACAGGCTGTCAGCACTACCATGTCATTCATTCACAGAGATCTGAACTTAAAGTGATAAAGTCTCGTTTTTTATTTTCTTAAAAAAAAAAAAAAGTTATACTTACCTGCTCTGTGCAGTGGTTTTGCACAGAGCAGCCCCAGACCCTCCTGGCCCCTCCCTCCTGTTGAGTGCCCCCACAGCCAGCAGCTTGCTATGGTGGCACCTGAGCCACAGCTCACTGTGTCCATTCAGACATGGAGCTGTGGACCGACCTCGTCCCCTCTCTCTCCTCATTGGTGCACTGACTTTGATTGACAGCAGTGGGAGCCAATGGCACCGCGCTGCTGTCTCAGCCAATGAGGGGGGGGTCCCGGTCTTATTTGCAACATTGCTGGATCTAGATGGACCACAGGTAAGTATTAGGCGGGCTGAGGAGGGCTGCTGCACACAACCAGAATTCTCATACCACGGTATCCAACTTTGGAAGTGATGTAATGTGCTGTATTGTAATGTATTCTTTTGTTTCTAAGCATGCGTGGTCTTGGTCTTCCAATTTTTGCAGACAAATACTGTGCTGATTAAAACGAAAATAGCACGATCTAGTATCGCACAAGAAAGATTTTCGCGTTTGTCCTTTTGGATAATTTCACATGAACTGTCGTGATTGCCTCGACAGTTAAATCTTCCCAACAAATTCATGGGCAGAATCAAAAGCTTTTACAGACATATTTACTCCTCCCAAGTCTATCTTAAGCTTTTATTTTTAATTTATATTTTAGGTGAGAACGCATTTAACAATGTCAGCAGACGCAAGATTTGGCCAAAGAAAGAATTGAAAATAAAAATATACAGTTCTTATAAAAAGTTAGTGAGCACCAGGATGGACAGCGGTCAGTTAAAAATTGAAAGGTGGAGATGGAAAGGGAGGAGATCTTAACTATGGTTTAACAGATGATCACAATTAGGTGGAGGATACGGAATCAATTGAAGGATCATTAAATAACAATCCAGCTTGATACCACTGAGTACATTGGAAACACTTCACTATAGACTGTTGCGTACCAACTGGTAGGGTTTGGACAAAGGATTCCAAAATGTCGAAAAAAATTTTTAGACCCATGATTCTTTGCTTAACAAGGCCTCTACCTAGTGCATGCAAAAACTAAAGATTTTAAAAAAATAGAGAGTATGCCTGCCTATAACTGCCATACAACACACACAAGGACTTAAATCTTAGTTCCTGTGGCGGCTCCTGCATGGAACATTGGCCAGGTCTCAATCAGAAAAAAAAAATCTCCCAGTGCAAAAGTTTGATCTATCCATATGATATAAGGGGTGGCCACATACACTTTTCTATGGCGTTAGGTTCTCAACTGTCTGATAGCTACTACATAAGTGCTGACTGTATTTATTGCAACTACGCAATGTGGTTTAATTTCTTAATTTCAGTTCTTTTCCCTGGCAGGCATCTCTACACTAGTCTGTACTACGGGGCATCACTTTCCGAGTCCTCCACTCTACCGGCACACTCTGCTGGGGGGAGAAGAGAGACAAAACATTGAGCCGTCACACTGGTGAATACCTGGCCCCCGTCCAGGTCAATATACAGTGGATTACAATGGTCTTACTCATTCTGGAAATCACAGCTTATGCATGTGAGCACAGGCATGGGAAGTTGGGTATACGGATTGAAAACACATCTGTCAAATTTCATAGTGAATAGAAAAACGATGTCTGAGCTCGGGCTTCCGCGTGAAGAGGAATGTATGTCAGAGTGCTGGGTGTGAATGTCAGCTGCTGGGATCAGCAACTGGAGAGAGAAAACACAAACTCTGGTCCGTTGGAATTTATCAATATTTATTTTGAAAAAAGAATGATCCTACTTACTATATTTAAAGCTGAACCCTGGGCTCTGAAAAAAAACAAACAAAAAAAAAAACCCTTAGGCTCCATTCACGCCTACTTTCGGGAACTTCTTTTGGGTGACCCGCATACTGTGATTTTGCAGTGATTTGTCGGCAATCGCACTGCGTTTAGGGTGCCATTAATAATGGCATTGCAAATGCATCCCGCACTTTGCTGCGATTCTGGAATCATGGTCAGAATCGCAACGATTCCACTCATAATTCAAAATGGCTAGGTGTGAATAAAGCCTTACAGTTGGCTCCACCCAAAAAGGGAAGCTCCCCTTGTTTGCACCCACCCCCGGTCACATTTGGCACTTTTTGGGGGGGAGCGGATACCTGTCAAAACCTGGTACCTGCTCCCACTTCTGGCTAAGATCGCTAGACGGCGGGCAGCAAAATTTCTGGGCCCTCCCCCCCCCCGCTGCTTTCTGGGAGACACACAGGTCCCAAAAGACAGCGGGATCATTCAGAAAGCACAGCGTGACTCATGCATGCGCAGTAGGAAAGGCTTCACTTCCTGCCCACGCCTGCACCCATAGCCAATTAAGGAATCGGCTAGGGGTGCCAACATTGTGGGATACCTGGACAGGTAAGTGTCCTTATAATAAAAGTCAGCAGCTACTGTATTTATAGCTGCTGAGTTTTAATTTTTTTTTTTTTTTTTTACAGGCTGGAACTCCCTTCAACTGCTGATTTTCTCTAGACCATGATGAATATGTAAATTATTTTCCTTAGCCCTTGCTCCCTTTGTGTGCTCTGTTCTCTGCAAGAGAGCTACATCTGGCTGGGCAACAAGGAGGAGCACCCAATCAAAAAGGAATAAAAACACAACTTACCCTTGTCCTGGCTTCTGACGTTTTCAGGACGCATGGGCATAGTTACCGTTCCTCCCGGCAGAGCTGAAGGCTTGAAGTGTTACAAGAGTGCACTACAACCCATTACTAGAGTACATGCTCTCAGGACAAGTCAGGTATTATCAATTAAAGAGCTGCTAATCTATACTACTTGTTCTCCCATTGTAAAATGGGTAAAAATTGTACAGTTATTAACCAGTTATTAACTTCTAAAGCTCCTCAATTTCAAACAATGTTAACTTTTTTAACCTGCTTATCCTGCCAGTAACACACTCACTGTACATATTCATGAAGAAACAGAACTGGCACCCTAAAACGGGACTACAGTACACCACTCCTGCTTCTACATAACACAAGGGAAGGTGTTCTGTAGTCCCATCGTAGGTTAAAAATGCTGTTCATTCTTCGTTTTGAAAAGATCAACAGATATTTGTTCACTGTAAGATGCAAGCTTTTGTAACCAGTTTGAAGATCTTGCACCTTAACTAAAGTTGGTCAGTAAAGGTTGTGAATTAAAAAAACTCAAACTTCTAACACCATTCAATTGATGGCTATAACAGCCTGGAAACAGTCAAACCAAGGCTGCTCTATTCTTCAGATACTGACCTCAGTTTCTTCTCTCAAGCTCATTCATGCCATTTCTCTTGAGCATTGGGAGAAATATGGGAGTTTTTTGCTGACCTCAAAAAAAAAAAAAAAAAAAGTTGTCTGCCGGTCTCTGACCCCAAAAGTTTTAGTCAATGACCTGAAACAAGCCTGTAATTAGTGAAGTCAGTGATCTGTTCCAGGTGAGTGCCTTAGAAAATGAAAACCTATGGACCTACAGAACAGCTAGGCAATTTCTGGAGACAAAGACAGCCTACATATTTTCTCATGTTCCTTAAAGTACAGCTCTGGTTAAAACTGAAAATTTTCTCATTACCTCCCACCCTCCTAAAGGATTATTACATATGGGATTTTTTTTTGTGGCTTTAATGCAAGATATTTTCACCCAAATTCATTGTCTGGGACCAACACCACTGCCGTTTCCTGCTGTGGGGACTGCTGATCCAGACATGCAGGGATGGGCTGCACAGTGGCTAAGTTGTTAAAGCGGGGTTCCACACAAACTTTGAACAATATCTGTATGTATTCTCTTCCTTGCCTAGATGCTGACATGCCGTTTAAAAAAATTTAAATCAGCGTAATTACCTTTTATTTTTCTATTCTTCTTTGCACTTCCTGGTTCTCCTCCCGTGGGAGTAGGCGTGTTTCTAGCCTCTCCCAGACTCCTGGGAGCTAGTCTCAGGCTGCCCAGGATGTCACTGAGCATGTGCGGGAACGAGCAGTGAATGCTGGGAGCACAGCATTCACCACATCCAGGAAATAAATGCTTGTGGGCTTCAAATGCCCACAATGAAGATGGAAACTGCCTGCAGTGAATAATATAAGTTATTCTTTCCGACGAAATCTGACACAGGCGGACATATTACACACAATATGTGAGTATGTAATGCTGAAAAGAAAAGTTTGTGAATGAACTCAAAAAAACCAAAACGATAGATAGGTGGACCCCCGCTTTAACACTTACGCCTAGCAGCACTGGGGTCATTGGTTTGAATCCCAACCGCGGCACTATCTGTCAAAGTATGTGCAAAAGAGATAACCGCAAAAGAGGTGACCGCGATTTGGTTTGTGAAACATGTTAACCTTGCTGCTATAGTTCTGTTGTATCGTGGCCTAGTAATGTTATGCATGGATTTTTACAATTAAAGCATCTATATTTCTGAAGATTGGAGTGCAGTCACCTTTTTTTGCACATACTTTGACAGTCTTTCAGTTCACGGACTGGACCAGCACCAGATCTTCAGTACTATATTGTATCGTATCACCTGGAACGGTATTGCAGCCTGTCTCATGGCACTATCTGCCTTGATTCTGCATTTTCTGCCTGTGTGGGTTTCCGCCAGATACTCCAGTTATGCAAAGCGCTGCGTAAATTGACAATGCTACATAAATACCTGTAATAATACTAATCTCTCAACGTCACTTCTATTTCAAATTTGAGAACCCCACCGCTGGGCAGCCAATAGAAAGTGTCCACATCATTCAGGCAGTGGACACCCAAAGAAGGACCCCGCCAGAACAAAAGCAGAAGAGGAGTGAAGATTGGGACCCGGAAGCCACATGACTGCAGGTTTGGGTAGAAGGGTATTTAGAAAAGTTTTTTTTTTGCATTCTAGCATTCAGCTAGAAGGTAGTAGGAAGGAGGGAGTTTTCTGCCCAGAGTTGGGCTTTAAAGTCGGAATGTACATAATAGAGCACTCTAAAGTTTGGGGCCTCCTGAAGATACCTAAAAGTTGCCCCCAGGCACCAGGAGCCACCAAATTTTAATTTAGGTTGGGGTTTTCTGAAATTAAAACACATACACTTTAAATGCAGAATGTGTTAGCAAGGTAGAAAGGCCAACCATTATTGGCTCACCCAACAAGACATTTCTCAAACTGCAAGTTACCTAATAAGCCACAAAAATGTCTTAAAGAAAAAAAAATACAGTAAATCCACCAAGCCCTGTAACTGAGGACAGCTGGAAAGTCAACACTTGATCACCACGGGCTTGAATTAATTGGAACATTTAAAAATGACATTTTCCCTAGTGTAACTCATCAAGTAGTTACACCATTAGCACAATCATTTTTAAGTAAACACAAGAGTAATGAATCAAGAACAATGCCTTCAAACAAGAGGGCACGCGTACCAGGGTGGTCTGTACCCTGATCTACAGCATGACCTTCAATTAGCTGATCTTGGCTACACTATTAATTATGTGCTGACCCGTTCAATGCCCTCAAGACTAATGCAGGACCACCGTTTATCAGCCACATTCAATTACTGTAAAATGAGATTACAATAAGACCGCATGAACTATCCGTGTCTAAGAATTTAGAGGCCAACATAACTTCAGAAATCAAAAAGACGACTGAAAATGACTGTGCAAATAATACACAAAAAGTAAAATAATAGCAGTGTATCATTTGGTTAACTATGTTTTGAAATAGAATAGAAAACAAAACTGGATATTATAACCCAATCATGAAGGCATCTGAAAGCCAAAATATCTGCACTGATAGCCTGATAAGCCAGATTACAGTTTAAAGTGTTTGCATACAAACATTTTTGTTTAGTTTAAAGGTAAAGCACACACTGAATGAATTTCATCGGGTTCCTGATGAACCATGAACACCAAACATAAGTTAGAAGACACGATTGTAAGCCATGAATTGCATCTATGTTTTCCCTATGCAATTTCATAATATCAATTGAAACACAATTAAAATCATAAACAAAAGTATCTAAGATTAATAACTTTTCCACCCTGGCAGATCAACTTCATTTGATCATTCAGATCATAAAATCAATGCGTGTATGGCCACCATAAGAATACATACGTAAACAGTTGGTTGCCATTGGTACCACCATTGTTAATGTAAAATGGGCAAAGCTAGGTTTTCCTTGTACTATGCACATGGGATCCCGGGGCTGTCGGCACCTGGGGAAAGTTTGGCCTCCTTAGCATTTATTGAACTGTACTTTCACCAAGGAGCACAAAAAGTCACAGTGGAAATCAGCATTAGTTCCAGAATTAAAGAGCTTTATTAGTCACACAGCACTAGTAATCCTCTCCAGAAGACCAGATGTGATTTGGGATGACTTCCAGTGGTGAAATAGCTCTTCTCAAATATGACCTTTAGGAAAACAATGAACAACTGGGAGGCTCCAGTTACCTTCTACGTGTTGTTTGTGGAAGCAATTTCGACAAGCCGGACAGGAAAAACATAGTAAATCCGCAGAATACTACCATATGCGTGCTGATCTGCAAGGAAGCTCCATGATTTCTTTTTTTTTATTCTTTTATATAGTGTGAACATATTCTGCATCAATTCATAGAGTAGCTGCACAATCTTCACCCTAAAAGGGAAAATCCAATGTACCCAATGTTGCAGACACATGGACTTTTGGGAACAAGTTTAAAGCTAAAGTTTAGGTATGGCATTTTTTACTTGGTTACATTGGTCCAGCTTCGTCCAAAGTAAGCACCATACCTGTGGGATCCTCATGGAAGCTGGAAAGCACAGTGCCTACCACAGTGATTGCCGCTACCTTCTGTGTCCTGTCCTTACTGAACACAAAAAAAGCTAGATTTTCACAGATGCCATTCAGACAATATTTAGCATTTTCTCAAAGAATGCAAAGCGTCCTATGATTGGAAGAGGTGGAAATTGGGAAGTCACCGCCCTGTCTGTCCACGTCACCCAATTAGTGAATGCTTTGCATTTGTTTAGAAAATGCAAAGTGTTCCCTGAGTTGTGACGGTGCTGAGCAAGCAACCTCCTGTGTTCTCTATGCAGCCGGGGTAGCTGCTCAGCAGGGAAACCGGAAGCTTGCAGCAATTACTGTAGTAGTAATGCCTACTACAGTGATTTCCAGCATCCTTTGGAATCTAACAGGTAAGGCACATTCATTAAAAAGTGCCATATGCAAAATCTGCCAAACCTAAATTTTTTTTTTTTTTTTAAGTAGAAGAAAAGGCAAAAGTATAAAAAACAGCCCAATGGCACTCATATAACTGATTTTTCATATTTTGCTGTTGAAATACTTAAAAGTTGTCTGAAATTAAAAAAATGTATGGTTTATTTCTGTGGTCATGTGACGGCTAAACCTCCTGGCTTGTTTTTTAAAAACTGTGGGTGAAATTGCCCCAGATAAATGCCATAGAACCCGGAAGGGATGTTTCTGCCTTGGACTGCACTTTGTTTCTTTCTGGCATATTTAGCATGCAAAATGGCATAGAGACCATACAAGCTCCACACAGGTAATGTTTGTGGTCAGAAATGAATCCGGGAACACGATGCTGGAGTAAAGTAGTGGTGACCACCACACAACCTATGATAAAAATTCAGCTGATAACTCTAAACAGTCAAGTAATACACCAAATCCAACAAGACGTGTCGTCATTTTAATGCTACAAACATTCTGCTTAGACTAAAAGGGGCAATCAGCACAAAGCAGAGATTTCACTACTTGTGCTGTCTCTGGATTTATCAGAACAAATTCAGAGAAGGGCAAAAAAAAACGGTGAAAGGCGAAATGGTGAAACATATCGGAAACTGCAAAAACTTAAAGCGGATCTTCACCCTCCTTGTGAAGTTCCCCCCTCTTGACCCCTCCTCCCCAACACTACACAAATAGGGCAGTGTTCCCCCCCCCCCTTTTTCTTCGTTACCTTTTTTCCTTCATAAAAGTGCAGCCCTGCCCCTCCGTGCACATCATTCGCCTAGATGAATGACATGCACAGCGCTCACTGGCCACCTGGGATATGCATGCCACATATCCCAGGAGGCCTCGAGTCTTCCATCCAGCTAGTAGGAGGGGGGGGCGGGCCTAGCGGTGCCTTATCGCGAGGCCCTGCCAGCTTAACCTGAAAGAGCTGGCGAACCTCTCGATTACATCACAAGATGGCAGCACGGGACCGAGCTGTGTCTGGTCACAGAAAGTTGTCAGCGAGACAATGCTGGATCTGGTGGCTGAGTGAGTATCCATACTGTGCCTATAACACACCAGGTAAGCAGAGGTATAGAAAAAAAATAAAAAAATAAGCTGAAGTTCCTCTTTAATATGTACAGTCTGGGAGGAAAAAAGGGAAAGGGGACATGACAAACCTTTAAAGTAAAACTCCAGTCAAATACTAACCATACTAAATTATGCTCCCACCACTATTCTAAGCCTATTCTATCTACCCTGTGAAAGGTAGGAGGTCTATACTTACCTTATTCTGAGGGCAGCCCAGTCTGGTCACATGATCTCTCCAGCGGCTAGCTTCAGTGTACAGGAGGGACAGCCGACAACTTTTAAAATATAAAAATGCAACTGAAAATACAGTATATTTTGCCTTTTACAGCATCTCACCAAAGTACACCCCTCACATTTTTGTAAATATTTTAGATCTTTTCATGTGAAAACACTGAAGAAATTACACTTTGCTACAACGTAAAGTAGCGAGTGTACAGCTTGTATAACAGTGTAAATTTGCTGCCCCCTCAAAATAACTCACACAGCCATTAATGTCTAAACCACTGGCCCCAAGTGAAAATGTCCAAATTGGGCCCAAAGTGTCAATATTTTGGCCACCATTTTCCAGCACTGCCTTAACCCTCTTGGACTTGGAGCTCACTGGAGTCCTCTTCCCCTCCTCCATGACGACATCACGGAGCTGGAGGATGTTAGAGACCTTGCGCTCCCCCACCTTTCATTTGAGGATGCCCCACAGATGCTCAATAGGGTTTAGGTCTGGAGACATCCTTGGCCAGTCTATCACCTTTACCCTCAGCTTCTTTAGCAAGTCAGTGGTCATCTTGGAGGTGTGTTTGGGGTCGTTATGTTGGAATACTGCCCTGCGGCCCAGTCTCCGAAGGGAGGGGATCATGCTCTGCTTCAGTATGTCACAGAACATGTTGGCATTCATGGTTCCCTCAATGAACTGTAGCTCCCGAGTGCCAGAAGCACTCATGCCGCCCCAGACCATGACACTCTCACCACCATGCTTGACTGTGGGCAAGACACACTTGTCTTTGCACTCCTCACCTGGTTGCTGCCACACACGCTTGACACCATCTAAACCAAGTTAGTTTATCTTGGTCTCATCAGACCACAGGACATGGTTCCAGTAATCCATGTCCTTAGTCTGCTTGTCTTCAGCAAACTGCGGACATTCTTGTTCATCATCTTTAGAAAAGGCTTCCTACTGGGATGACAGCCATGCAGACCAATTTGATGCAGTGTATGGTCTGAGCACTGACAGGCTTGACCCCCCCATCACGTCAACCTCTACAGCAATGCTTATAGCACTCATAAGTCTATTTCCCAAAAACAACCTCTGGATATGAAGCTGAGCACGTGCACTCAACTTTTATGGTTAACAATGACAAGGCTGTTTTGAGTGGGACCTGTACTGTTAAAGCACTGTATGGTTTTGGCCACCGTGCTGCAGCTCAGTTTCAGGGTCTTGGCAATCCTTTTATAGTCTAGGCCATCTTTATGTAGAGCAACAATTCTTTTTTTCCAATCCTCAGAGTTTTTTGCCATGAGGTACCATGTTGAACTTCCAGTGACCAGTATGAGAGAGAGCGATAACAAATTTAACACACCTGCTCCCCATTCACACCTCAGACCTTGTAACACTAATGAGTCACATGACAATGGGGAGGGAAAATGGCTAATTGGGCCCAATTTGGACATTTTCACTTAGGGGTGTACTCACTTTTGTTGTCAGCGGTTTAGACATTAATGGCTGTGTGTTGAGTTATTTTGAGGGGACAGCAAATTTACACTGTTATACAAGCTGTACACTCACTACTTTACATTGTACCAAAGTGTCATTTCTTCAGTGTTGTCACATGAAAAGATAGAATAAAATACTTACAAAAATGTGAGGGGTGTACTCACTTTTGTGAGATACTGTACATATCAACTCTGCTGCCACAATCAGTTTCACTCAACCAGGCAATGCAAACCACGATCATACATACTGAAATGACATTGCTGCAGTATATTTTGCCCCCCAGTATACCTGGTCACATAGTACAGTATAGACATAAAACAAAACAAATAAAAAGATTAACAGAAGTAAAAAAAAAAAAGCCCTAATCTCAAGGCTTGGGAAAACTAATTGCAAAGGTGGGTGGCCATGGTTCATGTCACCCAACACCATAAAAATACGCATGAGACAAACAAAAGGTAATAGCATTTCTCATGTGGCATTAATAATCTCAGCAAGAGGCGCAAGATCGTACAGCCCTGAGTAAACTGATCTCACACAAAGGAAATGTACACACCATTTGCTGAGTTCGTTTAATGGTCATCCTATACAATGTTTTACAATGTATCAGCCTCCCAATTCCAGCCTGGATAACCATAAAACTGACCAAGCCAAAACCGCAATGAGCAAAAGTGTACATCTCTCGCTGCTGGAGTTTAAGACACAGTACAAAAGCCCAAATATATCTGGAAAGAAAGGCCTTATCTGCAACTTCACCTCAAAATCCTTTTTGGGTAGTTTGTGATGGTGCAAGCTGGTTTTTTATTTAAAAAGTGTTGCTAAACCCAGGACCCTGCATTCACTATATCTGTTCTCCCACAGTACGTTGGAAATTCAATAATTTCAGAAAACTGCTAAATACCTTTTCTTATTAGCAATATATAGCAGTCTTGTGACTTCTATCAGTGTCTGGTAAAGCGTGCAAGAAAAGTTTTTATTCTCCTCTGATTGTCCTATGAAGCCGCAGGACTCCTGACACTATCTGGACAGTGCTGATTGGCCCTGTGCCAATCACATGAACTCTCCCAAGAAAAAGAAAAAGTCTCTAGCAATACACACCAAACTGAGCATGTGCAGAGTGCCCCCAAGGCTCTGCTCTATCAGCAGATGGATTGGGGATGATCAGAGAAGACAGGATCAAACAGCCTTTTTAAACAATGCACAGGATTAAACCCCTTAGGTTCCACAGTAAGTATAACAAGCATGTTCTGCTGCATATACAAACTGGTTTTACTGCTGTGGGTTTAGTAACACTTTAAATAAAGGAAATCCACAGACTCACAAGACAGCCCTATAGATGTCCATGGGGATGAACTGTGTGCATATTGGCCACAGCAAAGATTTTGGCTACCTGGCTGACAATATTGTGGCAGGATGCTGCGGTGTGATGCAGGTAAATATACATCTGAGGTGGGGTAGTAGAAAAATGTACTCAGTTTTTTGCGAAAGTGCATTTACCTTTTAATTAAAAGTGACTGAAAATGTCTTGATTTTTTAAAACTGGCACCAAGATTTTAATATTGCAAATACTACAATATATTTACACTTTAAAAAACAACCATAGTGCTGCAAATATAGTATATACAGAAGTGGGGGCACACGGGTACCGCTCCCCCTGTCCATGTGTTCAGCCCCCTGATCTACAGTAGCTATCAAAAGTCTACACACCCCTGTTAAAATGTCAGGTTTTTGTGATGCAAAGAAAAAAAAAAAAAAAAAAATGAAAAAATGACAAAGATAAATAATTTCAGAACTTTTTCAACCTGTAATGTGACCTATAAACTGTACAACTCAATTGAACAGAAAACTGAAATCTTTTAGGTGGGGGGTGTAAGTAAAGATAAAATAATGTGGTTGCATAACTGGGGATATAGCTGTGTTTAGAGTTAAGCAATCACATTCACACTCATGTTAAATAGGAGTCAGTACACACCTGCCATCATTTAAAGTGCCTCCGATTAATCCCAAATAAAGTTCAGCTGTTCTAGTAGGTCTTTCCTGACATTTTCTTAGTCGCATCCTACAGCAAAAGCCATGGTCCGCAGAGAGCTTCCAGAGCATCAGAGGGATCTCATTGTTAAAAGGGGTAGTAGTCAGGAGAAGGATACAAAAGAATTTCCAAGGCATTAGATATACCACGGAAAACAATGAAGACCGTCATAACGTGGAGAAAATATGGCACAACAATGACATCACCAAGAACTGGACGTCCCTTCAAAATTGATAACAAAGCAAGAAGAAAACTGGTCAGAGAGGCTACCAAGAGGCCTACAGCAACATTAAAGGAGCTGCAGGAATATCTGGCAAGTACTGGCTGTCTGGTACATGTGACAACAATCTCCCATATTCTTCACATGTCTGGGCTATGGGGTAGAGTAGCAAGACGGAAGCCTTTTCTTCCGAAGAAAAACATCCAAGCCCGGCTAAATTTTTCAAAAACACATCTGAAGTCTCCCAAAAGCATGTGGGAAGATGTGTTATGATCTGATAAAACAAGGTTGAACTGGCCATAATTCCAAGAGATGTGTTTGGTGCAAAAACAACACTGCACATTACCAAAAGAACACCATACCCACAGTGAAGCATGGTGGTGGCAGCAGCATGCTTTGGGGTGGAATAGGGGCCCTAGTCAAGTTAGAGGGAAATATAAACAGTTCCAAATACCAGTCAATATTGGCACAAAACCTTCAGGCTTCTGCTAGAAAGCTGAACATGAAGAGGAACTTCATCTTTCAGCATGACAACGATCCAAACCGTACCTCCACATCAACAAAGGAATGGCTTCACCAGAAGATGATTAAAGTTTTGGAATGGCCCAGACGTGGATCCGATTGAACATCTGTGGGGTGATCTGAAGAGGGCTGTGCACAGGAGATGCCCTCGCAATCTGACAGATTTGGAGTGCTTTTGCAAAGAAGAGTGGGCAAATATTGCCAAGTCAAGATGTGCCATGCTGATAGACTCATACCCAAAAAGACTGAGTACTGTAATAAAATCAAAAGGTGCTTCAACAAAGTATTAGTGTAAGGGTGTGCACACTTATGCAACCAAATTTTTGTTTTTTAGTTTTACTTCCCTCCACCTAAAAGATTTCAGTTTGTTGTTCAACTGAGTTGTACAGTTTATAGGTCACATTAAAAGGTGAAAAAAGATCTGAAATGACTTTGGGCTCTTTCACACGGGGGATCCGTATGTCTGTTTTTCATCCTTCCGTTTTCGGATGAAAAACGGACATACATGTATCCCTATGGAGCGTCGGATGTCAGCGGTGACATGTCCTTTGACATCCGACCCGCTCCGATCTGAAAAGTGTAACGGAGGAAAACCTTCTTTTCCATCCGTTTTCGGATCAGATCGGGTGACGACGGACTCTACGGTCCATCATCATCCGATCCCCCATAGGGGAGAGCGGCGCTCTGACAGGTCCGTCAATGCACAGTGTACAGCAACGGACCTGTCATTTTCCTGCTCAGCGGTGATCAGCGGAGCTATCCCCGCTGAGCAAGCGGGTGTTCACGGGGCGGATCATCACTGATCCGCCCCATGTGAAAGAGCCCTTACCCGGTCTCTTTTTTACATCACAGAAACCTGACAGTTTAAAAGGGGCGTGTAGACTTTTTATATCCACTGTACATGCAGGCTGCTGGACGCATGAATTCTAGTCAGGTTTTTTTTTTTTTTTAAAAGCACAGGATTAGAGCCAGAGGCTCTTAGGCCTCATGTACACTGCTGCTGGTAAACGAACGTTCAGAGGCAGTTGTCTGCTTTTTTCAGCTGTCCCTGAACTCATCCAATGTTATCTTATGTGTACATGTACACAGGTTCGTTTAATATCGTTTTTAGGCAGTTGAGTTTAGAGGCCTTTTTTGGAAAGCAAAAAAATGAGTTCAGACGCTGAGTTTAGAGGCATTTCAGGTGCCAAACGCTTCTAAACGAGGTAACTCGCATTTAGCCCCATTTAGTTTGGCGCTATATAAATCCTTTATAATATAATAACAATAATTTAGTTTACAGGCATGTTTCATTTTTGGCCATTTAAAAAAAAAAACGCTTCGAGTGCACACGGGCAAAACGCCACTAAACGTGGCATGTATGTTTTAAACGTGGGTTATTGTCTGTCAAGTTAATTCGTTCAGGAGAGGTTGTAAAAACGTTCCGTGTACATTAAGCCTGAAAGGCTTCAAAAAAAAAAAAAAAAAAGGGTGGGCTCGGGGTGCAAAGCCCACCCAGTTGTGTGACAATAGCGAATGATTATTCGCTATTGTAACACTGATTCTCCTCCTGGCCAATCAGGAAGCGGGTCTGAAAGTCACCCGATTGGCCGAAAGGCAATCCGATTGGCCGCCAGGGAGGGAGGAGACGCAGGGGAACCCGAGAAAGCAGCCGCCTGCAAGATGGGGTAAGTGCGGGGCCCCGACAACTGACTGACCCCCAAAAAAAAAACACACACACCAGCTGCCACTAATATACAGTATATGTAAACAAACTGCATTGGCAACCTCCAAGTGCATATACAGAAAAAATAAGATTCTTGAAAACATGTAAAAAAAAAAGGTTATAAACATTGAGATTAAGCTCATCACCTTAATAGATATATATATATATTCACATACACACACCCTCACACATACAGGTTAAAAACCTACGTTAATAAAGAATATATGATTATCATATTTAAAAGTTTAGCCCTCAAACTCTTGTACCAGAATGAATGCAGTGATAACAGAGAAACCAAAAACTAGGGAAATTACAGGCTTGATGTGGTTTAATTTTAGCTAAAAAAGGTGGTCTTGCTTGTATGCAGACCTGGTCTAAAACACTGTTTTATAGCACACTCATCCCTATGAATAACACATTCCAACTCATTAGTAAATCACAGAACAGCTCAGACACTCTTTACCTTTATTGGCCTTATGGAAAAAGATGGACTGAAACCCAGAGCAATCAATCACTATTCAGCTTCCCCCAATCTATATTACTAACAGGGATAAGTATTACTTGATATCAGTTACAGCCCATGGTAAACGGATCCCTCAATTTATTCTACACACAAGCTGAAAACAGAAGGGAAATCAGCTGATTGTAGCTCCTGGCATCTCATGACTTCCAAGTTCTGTTTAATTCTGATAAATCAGGCAGATTGGTAAACAGTAAAACTGCACCTCTACTGCAGTAGAAGATTGATTCTACTTGAACGCTAGTGATGCTTTTTGCGCAAAAGATGATTCCACAAACCATGTTGCACTAGGAACAGGATTGACAGGGGGGGGCAAAATAAAAACAAAATCCCTCACCCAGAGCAGAGAGGCGGCGCTCCTTCGCTGGCCAGAGCAGAGAGGCGGCGCTCCTTCGCTGGCCAGAGCAGAGAGGCGGCGCTCCTTCGCTGGCCAGAGCAGAGAGGCGGCGCTCCTTCGCTGGCCAGAGCAGAGAGGCGGCGCTCCTTCGCTGGCCAGAGCAGAGAGGCGGCGCTCCTTCGCTGGCCAGAGCAGAGAGGCGGCGCTCCTTCGCTGGCCAGAGCAGAGAGGCGGCGCTCCTTCGCTGGCCAGAGCAGAGAGGCGGCGCTCCTTCGCTGGCCAGAGCAGAGAGGCGGCGCTCCTTCGCTGGCCAGAGCAGAGAGGCGGCGCTCCTTCGCTGGCCAGAGCAGAGAGGCGGCGCTCCTTCGCTGGCCAGAGCAGAGAGGCGGCGCTCCTTCGCTGGCCAGAGCAGAGAGGCGGCGCTCCGTCGCTGGCCAGAGCAGAGAGGCGGCGCTCCTTCGCTGGCCAGAGCAGAGAGGCGGCGCTCCTTCATGGATGAAATTACCCTCTGAAAAAAAATATTGCTGCTAGCAAGACCACTAGTGTGACATAATCCTTACAAACTACTTACAACTCGCCAATGATAAGAACCCTAGTGTGACATGGTCCTTAGAAACTACTTAGAAACAATGACAAGATCACTAGTATCACACTGCAAATAGAACAGATAATTACATTGGCTGCACAGATCTCATTTATAAGGATACAGAAGACACGACAGAATTTCATCCAAGAGAATTCTACTGACAAAAAGGTGAGGTCCCATATCATATGCATGTTATACTTAACATACGAAAATTCTTGAAATATTCCTTCAAATTCTCTTTTTAAAAAACTGTTTTGTCATCATCTTCTGATCTCACAGACTGCCCCCTAAGATGTCACGTAGTACAACCATGAAGCTTGCAGATGCTCAGAAGGTGACTAATTGGTACAATGAAAACAGAAGAGGGCTGCTATACAGAGCCATCACTAGCCTTCTCTCACGTCACAGGACTGCCTGCCGGGTTGCCTTCTGTGTGGTCTCATTATGACAGTGCATGTGCTGGGGAACCACTATTGTGTTTTTAGCTATTTTCTGCAGCACTTAGCTAAATCTGGCCAGACCTACAGCAAACACAACACTACTGAACTAGGCAACAGACAGATACAGCCCAGAAAAGCCTGCACATCGCATTTTTAGATACAAATACAATTTACAAGAGAAAAAAACTGTTTTTACGTACAGTAATAAATGCGCTAATGTATTAAAATAAAAATTCTATGTACAGGTACATGTGTGCAGTCACATTTCCTCATTACATTTACAGTACCAAAAACAGTTGAGATCCCCCCCCCCAAACAAAACATTAGAAATTTGTTGCACGTCCTAGGAGACTGCGGGACCACTGAGGACACGCAGCACATTTCACGCATGTGCAGTGGAAAACCAGCTGTGAAACACCAGGGAGTCAAAGTCGGCTTCTCTTTCCATTAAACTGAATAGATAACTAATGATGTGCCAATATCAGGATGATTGATCCAAGTCTAAAGGATCACCAACCCTTCTACTTTAGTAGGCCTTCTCTACCTTCTCTAATGGCAAAAAAGTCTTGCTGATCCTTTCCACTGACCTTGAATGATGCCGACAATTTGTCTATATATGTCAGACATGTCCCTCACAATATATACAGTACATCAGTGCTTCCCTGCCAGACTGCTCCCCTGCCAGACTTAAGAAATCAACAGTAGAAACTGAAGTCAATGACAGATATGTGCACGGAAGATAATATCACATGCTTTTTAACATATGGGGGGGGGGATCTAGATCTTGTCAAAGGGGGCTTACAGTTTCTGATAAGCCCCTGGCCCGCAAACCCCCACAACCAAAGGGCCAGGGTTGTGGGGAAGAGGCCCTTGTCTCCATCAACATGGCAAAGCACCCCCCCCCCCCTCGAGTTGAGGGTTTGTGGCCTGGTATGGCTCAGGAAGGGAGGGGGAGCTCACTCATCTCCCTCCTTTTCTGGCCTGCATGCTCGGATGAGGGTCATCTCCAAAAATGAAATTTTCAGACAAAAAACAAATGTAAGTGAACCAAATCACACAGGTCTAAATGACACCCATTACTTGAATCCTGGAACACACCTAAAGACAATACCTGTAAAGTAACACACCTATCAGAGTGTTGTAGTGAATACGACAGTGGTGGCCGCTCCACTAGGGGTGCCGCACCCCTAATCCACGCACCCGGCCCCTAATCTACATGCGGGGTGCTGGACGCATGGATTTCAATGGGGGGGGGGGGGGGTTAGCACGATTAGAGCCCGAGGCTCTAATTTACTTCAAAAGGGGTGGGCTTGGGGCGCACTGCGCCCCAAGCCCACCCAGTTGTGTGGCAATAGGAACCGACTGGAGAGGGGGGGGGTTTGGCTGCTCTTTTGAAAAAATGGAGCACCAGCTGCCACTGGAATACACACTAGTAGTCATTGCTTGCACATAAAAGCATTTTGAATAAGTTGTTCTGCAGGAGAAGCCAAGTGTATACATTACATGAATCATGGACCTCCTTGTCTGCTAAATGTACAATATTCTGGCCAACATTTATTTTTTACATTATTTTTAACACATTCATCAATCTGCTGGTATCTCTGTTCCAATACCTGGAGCAGATCACCGGAGATTTGGAAAGAATATAGAGAATGACAACTAGATTGTGTCGCTGGCAAACTCTTACTATACTCAACCACATCAACGCAAGTTTAGAAGAATGTTGGCTCTTTCACAATTATTCAGTTTATTCTGCAGCTACGTCACTGATACATCTGTGAACACTCCATGAAAATGTGTCAGTGTGCAAGTCAGAGCCTGCAAATGACGACTGATTTCTTCATTGCCCAGAGGTCAGACATCCGACAAACCTAGTCAAATCTGAGAAAGCACACAGAGCTTCCCACAGCATCAGGAAATCACCACCATCCATTGCACAGGAGGCCGATAAGCAACCATGATATTCCCAAGTATGTATCAAAGCAGAAATTTGTCCCGACTCATTTATTATGACTCATTATATCTGGATCTCCTGCCTGTAGGAATAGCAAGACTCATACATAGAATAGCAACTAGTCAAAAACCCACCGGGGCTTCCCCAATTCATTAGTCTAGCTACAGAAAACGCATCCTATATGGTTGCTACAGGTTACGGATTTCTGTCCTGCATGGCTGCCCTTGTTTGTGGTGGTCATTATACAGTAAAGCAAAGTTCAATGTAATGCTCCAGGTGAGACCATATACTTTATTTGTCCATCGACCCATATTAGTAATTCTGACATGTCCTGAGTACCGAGACAAGTCATGAGGTCTTAATTATCCTAGCGGAAAAACCATGGGCACTAAAATCAGATGATTGCTTGGTAAGCATTTTCTCCTTTGTGCATTCAGAGAACAGCCCAGTGTGGCAGCTCACAGCTTATGTAACAAATATATACATCAGACAAATATAGTCTGTGGACTCTCCATGGGGAAGAACAGTGGTTGTAGTTGTCCAGCTCATTGATAGAGGTCCATATAACCATATCTTGCAACATGTGCTTATCTTTAGGCCAATAAAGATTGCTTAAGAGAGACCCTTTCCAGGTTAGGATAAAACATGGCAGGTGTTCATCTCCCATTGTGGGGTTAAAATGTCTGGCCATGTAGGAAAGCAAAAGTGTTAGGCATCCTCAGAAAAATTATACTTGTTTTGAAAGATAACAGGTAAAGGTTAACATAGTGAACATAATTGAAGTGCTGCCTATAAAAGAGCTGCAAAGGTTAGTAAATTAAGTTTCTTCTGCAGCCACAGCTCTAATTTATTTTGGTTGGATCAGAGGACAGGAAGATTCTGTCAAATTGCTATCTGACCCCATTGGGGAGATTCAACCTCTCTATTTGTACTGGTGATTGTGGTCACCAGGCCCAATAATGATGGGACATCCAAAATGTTATGGCTGTTACTGACACAGGATTAGATGTGAAATCTTCTAAAGGGCACACCTATAACGATGACAACAGTCTGAGGCTTCCAACACACACACACACACACACACACACACACACACACACACACTTCTATTGAGTCATATACAGTAGGACTGCTTAATCTATGCACAAAATTAGCATAACTGTCAGGTCCAGCATTCGCAATGAATGGCCAAATCTGACTTGACAGCTGGAGATCACATGACCAATCTCATACCTCCCAACATTTTGAGATGAGAATGAGGGACACCTCCACTTTGCACTGCAAGTGCATTTGGAAGTGCAGTCGCTGTAGATCTTAGGGGGAGATCTGAAATGAGGGGAAGCTCTGCCGATTTTATCATCCAATCATGTGCAAGCAAAAATACTGTTTTTTTTAATTTTCCTTGTATGTCCCCCTCAGATCTAGAGTGACTGCACTTCCAAGAGCACTTATAGTGCAAAGTGGATTTGTCTTTAGTAAATAAACCCCAATGGGACCAGAGCTTGTATCTAAAACGAAAATGTACTTAAAGTGAAGCAATACCTTTTTTCACTTCTCAATGCATGTACTGCATTGCAAAAGTCATTTACAGGCATAACATTATCTAGGCAAGCTGGCCGGGAGCAGTGCCATGTCAAGCTGACAGATTTACCATAAACGCCAAATGTTGAAAACCAGGAGCAGTGCCTTGTCAAGCTGACCAAGGTTTTCCGTAGACGCCAATGTGTATGACTGAACTTATTCTCTCTGGAGAAGACGCTTGAGAGGGGATATGATTTTGATATACAAATGCCATACGGGTGACCCCACAATAGGGATAAGACTTTTTCGCAGAAGGGAGTTTAACAAAACTCGTGGCCACTCATTAAAATGAGAAGAAAAGGGTTTAACCTTAAACTACATAGAGGGTTCTTTACTGTAAGAGCGGCAAGGTAGTGGACAACCCTTCCACAGGCGGTGGTCTCAGCGGGGGGTATTGATAGTTTCAAGAAACTATTAGATAATCACCTGAATGACCACAACATACAGGGATATATAATGTAATACTGACATATAATCACACACATAGGTTGGACTTGATGGACTTGTGTCTTTTTTCAACCTCACCTACTATGTGTCTGTACTCGCGAGTGTACGCCTGTAATGTAGTCTTTCATTTCCAAGCATGCATGTTCATACTCTGACTTTTCTTCGGATAAAAACTAACGATAAAACAAAACAAAACAAAAAATCTGGTATCATGAGAAGTTTTTTTGGGTTTGTGCCTTCGGATAATTTTGCACTGAACGGTTATGATTGTCTCAAAAGCTGTGTATTACGATTGCATTATAGTATGATCGCTTTCGACAGTGGTATTTTTCATTCGATTTTCTGAACGCGTGTACTAGGCTTTAGAACAAGTATGCAGCATGGGAGTGCAAATTTTCAAAAATAACTGGCTGCATGCTTGTCCTAGGTCTATGATTAAGTACTAATATAAGAATGAAGATGACAGTCCTACAACCTGAACTTTGAAGTCCCCACCCCAGTGCAGCTCCTAGATTTCCATGCTCCAATATGCAGATAAGGCAGCATGCATGTAAAAGTGTAATGTAATGCAACAGGGTTCCTGCTTCAAGACCAATACAGATTAGCAGAAGATGTAAATGGTGGGATTCCAGGATACGTTTTGCACAGCAGCATCTGTTATATACCACTTTGTCATCCTGAACTGTACAAAGCATGTCAACAGCATGTGAGCACCATAAACCAGCAAAGCCTCTCCAATTAAGTTACCCAAAGGGGAAAATTGGTTGGGAGACAAAGTGGCTGCCTGTTAACTGTCTCTTCACAGCTATATAATGTCAAAGCCTGCTCATTTGTGGACATAATCTTATTAGCCTGCCCGTGACATGTGGTAAGGACTGTGCAGCAAGCGTCTCCCTGATATGAATTTTCACTGGTATGCATTTGAAGTCATTTGAACCTAGAATAGAACAGAGCTGTTATCCCTCAAACCTGTCCGTCAACAAGCAGCCCACAGCAGATCTCATTTCCTCTTCTTGTTGTCTTTCAGCTGCCTGGTGGCACCTGTCTGCAGATCAAACAGCCACTCGACCAGCACTGATGTTAGCCTTCACACCCAAAAGCATGCTTACTTAATATACAAAAGCAGCAACTTCTTCTAAACATGGTTTCCCATGGCATTTGTTTGTAGTTTTGTAGAACTACTTCACTAAAGCCAGTCATAGATGGTTTAATTTTCTTTCCTGCAACCCGTGGAAAGAATGGAAGAAAATGCCCATGGAAGTAAAATCGTTTGATTCCTCCCTGCTGGGAGAACACATAGTGAGTATTGCTAGCAGCTATAGCTGCTGGCAATAGTCACATAAAAAACCTGACAGTCCCTGCTGAACCGATCGAGATTCAAACAGTCTATGGTCGGTTTAAAGCAGCCCATAGATGATTTGATTTTCTTTCTTTCCACCATGGGTCTGAATCTGAATCTGCTTGAACTGGACTTGGTATCATTCTCTTGTAATCCCTGTACAGTAGCACTCATGACTGGGAGAGGGAGGGGCAGGACAATGGGCCAATTAAAGGTACTGCATGCACATGTGCTGAAAAGAAACAAGATGGCAGGAGAAAAGAACAAAAGGCCAAGTTCGTGTGCTGCTGCTCTTTCTTCATCCAGTCACAGGCTAAGGGCAGGTAGGTGACCAGGCTGTATTGCTTAATAGAGAAAAGTCTGCCAATTTCACTGTTAAAATGCTAGTTTACTGCCCTAGAGCAGGGGTGTCCACCCTTTTGACCTTCCTGGGCCACATTGGAAAAAGATGTATTGTCTTGGGCCACACTTATAAAAGTTTAGTAAAGAGACACGGTCAATTTTTTTTTCAGCCACAGGTGTTCACTAAGTGTAAATGAATTTTAAGAAAAAAAAAAAAAAAAAAATCAGCAACATTTTTAATTAAGTTTACGATTTTGTGCTGGGACGCATTCATAGCCATCTTGGGCTGCAGGTTGGATGCCCCTGTGTTAAGATTGACCATCATGTTCATTGTTCACAGGTCAGAGCTGACTTCACTTACTACATAACTATTCTAGGTCTTCTAGCTCTACGAGTCAAAGGACTGAAGCCAGGGACTGCCAAGCAATTAGCATGTTTGGAAAGTAAACCTTTATTCTCTTGCAGAGCTGTGTGCTGATACTATAGGACTCCTCTGGTGTGTCAATTAGCATGTCCCCTAGCTGTCTGCTGTGGTTCCTCCCACTGACCCCTAGTCACAGCAGGACACCACAATGACATTGGAGTGGTCAGGCCAGCGGGGGACATGCTATTCCAGTTCCACACACCTGGAAATTTGGAATAGTATCTGTACACAGAGCTCTGTAAGAAAGTGACGTTTCCCCAGACAGGGTTGCCTAAAGCCCAGCCATAGATGGATCCAGTCTCGGCCAATTCAGCAGGGACTGGCCGAGGTTCAATCGATGTGTGAGCATGAGAAGGATGGTTGTATTGAGGTTGATCCTTCCATCGACTTCAGTACACCCAGCCTGTTGAATATTTTTGCATGTGCTTACTGCCAGCAGCTATAGCCCCAGACAGTAATCATTGGGGTTGATTAACTAAAACTGGAAAGTGCAAAATATGGTGCTGCCCTGCACAGAAACCAATCAGCCTCCTTTTTTTTTTTTTGTTAAAAGCTTAATTGAACAAGCTGAAGTTATAAGCCGTTTGGCTACCATGCACAGCTGCACCAGATTTTGCTCTCTCCAGTTTTAGTAAATCAACCCCAATCGTATTCTATCGGCAGGAAAGGCTACCCCATCAGCACTCAATGGGAATCAAGTGGTTTTCTTTCCTGCAAACCTTGGGAAAAAGAAAGAAAATTACATCTATGGCAGTGATGGCAATCCTTGGCACCCCAGAAGTTTTGGAACTGCATTTCCCATGATACTCATATGCCCTCTGCAGTGTAGTTGAGCATCATGGAAAATGTAGTTCCAAAACATCTGGGGTGCCAAGGTTTGCCATCACTGACCTATGGCTTGCTTAAAACTTGGCCAATTCAGCAATTAGATTATATTACAGAAAGTGTATACATAAGAAGTAATTGTTCAGAGGTTACAGGATCAAAAGAAAATAATTTTCCACTGAACATAATATAATATGTATTTATGGTTTCAATTCCCCTATGCATACAATAGGGGAGAGAATGAATGAAGGGGGATGTACAGATTGTATATAAAGGGGTCTTGTATTACATAGTGTATGCCTATTGATGCTCGGAGAAATGGGAGTCACAAAGCTGCAGACAGGACTTCTGAATGGTAAACCCAGCTGTGAGTGAGTCAATCAGAATAAGTCTGATGAGATTACCAGCTGCAAATATTGACACGTCCTCCTCAGCAGGCAACCGTCGCTATGCAATAAACAAGCTAACCTTTGAGACATTGGAGGTAGTGTGACGTTCACCTTCTCTACCTAGCCGATATGACTCAAAGACACAACCTTGCTACAAAGGTCAGAAGTGTCAGAACCATGAGCGGCTGCTGTGCTATGAAGAATAGCAAATCATGGCCAGAGATGTGCGATACAGAACAGAACATACTATGCTGCCTGCAGCAACGTCTGTACCATGAAATCACTGGGAGAGATAGGACATATGCTGGAGGTTCCGCTTGTTTCGCTGTCACAGCTGTCAGAAAGTAACTTCCCGGAATGGGATTATCGGATGTTTGACAGCTCTAAACTGTATTTGACACAATGCAGCAATAAGACTAAAGCTAGTCAGACATGAGTCATTCTCTTTCACTTAACCCCCTGGTTGAACAAAAGAAAATTTCTTAATTCCCCTATCCAAATACTCTATGTGTATGGGGGAATCCCTCTGCTGAGCCTTCCCCGCTGTCAGAATGCACTCATCAACACCACCGGCTATAGGTGGCGGCGCTGATCGAGAGAAAGTTTTCAAACAAGTCGAAGGATAGACTTGTGCACAACCAGCATGCCCATACATAAATCAAAATTCGATCGGTCCTTGCTGAACTTCGATCTATGTATGGCCAGCTTAAGATGTATAACAAAAAATCCATACATGTGCCAACTAAGGATGAGCTCAGGCGTGTTCACAACCCGCACGTGCCGAGCTCGCCAGGAAGTCGGCACTGCACATCGCTAATCACAGGCAGTGAGACATTTCTCAATCTCTTCAGCCGCGATTCAGGAAAATGTCTCACTGCATGTGATTAGCGCTGTGCAGTGCCGACTTCCTAGCGGGCTCTGCACGTGCGGGGTGTGAACACGTCTCAGCTGATCCTTAGTACAAACTGAAAACTAGGTGATACAAACATACATTCACCTATGGTGGGTAGATTATTATTATACAATTTATAAACTAGCGACATGTGACAATGTCACAACCAGGAAGACGACCTAAACTGATGGGAATAAGATTCCCGCTAAATGGTAAGATCTGTTAAAATGTTCATATAAGAAAGAAGATGCTTTTTGCCCAAAAAAGTTTAACGGGTAGTTTTGCATGAAAAACAGTGATTTGGGAGTTAAACTAAAACAACCATTTAAAAACGAGGAACTTCACCTGACTCCTAAAAAGTGAAAAAAGGTTAAAAATGAAGTTTATGAAATGTTAACTGTAAAATACTTATTTTTTCATGTGGGCTTACATTTTATAGAACATTGCGAGCCCCTGGACTCTTCCACACTGCCACTATGTGTAACCCAGCCGTGCCAATGCAGCGTATGCACACACACACACAACACTCTAGCACAGGGGTCTCCAAACTTTCTAAACAAAGGGCTAGTTTATGAACTTTCAAGCTTTAGAGGGACTGGAATGTGGAAGTAGGAACATAAAATGTAATGGGTTCTGTAACAATGCCCCATCATCGGTGTCATTGGAAGGAATAGTGCCCCATCATTGGTGTCAGTGGGAGGAATAGTGCCCCACCATCGGTGTCAGTGGGAGGAATAGTGCCCCACCATCGGTGTCAGTGGGAGGAATAGTGCCTGCCCCACCATCGGTGTCAGTGGGAGGAATAGTGTCCCATCATCGATTTCAGTGGGAGGAATAGTGTCCCATCATCGATTTCAGTGGGAGGAATAGTGCCCCATCATCAGTGTTAGTGGGAGGAATAGTGTCCCATCATCGGTTTCAGTGGGAGGAATAGTGTCCCATCATCGGTTTCAGTGGGAGGAATAGTGTCCCATCATCGGTTTCAGTGGGAGGAATAGTGTCCCATCATCGGTGTCAGTGGGAGGAATAGTGTCCCATCATCGGTGTCAGTGGGAGGAATAGTGTCCCATCATCGGTTTCAGTGGGAGGAATAGTGCCCCATCATCTGTGTCAGTGGGAGAACGAGAGCCCCATCATCTGTGTCAGTGGGAGGACGAGAGCCCCATCATCTGTGTCAGTGGGAGGACGAGAGCCCCATCATCTGTGTCAGTGGGAGGACGAGAGCCCCATCATCTGTGTCAGTGGGAGGACGAGAGCCCCATCATCTGTGTCAGTGGGAGGACGAGAGCCCCATCATCTGTGTCAGTGGTAGAAATAGTGCCCCACCATCTGTGTCAGTGGGAGGAATAGTGTCCCATCATCGGTGTCAGTGGAAGGAATAGTGTCCCATCAGTGTCAGTGGGAGGAATAGTGCCCCATCATCTGTGTCAGTGGGAGGAATAGTGCCCCATCATCTGTGTCAGTGGGAGGAATAGTGCCCCATCATCTGTGTCAGTGGGAGGAATAGTGCCCCATCATCTGTGTCAGTGGGAGGAATAGTGCCCCATCATCTGTGTCAGTGGGAGGAATAGTGCCCCATCATCTGTGTCAGTGGGAGGAATAGTGTCCCATCATCGGTGTCAGTGGGAGGAATTATACCCCATTGTTAAATGTCAGTGGAAGGAATAGTACCCCAATGGCTGGATAACGGCAAGCAAAGAGATCCAGCCCCTCGATCACATCTTGGAGACCACTGCTCTAGCAGGATCATTAGGTTTGCACATTGCCATAATACCAGCAACATGAGCAATGCCAACCCCACACACGCACTCCCATCACTAAAGCGAAAATCATTTGGACTACTCGTTGCACTACCACTGGCAATGTAAATACCATTGGATTGGCGACATGTAATGTAAATACCATTGGATTGGCGACATGTAATGTAAATACCATTGGATTGGTGACATGTAAACCAAATGATTCCTGCTAGACAGCTAGGTGTACATACATGGGATGTAAGCATGGTAAATTCTATGCATGCGTTCTCAGTACAGCCAACTTCATTCTCACCTAGTCAAAGCACAGGGACCGCAAAGGTAAAAAGTATTTGTCAAAAAACAAACATTTTTGATTCTGTCAATGAAGGGAGCCCAAATAACTTTAGGAAATGTTGAAAATAATGGTGAAGGTCTGTGTCCATAACCTTTGAATTGGTTTGATTGCTCTGGTATGAAGCACAATATTCCTCAGTTGTCCTGAGTTGTAGACCGATTGTATTTTATAAAATGTATGGCAGGTAAAATACAGAAGAGGGGGTGGAACTTTTGGAGTGTAGATAATTTTTCGATGTCCAACCGCCATCTAATATCCTAAACATACATTTTTCAAAGTGTTGCTACATCTTTTATAAAGCAGCAAAGATAATCTATGAGAACCAGATTGCAGCGATCATCAGCAGAGAGGAAATGCAACGCGTCAGTTACTGGACTTTGCACCTGGACCGAAGAAACGGAAAGATCCAGAAAAAAATACAGTACGCATGACATCCGTGTCGGAGGAAGCCATAGCATCAACCTACCTGGAAATGCCAACAATAAAATGGGAAGGGTTAGCCCCCCAGTACCCACCTGCTATTCCTTGTAGCAGCCCGCAGACATTGAATATGCTCTTCTTCATCACACTTTGTACGCACATGGTAAAGACAGATACAAAGGCTACAATACAAAGGATGGAGATGCCCACTGCTAGGAAGATAGCGGTAGCCTGCCAGAAGCCACTAGCTATCTCATTGAAATGTTCAGCATAGGGACCGCACAGGGGGTCTCTCCGGAAATACTGCCCTTGAGGCATTTTAATACAACGTCCATAAATGCCCAGCGTTGGGCGGTAGGGCTCCTGCGGCCATCCAGTCCTATTATCAACGTCGCCATTCTTTGCTTTACCAATCAGCCAGTCCTCGCTCATAAAAGCTATCAGTTCTCCAAAGGCAACTACAATACTCAGGATGGTCCATAGCATAGAGCGGCATGTTACTATAACATGACACATGGTGGTGCCCACAGACTGTCCACAATCAGGGCGAGAAGCACACCAGATGGAGAAGTGATGGAGAAAAATGTAGAGGAATTAAAGGATTTATCCACCCGTCAGGAGAGGAAGAAATCCCGACTTCTGGAGGCTTTGTAATCCAGACAGGGGATTGCAGTCAATGGAAAAGCTTGTCCTGTGCTGCGGAATTCCTTGGTGCTAATGTTCATACTGAAACACGATGCTTCAATGTTTCAAGGGAGTTCCCAAACTCCGCCCACCGGGATGACATCACTGACCTGCAGAAGGAAGCCACAAGACAGGCAAACTGTTAGCAGTGTTGACAGAACAGCTTCACCCCTAAATCAATAGCGACAATCAATCACATTCATCAATCATCTATAGCAGGCTAATAGAGGAATCAGGACACCCAAGAAATTTACATAGAATACAGGCTAGATGTGCATCATTCTACTTGTATGCATTTAAATGCAGCAATCTTAGGTTATCAATGTCTGCCCTTTGTTCAAGATTCTATCAATCCTGATTCTATATAAGCTCATGTATCATTTTTGTATTTCCTTTATTTATATAGCACTGACATGTAACAAAGTATACACATAGGGATTGTAAATGGTTTAAATACAATCAGACTGCAAGCTCCTAAAAATCAGTGCTGCTATACCTGCCGTCTACTATTCTTAAGGCTGCAATTCTTCCTGAGATACCGAATTGCTTGAACACAAACACGATATGATTGTTGTGCCGTGATTGTCACACAATTGTGGCAAACTGCGCCTTTCAAAATCGCATGAAGCTTTGAAGCTTGTCGCTTGAAAAGGAGCAAGAGATGCTTTACAAGTGAATGGTTGGCCCTATGCGACGAGCAAGCGCGTGCAAATTGCTCAACAAATTTGTGAGCAGAAACGTGATTTCTCATTATGCAAAAGTGTGACTAGAGGCTAAAGCAGCATTAAAAGGAGACGTTCACTTTTAAAAAAATAATAATAAATGCACTCTTTTTGTAAAGGAGCGCTCCAATGTAAAGGGGGCTCTACTGTAAAGGGGTGCTGCAATTTAAAGGGGGCTGTGCTGTAAAGGGGCACTGTGATGTAAAGGGGCATGTGCTATAAAGGGGCGCTGCGATGTAAAGGGGGCTGTGCTGTAAAGGGGTGCTGCAATTTAAAGGGGGCTGTGCTGTAAAGGGGCGCTGCAATTTAAAAGGGGGCTGTGCTGTAAAGGGGCACTGCGATGTAAAGGGGGATGTGCTGTAAAGGGGCACTGCGATGTAGAGCTGTACTGTAAGGGGGCACTGCGATGTAAAGGGGGCTGTACTGTAAAGGGGGCTGCACTGCGATGCACAGGGGGACTGTACTGTAAAGGAGTACAGTGAAATAAAGGGGACTGCACCAGTGGCGGACGCTCATACGGGCGCTTCCCCCCTAATCCATGCACCCAGCCCCTAATCTTCATGCAGGACGCATGGATTTCAATGGGGTTTTTTTTTTTTAAAGTAATTAGAGCCTGAGGCTTGAATTGGCTGCAAAAAGGGTGGGCTTGGGGCGCAGACTGAGCACTGGGCCCTGAGACCACCCACTTGTGACCTTAGCGAATATTAATTCGCTAATGTCTTCCTCCTTCTCCTCCCAGCCAATCAAGAAACGGGTCCTGAGACCTGATTGGCCGGGAGAAGAAGCGACTTCTGGGACTCGGAAGGAGATGCAGGGGGGAAGCCGCCACCTGAATGGGGTAAGCGCGGGCGAAGCGGTGATCGATTGGCGGCTGGTGGCCGCCCCATCACACACTGGACTGCACTGTGAAGGGGCACTGTAATGATTACAGTGCCCCTTCACAGTGCAGTCCCCATTATATCACTGTGCCACTTTACATTACAGTGCCCCTTGCAGTTATGGTTTTGTTATTGTACTGAATCTTTTAAGGTGCTCTTTATTTCTTTGTTCTCTTGGATTGAGTAATGAGTTAAGCACGACAATCCTATAACAGAGGATGGTGTAGAGCTTGGCAGAGGGTATTCTGACATGCCTGAGTGATGGGAATGGATAGGCTACATTTTCAGTAGACACAGTAGAGATCTTACAGCTTCCAATGCATGCAGACCACTAATGTAATACAAAGACAAATTCTTACCCCATTATGTTTACCCTCTCAATAGCTAAACAATGAAGCCCTTTCATTAAGCGTACAGAGGAATGTGAAATGATTTCCACTACAGTCATTCCCTCCAGAGGTCCAGGCAGAGTGACAGAAGTAGAGCTTGGTCTGAAGGTACAGGGTGACCCTCAGTGCACCCCCTATGCTGGGACTGGAGAATGGAAGGGGATGGGTGACACACACTTTAGTCACACTTCTCTCACTGGCTTGCTCTTTATCAGCAGCGTGTGAACAGAGTGATCCCCGCCAGGCACAGATTACTAAGCTGCATTTCAATGCTCCCTGCCTGGTGAATGGATGGGTGCTACAATGTGCACCAGGGTGTGATTACTGCCATTTACAAAGAGAATGTAAACTATCCCTTCACCGTTCGATGCAACAATCTTCACATTACAGTTCCAATATTTTGTGGCAGCCCAATGTTATTTTCAGGTCAAACAATGACCGTGTGACCAAAAAAATGCTTTATTAGGATTGGACCATCAAGACTGGGGATGGGACCACCCAGGTTGGGGTACTGCAAGGCACACAATGTATGACATGTAACCATCCTTTTACTACTTTGTCAACTTGCTCTTTTAAGCTTCATTCTCCATGCATTTTCTGCACGGAATGCAGGTTCTTGTGTAAAAACGCACCTAAAGTACATGCATTTAGAAGTGTACAATTGTTCTAATGCCTTTAAGTGTATCATACTTTTTTTGTACACAGTGAAAATTTTCATTTGTAGATGAAGTATTTATGGCCCCATTGATTCCTATAGTGCTCATTTTAAATGCATACAAAACGATACGCTGTATGTATCTAAAAGCAGCATTTTAGGCGTATTTTCAATACCACATGAATGAGCCCTAAAGGGCGTTACCATCCTTAAGTTTCATGTTATATATGTTACCCCATCAGTGCCCACACCGAAGGCATTTAGAATTTGAAAGTAATATTCTTCATAAAGCCCTAATTCATGCAGCACTTCACAAATATTGTACATTTACATCAGTCCCTGCCCTCAAGGAGCTTACAATCTAAGGTCCCTATCTCACATGCATTACACATACAAGGGCCAATTTAGACAGGAGCCTACCAGCAAGTCTTAGGGGTGTGTGAGAAAACCCTTTCAAGCACAGACATACCATGCAAACTCCATGCAGATAGCGTCCTGACCGAGATTCAAACTAGGGAATCCAGTGCTACAAGGAAAAAAAAAAAAAAAAAAAAAAAAAAAGACTTGAATCTAGGAGTTCAGTGCTACTTTTATTATGCAACTTGTGGCTGATTTGAAGTCCTTCAGCCAATATAAACAGAGTGTAGCCAACATAAAAGTGGAATTTCATACACAAACTCCCTCAAGAATGGGAATTCATTCATTTACAGCAGAATTCACCTTTGCAGTGAAGTTGCCCAATGATCTTAGAGGCTCCAGACTGCTATGAGAAAACATAATATGTAGCGATACATATTCTAAGGCAGGGGTAGGCAACCTTAAAGAGGTGGAGATCTACCCAAACAACATGGGAGACATCAACCGGGCACAGCGTCACCTCTTCACACCCGATTTAAACCTCTAATTGCAGTACTACTGTGTCACAATCGCGTGCAATCTTGGGTTTAAGGCAACATATCACCTCCTCACCACCTGTCAAAACACCCTCGGATCACTTTTCAGAGAAGCAGCAGTGCCTTCTGCACTTGTGAATGAGCCCTAAGTTGCATTCGGCAGCGGCACGCATAAATCTGGGGGTGGGGTGGGGGTAAAACCCTGCGGTTGAGTCGTGGTTTACCGCCCTTAATCCCCATTTCCTTAAGCTGCTGAGGCAGCAGTCAAAGATGTACACATGCTGCAGCAGGAAATAAGCCCCCTGTTGACTTTGGTGGGTGCTACCGCCTGCCAGTCGGGCCCCATTAAAGTGAATAGGGCCACTATGCAAGTGCCCCACAACTGCATGTTTCTGCAAGGTACAAGGGGTTAAAGCAAGTGGTAAGAAAGCAATACAAAGCTGCCTGCTTTAACCCCTTGTTTGCTGTACTGCACAAGGTTGCAGGGCACTTGCAGAGGGACCCTGTTCACTTGAATGGGTCATGCGTGCCAGGTGCTCACTCACCAACCATGACAGGGCGCATAACTCTGCTGCAGATTTAACATGTGTACATCCCTGTCTACTGCAGCTAAAGGGGGTGTGGTTGGGACATAGGTTGGTAAACACACATCTTAAATATGGGGTTTTACAACCCTCCAAATTAAAAATGGAAATTAACCTTTACTGATCTGAGCCCCCTACTCTGCATTCAGGAGTTTTGGTGCGCTTCCAGAAAGTGCACCAAACCTGCAGGATATAATCAAAGTTTATGTTCTTGCAGGAAAAGGTCAAACTTTTCTTGTCAAATGCAACAGGTTCCATTCAAATGTAGCTGCATGTGAAAACACAGTGACCAGAACTCCCATTGACACGAGCCCTTAATATTAGATGCACTAAAGTGTAGTATTCTCATTGCCATTACCACTACACTTATGGAGTCACCAGTGGCCAACGTCCCAGCTATAATAGCCAGGCATATGTACAACAGAGTGCTGATAGGCTTAATACAAAAGAACTTCAGCTTGTATAGGAGCAGTGTGCACAGCAAGCTTCTACAAAACTTTTGCAAAGCTTTCAGACAGCTTTGCTATAGCCTTTAACGTGGTTCTAAAGGCAGAAGGTTTAAACCTTAATGCATTCTCTGCATTAGAAAAACTTTTGGTTGCAGCTCCCCCCCCCCCCCCCCCAAGCTTATACTTACCTGAGCCCCATCTCGACCCAGCGATGTACATGAGAGCAGCGACTCTCCCAGTTCTTTGTCTCCTCATTGGCTTACACAGCAGTGGCAGCCATTGGCTCCTGCTGCTGTCAATGACAGCCAATGAGCCAAAGAGGAGAGAGCAGTGGGCGGGGCCGAGCCATGCTCTGTGTGCGAACAGAGGCTTGCTATTGGGGGCACTCAGCAGGGGGAGGAGCCCTGGACTGCTGGCAGGGGACCCAAAAAATAGAGGATCGGGGCTGCTCTGTGCAAAACCAATGCACAGAGCGGGTAAGTATAACACTTTTATTTAAAAAATAAAAATGGGCCTTTATTACTACTTTAAAGCACCCTTCAGCTCAAATTTGTGGAATTTAAAACAAAACAGGAAGGGCTTTGGTAACTTTTAGCACTAGTTGAAGCTTATCGAGAGCTTGCAAGCAATTTGTTTAAAGTGACAGCTTATTAAAAAAAACAAAAAAAAAAAAAACACATACCCGAGTCTGATGACACATGACCCTACGTTGTGCCTCCTCTTTGTTGCTGCCCCTCATTTTGAGGTCATAATGCCGCTAAAGTCTCCTTGAGCCTGTGAAGACCCCTCTTCCCAACTGACAGTCGATGGGAAGTGTTCACGTTACTCAGACAGGGATGAACGCGGCCAAAAGAAAGACCCTCCCATTCTGCAGTCCAGAAGACTTGGGACTCATTACATCATGTGACCAGAGATTTAAGTTAGGCCTCTTGCACACAAGCGCACGTACGATTCACAATTCAGGTATATTTCTTTTTCCACGGGTGCTGCATGCAGCCAGCCGCCCATAGCAATCAATGGCTGAAGGTGGTAGTACTTGTGTAAACACACACATGCAGACAAATGTATGCCCCTTGAGGCAGAATCTATTTTCAGGGTCTTACATCTGTACGCATGCCCACCTTTATAGAAAGTACAGGTATATATGTCATAGTGTATAGCCTTTGATTTCAATGGGAGGCTGCCAGGCAGAGAAATATGCCCAAATTGTACATCAAACGGCCTTAGACCCCTTTATGCATGGGAGCGAAGGGTATATTTAAAAAAAAGCATTAAAGGGTTGGTACAACCCCCCCCCCCCCCCACACCCCCAGTATTTTAGATAATGACATCCCCACAATACCAAATGCCATATATACAATGCCTTAGACTTCCCAAATATATTTACATAACCAATTTGCAGAAATCTTGGGTAAATGAACAAAAAAAAAAAAAAAAGGAGGCTTCATTGGGTTTTATATGCAGTGGAACATATACTGTAGTCTGGCTTAGACGTCCATGAGACTTGGGAATGGTTCCTTGCTTCTCATGTTCTATCCATGGAATTTGGTTCCACCTCACAAAGCACCAGTACAAATAAATACCACCAAGCTGCATCCTTTGTTGTAGCAGGGTGATGAGTACCAGAGCTAGGTAAATAACTATCTCATTAACCAGGAATAGATAAAAGCAGATAGGTTACAGTAAACCAGAGACAGGCTGCTTTCATAGCAAGCAGGAACAAAGTTTGTGTTTACTTTTCCGGGTGGGAATCTTCTGATAAGCCTGCAATGCCAAACAGTTCACTTCACACTGTAAATGACGTAAATGCCACAATTTGGATTGTAGTAGGTCGGCCATGCGGCTCTTCCTCACACAAAAACATGAAAAGGCTGAACACAAGTCAGAACACTACAGCATTCTGGGTTTATATTAGCTGCCTGGCCTAAGTAAATAAGTATTAGGAGATAAGTGTCCAGAAGACCCTGAGGGCACTCATTAAAAGGGAAGCATAGCAAGGCAAAAATGGCTGTTAATATATTGGTCACTGGTTTATTTAAAATTTACTCATGATTACATACAGATTAAAGCGTCTCTTCTCCTGGGAGAATACCTTTATTATTCCTAGTTGTTCCTCATAACTGAGGTCCTCCAACCCCCTTATTAGCTTTATTACCCTTCTCTGGACACTCTCCAGCTCAAGCACATCCTTCCTGGGGATTGGTGACCAAAACTGAACTGCATACAAGATGTGGCCAAACCAGAATTTTATCACTCTGTTCAATGTTTCATACATTGAATGAAAGTGGTTTCTTGTGCTGGTGGGTGCCCCCTTCATCTAAATCTTCAGACCCTGCATACCAGCACGTGAGCCACTGGACCGGTCATAGGCATTCATCAAGAGTGCTGACTAAGTCTAACCTTTCCGCTCATTTCCTTTGTTCATAGAAGCTGTAATACAGCTTCCTGCAATTAAATATATAGGAGGTGGACCTTTCATTCATGAAGTGCTGTACTGTTGTACAGTTTCTATGAATGGAGAAAGGGGGCAGAAAGGGCAGGCATAGTTGGCACAAGAGCCTATGAAAGGTCCAGTGGCTTATATTAACCCCTGCAGCATGGAAAGATCACTACTGTGGGGGAGGGGGCAGAGGACTGTGGATTTAAAGGTGAAAAGCAGCCACCAGCTACTGCCAATTGTGTGGTTTAAAAATAAAATTCAAGTATTTTAAATGCTTGCAGTGATTTTTCCTTTTCCACTGATGATTTTTTTTAATTCACTAGAAACGTGCCTTTGAGCTTGCTAGACAATTTGACTGCTCCATAATGTCAATTTCCTAGCATACCCCACTCCCTCCTTGCAGATCATAGCCATCTCCTATTCTCAGTGTCCAATTACTGTCTGTGCTGGCCCAGCTTTTCCACCTCTATCCTCACCGCCTGGGGAGGAGCAAATGGAAATACTACAGATTGTCACCAGAGTGACAGCTCTGACTCTGTTTGGGTTGCTGATATCACATTCAAAATGGTGGCTCCCAACAGCAGTATCAAGACGTCTGGAAGTCTACACAATGCACGTTAAATACACAAATAACTTTATGATGAGATATTTGTTTAAATCTGGTAACAGAGTCTCTAACACAGATCTGAATAAAAAGGTGCTTTCCCCTTGTATCATAATTGTGGCGTGGGAACGGATAGGACAAGAGATTTCCATTTCCAGGATGCCGTAGACAAGCTATGCTTGTTTACTAGATTAGTGCTAAATTGTTGATAACGGCCTATTTTTCCCAAAATTCATCTGCACTTTTTTGGAAAACACATTTGAATATGTTTCATAGGAATTGTCTAAAGCAGCCTCTCTCAACCTTTTGTAAAACATAGGAACTCTTGAAATAAATGTTCACGTCTTTGGAAACCCCTACTAAATATTATGTAGCACCCTGGTGTTTAGGCAAGGTTGCTAACAAATTTAGTTTGCCAGGTAGTATTTGTCCTGGCTAATTGTTAGGAGATCCACTGATTTCCCCCTAATTCTGGAATTACTGCACTTCTCTCTTCTGTCACTAGGTGGCATTGTAGCTGGAGACATTAGATAGGCAAGGGCATAGCAAGGACAGATTATGAATGGATGGGGTGTCTCAGCCAATAGGCAAGGGTTTCTTTAAGTCCCTTGGCCTGCTGGGAGAGCCTATTTATTTGGGTGGAGTCAGGTGATCGGGTTCTGTGCCACCTGGACGGCTGTCTGGGTAGACGTGTTTTATGTCGCCCCGGGCTGCTAGGCCAGAAGCCTGAGGCCTATCCCAGGGACACCTGGCTGCCAGGCTGCCTGAGGCCTATTCAGGAGCAGGAGTGTAGGGTTGGGACTGCAGGATTGGAGTCTATCCGAGTTGTGAAGGTTCAGCCGGACGGGGAACCAGTTGTGGTTGGAGATAGAGGGACCATATGTCTTGTTACCGGAGACTACTGTGAGTAAGCTGAAGCAAGTATCTGAGCAGTTTTCTCGCCAGCCAGGGACAGTGAAGAAGTGAGAAAGCATCAACAAGTGCCAAGGCAGGGACCCAGCAAAATAGTGCGGGGGGGGGGGGGGCTTGAGGAGTATACAGCTGGATAACTGTGGAAGAGCTCAGGGGATCCAGTGACGACTGGGATCTGGAAGTCTAGTGAGAGACTGGGAGCTCAGTGAGTGAAGATCTACAGTGGGATACTGTGACATAAGTAAAGGACTATTCGGTGTTACCAAGAGTTATGTACAACTACCGTTAATGACTGTTGCAAGATCAGTTGCCATAGGAGACAGCGATCCTACCTATACAGAAGTGTTATTTGGCTGGAGGCCTTCCACTGTATAGCTGTCTACCTTTAGAAGTCTCGGAGTCTGCCAATTACCATTGCATCTACTTAAGGGTGTCCCGGCCCTAACCCTCTCTCTCAGTTCTGTTAAGAGGCAATAAATCTCTTGTTCACATCTACAAGTGGCTGGTGTCCATAATTTCTTCTTGCATCACACCCACCATGCCTGGTAACCCACTCTACAGGGAAGAATGTCAGCTCAGGTCAACATTAGGCCTCTGGGGCCCTGGGACCTTGCTACAATTACATCTCTAGCTCTCGGCACATTTGCAGTCAGTAAGTTGTAAATTAAATACATACATAAGAATAAAGGCTGTAGTATATCTAGAATATTTGACACCCAGAGCAGAATTTAGTTTTTTTTGTTTTTTAACACTTCTCTGGTCTATTAGGAAAATTACTTCAGTAACAATCATGAAATGGATAAAAAATAATAATGACCATAAAAGAAATATTCCATGTGAGTGGACAGTTTTAACCCTTTTTTTATCTATAATAAATATTACGGTTTTACGCTATGAGCCTTCCTTCTCTCATTCTTTCCCTTGAACTAACATCTGAGGAGTAAAGACCATGAGGCCTACAAGCAGTGACACCACCTAGGGGATACCTCCCTAAAAAGCGCAAGTGTCCACACTAGAAATAGGTGTTCAAATTTTAGGGTGAGGGTACATCCATGTGGGGCACTTTGAGCAACCCAACACCAAAATACCCTACCCTAACCCCCCCAACACTGACCCCCACCGCACCTACTGTAAAATTCCCTGTATCACTGTTGTCTCTCCTTTACCAAAATCCTCTGTGCTGAATGACACCAGGCCTGGAATCATGGAACACAGGAGGAGAGCCATTGACTTATGTATCTGGTGTGTGAAAACGGCAGAATACATTGGTTTTAAAAGACCTTCTGCAAACAGTGACTGTGGGAAGCCATGTACCATAAAACCCTTTAATAGTAAACCAAGTTATTATTCTTACAACTAGACATGTAAAAAGGTTTAGACATGTACACGCTTCAAACAGCAGCAATAAACGTTTTAAAGCACACTTCTGGTTTTTATTCTGGGTTTTAGCAAAGTCTATCCTGTATTGTATCTGACTGTTGGTGTCCCAGGAGTTGTGAAATATGTGCAAATTCCTGATGTCATGTAAAACCACATTATCTCATCAACAGACAGCGCTGCTCTTGGCTTGGGTCTGTGAATAGAAGAGTTTCACGTTCAGAACAGTATGGGGGTGATGGTACATTGCACGTGTCAAAGGCGCTCAAGTTTCCAGGAAAGCAGTGTGATGCCCCAAGACAGGATCCTTTCACACTGAGCACTGGCAGAAACTAATGTAACTTGTCGTTAATACATAATACCTCACACAGTGCTGCAATTACTTCCCAGATAGCACTGCAAAAGGTCTGTGTGCCACCTTAAAGCGGAGACAGCAAAATAATGAATTGCATACTTTGCATGTAGATGTTTTTATGATTTATGGTAACAGAATCCATTCAGCCCAGGTTCTATAACCAGCAAGTGCAGCCACACACAGCCAGAGCCACAGCCAAGTTAGACCTATCTGGCGCATATTGGGGGGCGTTGGTGTTCTTTTGGCAAAAGCCAGCATGCCCTCCTGAAAAGCCTTAAAGAACATTTTCTATCTTGTTCTTAATAAAGCCTTTCTATTTTTATTACATACCCGTTTTTAGACACAGCAATGTCATCAATGGGATTCTGTGCTTCAATGCTATGTAATACAAGAACATGGCTAGCGTTATGGTACATAGCTTCATAAAAACCTCACAGCGCCATGCCCCAGTACTCCATGCCCTCAGCCCTGATACAATTAGTAAGCTTGTTTTTGGGAGGAGTTACAAATATCAGAAACTGGAGGAGTGGGCATTCCTAGGCATTTTTAAGCATACCACCCAGGGTAACATACACTTGTGATGCTGAGCCTCCACAATTTAAAAAATTGAAATCCAATGAATAAAAGGCCAGGGAAAGAAAGCAACTGAACTCCAGGAAAGATGAAACACACCACTAAAATTACAATATATTGGTATACATACCCTTTAAAATCTGAGAGGTTTAACTGTATTACCTTAACATTACCATCCCTTTGTAATGATCAGGTAACTCCAGTAAATCAGATCAAGTAAGGTATTTGGGATCCAACCATTAATTATGCAATCAAACAGAAAAATTCTGTACCACCTTCTCTCTCTACATTTTAGATTTCGGTTTCTTTAGGTGGATACCAGTGTCTTAAGGTTTCCACTGACCTTTATACTTCAGGGACTTTGATGTCACAGTTTATTCATTAAAGTTCCTAGCTCTAATGCCCTTACAAGGGTGTCTCAATATTGAAGGGTTGGCAGAGGCAGGGGGGTAATCATAAGCACAGACATATACAGAAAGGTCTTGTTTTGAGGTCTCAGTCTGTAAAAGGCCAGGTGACCAAACCTACTATTGCTACCAAAACATGGGAGTTGTGTGTAGTTAATTCACTTATTTGGTCTGTTTCCTAATAAAATGTCTGGAGATTGATGGACCAGCAAAAAAAACAACAAAAAAAAAAAAACAAAGAAGGAAAAGAGCTAGCAGTTACCAACAGTGGATGTGTAGGTGCAATCTACAAAAGACAAGGGTACAAGACGACTCAAGAAGAAAAATTACAAAAGCATAAAGCATCCCACCATTGTCACTACAGAAAACAAAATGTGTTTATTACCATTCTTATTCACTCATGAAATTTTCTTAACTCAAAGTAATTACCTTACAGCACAGGAATTTGACGCTCTTTCATAAATGAATTATGTTAAGGAAGCACAAGGAATACATTGATGGCAACCAAATTCATAAAGTTGTAAGCAGTCATAAAAAGCATAAAAGACTGGCACAGTGTAAATTCTGAGGAATTCCGAGGCTGGGAGAGTCCTCCTAACTAAAGGCTAGTTAGTTCTGTGAACTTTCATAAGGTCAGGACCTAGCATGAAAAGGCCCCTCTACTTTTCATAAACCCAGACTCATTAATGGTTACTCTTTAACCTTGTTAATCCTTCAACCTATTGTGATGAATGCATTTCAAAGTCAAGATCCTCCTTTATAAGGAAGGTCTTTGAACACATATTGGCTTAAAGTTGAACTATACATCTATCAGCAAACGTTCCTATAGGAATTTCCCATGCTCCTCAGAATCCTGAGAACTTCCAAAGCTTACTGAGCAGAAAGCAGAAGCTGGTGTTAGAAAAGTACCTCCCGATTTCCATTCTCTTTTTCCAACCACTATTAATGATGGAAAATAAAAGTATGTTATCCTTACAACCCTTCAAAGCAAAATTTTTGTGTGTGCATGTATACCAATAATCTTAGTCCCTAATCCTCCAAACCCCACTACATCCTCCTAACCTTGCAAACGTTAAGTTAAATTAAACAAACATGTTATACTTACCCGCTCTGTGCAGTGGTTTTGCACAGAGCAGCCCCGATCCACCTCTTCTTGAGTCCCCCGTCTGTGTTCCTGGCTCCTCTCCCTCGCCGAGTGCCCACATAGAAATCCTAGATCGGGCTCAGGTAAGTTTAAGGAGGAAGCAGAGAATGGATTAAGGTGAAAAACCTTCTGCCTTTAGAACCACTTTAAAGTTTTTGCTACCCTAGCATTTCATATTCCTGATATATGTCTGTTGTACCATGTACTTGTATGAAAAAGTATCCTGTTTACATTGCTTCCTTTGTGTGAAATACCCGGTGATTGGCCAGTCCTCCTGCTTTCCTATTGCAAACTGACCAAACAGAGTACATCCATCACAGCATGGTCAGTTTTCTGGCTGTGTTGGAAACCCAGCCTGCCTGTCTTTCAATGGCCAAGATGTGTGGTGACAAGCCACCCCACACAGCTCTTCCTTGGGAAGATCAATGTACTGCTGTTTCTCTGCCTACTGCTGACACCCCCACAGTCTCCACCCTGCCTCCTTTCTAAGCCTCTTCTGGAGCTGAGAAATGAGGTCCTGCAATTACTTATATATAAAAAAAAAAAAAAAAAGAGAAGTATTTATCATTCATATAAAGTCCCCACTCACATCACAACATGAAGCAAGAGCAAATCTTTTTTTTGTGCTAGCACAAAAACTTACTGAGATCAGCAAGAAGGGTCAACTCTACAAACCTGTACCCACATTCTTTACAAACTCAAAAGAGGTCACCCTTTTTTAAAGCTGAAGTCACTGCAGTTAAAAAAAAAAAGTTACTAATTAATGCAGCTCCATAAAACTTTTAAACATTACTAAATTCATTTTTTTAAATGCAAACATTGTAAGCACCTGAAATTGACTTGGTATCAGGCTTTTGCATCCTACTGTACAGCATAGCTCAAAGGGGAAGGGAGAAGCCGGACAAGGAACCAATCAAGTGTTGTGCAGTTCATGGAGCATGCTGGCAAGAGTAGAGAGCAGAGTGGCCGACAGAGGAGCTCATTCGTGTTCTGTTTCTCTTTTTACTATCACAAGATGTAAATGAAAGTTACATAGTAGGTGCGGCTGAAAAAAGACACAAGTCCATCAAGTTCAACCTATGTGTGCGATTATATGTCAGTATTACATTGTATATCCCTGTATGTTGTGGTCGTTCAGATGCTTATTTAATAATTTTTTGAAACCATCGATGCCCCCAGCTGAGACCACCGCCCGTGGAAGGGAATTCCACATCCTTGCCGCTCTTACAGTAAAGAACCCTCTACGTAGTTTAGGGTCAAACCTCTTTTCATCTAATTTTAATGAGTGGCTATGTGTCTTGTTAAACTCTCTTCCACAAAAAAGTTTTATCCCTATTGTGGAGTCACCAGTATGGCATTTGTAAATTGAAATCATATCTCCTCTCAAGCGTCTCTTCTCCAGAGAGAATACGTTCAGTGCTCGCAACCTTTCCTCATAACTAATATCCTACAGACCCTTTATTAGCTTTGTTGCCCTTCTTTGTACTCACTCGATTTCCAGTATATCCTTCCTGAGGACTGGTACCCTGTGTTATTAGCGGTTTGCACAAAGTCCAGATTTAATCCTGTGAATTATAAACGTACATATACCTTGCTGTCAGAAAATAGCAGCCAGCACAGCAGTAGATAAGGTTGCAGAAAAGTGATCTCCTGAAGTCATCAGATGATGACTTAAATTGAAACGCGTCGGAAAAGTATGCTGAGACCACTTACCTTTTATCTAAGCCAGTGGTTCTCAACCCCTCTAGTGCCATGACCCCTTGATAAAATTTCCCAAGTTGTGGGGACCCCTAACCGTAAAATTATTTTCATAGCATGGGTTGTTGGCACCCAAGGCAAGACAAGTAATTTGCGCCCCTAACCCACGGACATTTAGCGCTCCCTGAGTCCCTTCCACTCAAAGTATTACTATTTAGAATGTATTACTCTTTGTTCTCCTTTCTTTCCCTTTTAACGCTATCCTAATTTCTTGTTTTATTTTTCCCCATCCCTCCTTCTAGCCGTCTTTCTTGTTCTCTTATGCCGCGTACACACGAGCGGACTTTCTATCCTACTTGGTCCGGCACACTTTCCGACGGACTTTGTCCGCCAGGTGCGCCGGACTTTAAAACGAACGGACTTGCCCACACACGCCGGGATTTTCCGGCGGGCTAAGTCCGCCCGTCTTTCCGACGGACTTTCGCCGGACTTTCAGAATGAACGGACTTGCCCACACACGGACAAGTCCGTTCATTTTGAACGTGACTCAGGTGCGACGGGACTAGAAAAGGATGTCAATCTTGCCGCTTTTATCGGCTAGATTGACACCTTGCGAGCCCCGTCGCGGGGCATACCAGGCCCTTCGGTCTGGTATGGATTATAAAGGGGAACCCCTACGCCGAAAAAACGGCGTGGGGCCCCCCCTAAAATCCATACCAGACCCCGATCCGAGCACGCAGCCTGGCCGGTCAGGAAAGGGGGTGGGGACGAGCGAGCGCCCCCCCCCCCTCCTGAACCGTACCAGGCCGCATGCCCTCAACATGGGGGGTGGGTGCTTTGGGGGAGGGGGGCGCCCTGCGCCCCCCCCCCCAAAGCACCTTGTCCCCATGTTGATGAGGACAAGGGCCTCTTCCCGACAACCCTGGCCGTTGGTTGTCGGGGTCTGCGGGCGGGGGCTTATCGGAATCTGGGAGCCCCCTTTAATAAGGGGGCCCCCAGATCCCGGCCCCCCACCCTATGTAAATGAGTATGGGGTACATGGTACCCCTACCCATTTACCTAGGAAAAAAGTGTAAGTAATAAAACACACTACACAGGTTTTTAAAATATTTTATTAAACAGCTCGGGGGGGGGGGGGGATCTTCCTCCGGCTTCGGGGGTCTTCTTCCGGCTTCGGGGGTCCCTCCGCTTCATCTTCTCCCGGCGTCCGGTTGGTTCTTCTCCGCTCTCCGGCCTCTTCTCCCGGTGTCGCAGGTCTTCGGCCGGCCCCTCCGCTGTCTTCATGTAGCTCTATTGCGAGCGGAGGTCCGGACTTCTGGGCTTCTTGGCTTCTGGGCTTCTTGGCTTCTCTTCTCTTCTCTTCCCCCAGATGTTGACACGACGCTCTCTCCGGCTGGACTGGTCTCTGAGGGCTGCGTTGTGACTTATATAGGCGGAGACCCCGCCCCCATATGATGTCACAGTCCCTGGGCATGCTGGGACTGTGACGTTTTAAGGGGCGTGGACCAAGTATGCCGGAAAGTCCGACCGTGTGTACGCGGCATTATTCTCTCTCCCTTTTTCTTTGTTCCTCCCCCTTTTCCTCTCCCTTCCATGTATTCTCTATTTTTATTCCTTCTCTTACTCCTTGGTGGGGGGAATGGGATGAGTTGCAATGCTGGGGGGAGTTCTGATCAGCCAACTTAGGTGCTCTTGATGAAGGTCATCTGCTGATCTGAGAACTGTAGTGGGGACTTTTAAAGGCAACTCTAATCACAGGTAGTGTTAACTCACTGTGTCTTCGGCTTCAGTGTCTCCGATTTTGTGATGTCTCGTAGCAGTGACACCTATGCCGAAATCAGGAGATAGGGTCTCCCCCAGCCCCTCCCACTTCACATTCCTCACCAGTCAGCTGACCTCTAGTCTCTGCCCCACAGTCATGCCGTGAACTGAATGGACGGCTGCAAAAAGGTTGAATGGGCGGTCACGGGCTCCAGGGACAGCCCTGCTGGGCGGCCGCAAAAAGGCTGGGAGAGCGGTGCGGGCTTCAGGAACAGCCAAGGATTTGGTGACCCCTGGCAAATCATCATTCGACCCCCAGGTTGAGAACCACTGATCTAAGCGCTTGTTTTTACTGCTTAAAACGTGTGTATTCCCCCTGTTTTTGTTAAATTGTTTCATACAGAATTACGCTATATGCCTTCCCTTCTTCTCTTAATGGTGGGGCTAACTGCCCAAATCAACTGATCCCACTCTCATCCCATAGCCATCTGGAGGTCATTCCCGGATCGTGAATCTGATATCCCCTGGGTATATTATACCACAAAGCCCGATTGACTCACTTGGTGTATACCTATTTGAGTTCAATCCCTCCGGTAAGCATTTTGATGTTTCTGGTGGTGGATCTACTATCAAACAAATCATCATCATATCTCATGCACACATATGAAGTTGAAGATTGTCACTATACCTTATGCACACATATGAAGTTGTAGATTGTCACTGATCTTTTTGGATGTTGCACTTTGAAGTTTGTTTTCCCCGTTTATGAACATTTTGTGCTCTATTGGAGGATTTTGATTCACCGTGCACATTACCAAGTATATTTATATTGCTTGTTATGGTTTAATGATTGTTTAGCACTGCACATTTTTTTCTATTTGTCAGATTTAACCCTGGTTACATTAGTAAGGATGAGTTTAGTTTATTTAAAATAAAGTCTCCTGGTAGAAACGTGGGGCTGACATGGATGACCTCCATCTGAAGACACTCATCCACCCTGGATGTTTTTTGACGTTTTTACAGCAGCTGTTTTTGGCTGTAGACGTTTTTTCTACAGTCATTAAACTCTCCATCATGTTATCCTATGTGTCCATGCACACATAGGCTGTTATCAGCAGTTTTGGGCAGTGGCGTTTTTGAGCAGTAAAAAAAAAAAAAAACTAGTGGGTTCTGAGAAACGTTTTTCAGCTGTAAAAATGCTCCAACGCTGATAAACGTCGATAAGCGCTTAAAAATGTCGCTTACCAGCGTTTAACGTTTTTGATCCATTGGAAAAAAAATGTTTTCTTAAAAAAAAAACGCTAAAAACGCTAACGCGGAAAAACGCTATTGCTAAAACGTTGAAAAACTCACTGCAAAGCTACTGACGTTTTTATAACGTTATTTTAACATCCCGTGTGCATGAGGCCTAATACTGACCTACCGTAACAAGTATGTGAAGATCAGGAGTAAAGTGCTTATCTATATATTTGTTCCACATCAGAGCCTCAAAAAACTAAAAGCAAGAGGGTCATTGAGACAGCCAGACCCCTATCATTTTCAGAAGGAAAATCAGCAATGACAGCCTCTATGTTCCCTCCAGGAAGGATTTCCTTTAAATTAAAGCATGACAGATGTAATATGTCAGCTCCCTTTAAAACTGTGTAGGTACATACGATTGTGGACTCATGTTCCATTTGGTCAAGTAACTCCATCTCCTCCTTATACCAATGTTCTTACCTTACCTTATAAAGTTATGGGAGGTATCCCATGTAAACAAGGAGGCAAGATTTAAGGCTTCCTATGAAGCAAAAACGCAATAAAGTGGAATAAAAGTTAATGAAAGATGAGAGTCTAGGCAGTGTACTAAATCCCTGGAATTATTACATTGATAGTCATATTTCAGCTTTGCTCACATAAGTAATAGACATCTTAAGCACACATGTTCTCAAGATATATCCTCCAACTAAATAGCGTTAAGAGATATGCTTGATGCAGCAACTTTAACCCAGGAAAATGAGATATCTGCAGAAAAACATCCCCCTGTAGAAAGGGCGATCTAAGAACAGAGAAAATATCCCAGAAAAGCTGCTCTTCTTTTCTGATTATTACGCATTGCCCAAGGCTGCTTTCCAGGGCTGCAACTAACGATTATTTTCATAATCGATTAGTTGGCCCGTTATTGTTTTGATTAATTGGTCAATAACCTTAAAAAAAGGAAGGTGTATAATTTAGTTAATATGTAAAGTTAAAAAAAAAAGGCAATTTATTCTTAAATATATCTCTATATGCAGTGGTAAATATGGATAACAACTACCGTATATACTCGAGTATAAGTCGAATTTTTCAGCACATTTTTTTGTGCCGAAAGTGCCCCCCTCGACTTATACTCGAGTCAAGCACTTTTCTGCAGCAAAAAATTTCATTTTCCGAACCGACTTTGGGGCCCTGTATCTCAGGGCCACTTGGTGCTAGGAACCCCAAATTTGGTGTGCAATCCCAGTGGAACTGGTATCATAACATATCCAAAGGTGGAGTTCCTAGCTTTAAGTGGCCCCGAGATACGGGGCCCCAAAATTGGTTCGGAAAATGTCATTCTCTGCTGCAGAAAAGTGCTTGACATTTTCTGAACCGACATTGGTTCCCCGTATCTCAGAGCCACTTAGTGCTAGGAACCCCAAATTTGGTGTGCAAACCCAGTGGCACTGGTACCATAACATATTCAAAGATGGAGTTCCTAGCACCAAATCCGGTTCGGAAAATGTCATTCTCTGCTATAGAAAAGTGCTTGACATTTTCTGAACCGATTTTTGGGGCCCTGTATCTCGGGGCCATTCTGTGCTAGAAACCCCAGCTTTGGATATTTTATGGTGCTAGTTCCACTGGGTTTGCATACCAAATTTAGGGTTCTTAGCACTAAGTGGCCCCAAGATACAGGGCCCCAAATTCAGTCAACTGTGTCCATCTGCAGCAATGTCATTTTGGGACCCTTTGGGTTCAGAGACCCCAAATTTTGGCTGCAGCTAGGGGGCATCTAGGAACCCTTAACTACCGAGTTTGAAGTTCGGGGGACCTATGGCTGCAAATGGGCACAGTGAGGCTGTAAATGGGCATTGTTGACCCTCTTTTCCACTTACAATAGCTGTGCATTTCTCACCCTCGTCTTATACTCGGGTCAATAAGTTTTTCCTATTTTTTTGTGGTAAATTAGGGCCTCGACTACTCGGAACGACTTATACTCGAGTATATACGGTATATGGTTAGTGAGTAAAATCTTTAATCCACTCTGAGAATAACAGACAGAAGATATATGCTGTATATACTGTTAGAGGTTGAATCTAGTAAATATCAGACTCAGAGATCACTTTTTTTTTATTTAAAAGAAAAACAAGGTAAAGACTGTTTTGTAGATTTTCAAAACAGAACTGTAATACTATATGCTGTCCATACAAAAATGCGGTCTTCATTAAAAAAAAAAAAAAAAATTAATTTCAAGAACGTTTGTTCGATTTTACAATCGTTAGTGGGGTCAAATCGACGTTTGTTTTCAACCACACTGACGGGAAAATTTAGAAATAGAAAACTTCTTGGTCAAAGGAATTTTCAGACAGTGTATGTGGTTTTCGTTCAGAAATTACATTCATTTTAAAACAGAATGTTAAAAGCAAGTGAAAATTTCAAACATTCTTTCATTCAGCGAATGTACAAAGATTTTTCGTCTGAATATTCTAGTCTGAAAATTGATCTGTGTGGCCAGCATAAGGCTCAGTACACACCTATGCAGTTTGCTTTTGATCTGTTTCTGTAGTACATTTTGCTGTGAGTTTTGTTTTTCTGCGAACGTGATTTTGCAGCGATTTGCATTTTTGCATCTTTTTATGCCTTTTTTTTGGCCAATTTGTTGTTGGGCAGATTTAAAAAAAAAAAAAAAAAAAAAAAAAAAAACACAAATTGCTGCAAAAACGCATTACATGCTTTTCTGCAGCTTCTCCAGTGAAGTATATTGAACAAAAAAAGCACCGCTTTTGCATTGAAAAAAGTCCCTGACTCTTTCCAAATACGCAGCAGCTGAAAAAAAAGCATAGATGTGAACGTTAAATGAACTGTAGTGCGTTTCTGAAAAAAGCACCAAACAACACATAGGTGTGAACCAGGCCTAAGACGTTTATTAACATAATGGGATTAAAAAAAAAAATAGCCCTTTATAGTACAAAAAGAGCAAATAATCGCTACTGTAAGGGGTTCATTTTTTTACTGTGCAACAGTGAAAGTAATATTTACAGTAGCGATTATTTGCTCTTTTTGTACCCTAAAGGGCTGATTATGAAAATAGCAATCGATTAATCTCAAACGATTAGTTTACGATCAATTAGTTGTTTCGGCCCTACTGCTTTCACACAGCTCTATTGCACAAATGTGATAGAAACGCATGTGTGTATTTTGCTCCGTTTGTCCCATTTTTAATCGCATTTCCAATACGTTTTGCACCTGTGAAAGAAGGACATGTGGCTCCAAAAATGCACCTTCAGCTATTGTTGCCTCAGGTGTCGGAGAACTTGTCAGAAGTGGTTCACCCTGATAACAGGGGAACAGAGCACCAGAGAGAAACAACACTTAAGCCAGGTACACACTATTCGTTTTTTCCCGTTCAACTCCGTGGGTTGAATGGGAAAAAAAAAAAAAAAAAAGAGTTCCGGTGGGAGCTGCTGTACTAACCTTGTGAGGTTCGGCAATCTCCCCTGCTGAGCTGTTGTATTCTGACAGGGGGACAGCCATTGGCAGAGAGCGCTGATTAGTAGTCAGTTGGATGCTGGTTTTCCAGCATGCACGTTCGGCTTCTGTCGGACAGAACGACATACACAAGGGCCGAATGTTCGACATTAATTTATTTTTTTGAACCGCCCGCTGCCTCCCAACATTTGGCCTGTGTGTGTACCTGGCTTTAGAGTGTGACAAGTAAAAACTACAGATATATGTGCTTAGTTCAAATTTCATGAATGGGATTTACAACCATTAAGGTACAAAACCTTAAGACTTTGGAACCACTTTAAAAGAGCTGGGCACAGTGGCGTTGCTAGGGGGGTGCGGGCCGCATTCGGGTGACACCTGTCGGTAAGGCCCAGGGCAATGCCACTGCACCAATCCGCATCTCTAGTGGGTTGTCTGAGCTGTCCCCACTGGCCGCTGTCTCACACAGCCAAGCGAAACAAAGCCACCTCCCCCTCCCCTCTGTATACATTCTCACAGGAGGAGGGACACTGCTGAGGATGTCCCGTGATTTGGGGTCTGCACTGAAGGGAGGGGGGTCTGCACTGAAGGGAGGGGGGTCTGCACTGAAGGAGGGGGGTCTGCACTGAAGGAGGGGGGTCTGCACTGAAGGAGGGGGGTCTGCACTGAAGGAGGGGGGTCTGCACTGAAGGAGGGGGGTCTGCACTGATGGAGGGGGGTCTGCACTGATGGAGGGGGGTCTGCACTGATGGAGGGGGGTCTGCACTGATGGAGGGGGGTCTGCACTGATGGAGGGGGGTCTGCACTGATGGAGGGGGGTCTGCACTGATGGAGGGGGGTCTGTTCTACCATATTTTTCCGCAACCGGTAACACCAACCCTAGTGACACCACTGGCTGGGCAGAAAATTTTTGGACGAAGAGTAGCCGCAGCCAATTAGATGAAGTCACTATTTGGGTAGTCTGAAAGCTGCGGAAGTACAATGTACACTCATGTCCATTGGGGGCTGTGCATCCACATGGATGTCAAACGTGAAGCAATCTGTGCAGTCACTGTGTCCCAACTGACATCAATGGGACTCTCTGCACAGGGATGCACAGAACACCTGGTGGGGGGGGGGGGGGGGGGGGTGCAGTCAAACCTCTCCTGATCTGTTCCCAGCATTACCATCACCACCTTAGATCACGAGGCACTAGATTCTCATTGGAGCGGACAACCTAGATCCCGCACATGCCCAGTTTACAGTACAGGATTGCGCTCCTATGAGACTCTAATGCAGTCTCTGATCTGACATGAGGTGGCATTTAAACAGTAATACGAGCGGCTATAAGTACAGATCAAACCTTGATCGCTCACCTGCTGTTCACCTCCTGCTGTGCGGCCCAGTTGCTAACATGCCACGGAGCAGTACCCAGTACATGGCCCGAGGCTCTTGGGGACCTTTGCCTTAGACGTTACTATGTAGTTTCAGCCACCCCCGGTGTACTGCTCACACTAGACCAATGGAAACCTGCCAGCCTGCAGTAATAGCCTGGTAGCCTAGAACCTCACATCTCTGTCTGCACAGATCATGAAGTAATTGAGAGAAGTGAAGGCTTGGCTGGACAGTGTTATTATTTCATCTGTCCTGCTGACTCATAGCGAATTATTGAAGATTAGCAATCACAGGGCCATAAAGTCTAAACTGAACAGGACTGACTGTAGGGAAATAATAGACAGGCTGGAAGATTTACTTCATGATCTCCTAAGGGGACAATCAGTGAGTCACTGCACAGCTAATACAAATAGCAGACATCTCTCAATCTACCCGATAAGACGGAGCATAACAGGAAAACGGCTGCAAGCACACAGCTTCTATGTCTTTATGTAATGAGCTATTCTAATGATGCCATTTGATTGCTTTGGCAGAGCATGCAAATTAAATGCATGGCTATTATTTAGGAAGGGGGAAAAGTTCAATTTGTACACACAGCATTCACATTTAGCTTTTAGTGCCTGTAATTACATCAGAATAATATTTTAGGTTAATATTAAAATATATTAAAGGCCAATTTCACTTTTGCAGCCAAATTAGGATAATACCTTATACTGTATATTGTTACATGTCCTACTTGCATAGCATAACTTACAAAAATAAAATGTAAAAAGTGCAGCTTACCATTTTACATGCTCGGGATACTCCAGCAAGGAAAAGTTCTACTTCCTTCTCTTTGTCATGCTGGGAAGCTGTTTTTGCCATAATTAACCTTGTCTGTATTGTGCAGGCAGATATCTTAATCAAAATACAATATAAAAAGTGCAGCGCTGGACATGTAAAGTGAATTATGAATTATGATAAACAAATTAATAAATTCATGAGGACAATCAATCAAAAACAGTGGTACCGTCATACATATTAATTGTGTGAAGTGTCTCTTGAAACGTGATAATATAAACAAAAAAGGGGGGTCTTTCCCCACAAAAAACCTAAAGAAAATACATAAACGTCCACAACAGTGTATTTGATACAAGTGTAGATTTCAGGGGTGCATTCTTTAATATTCCATGTTGCCCACCACCGAGTAGAAGAATGAAAGGCTTACCAGAAAGCCTGTGACCGCCCTTACTCAGGGGGGTCAAAACAGGCTTAGTAGATATGCTGAAACCGCCACAGGGATACTCCAAAGGCCACCGATGGATATGTGCATCAGGAATCCTCGCCAGATAACCGACCAGCCAACTTCCGCTGTAGATGTTCTCCTGAATGCTATCCTCTCATGGGGCAAGTTTGAGAATTCCACAGATCCAAATGCAAAAAGGGTAGTTATCATGCCAAAAGAGACAAAAGAGGAGATGCTCCGCTGGTGCAGATAACTTATGGTTTTCTTTTATTAGCAAAGTAGCGTTAAAATAACAAAAGAGAAGAGCAGAATAAAAAACGACACTACCGCCGTTTATTTTAAAATCGCGCATGCGCGGTGCGTGCAATGTTGTGACCCTACGGCCGTTTCGTCACAACTGACGTCATCAGGGGTACGCACCGACGCACGCGCATGCGCACTAAATACACAAGCGTCAAAAAGAGAGGACGCTATGATTGGTTCACAAGAGGCTCTGCTTCATTTTGATAGGTTCCAAAAAAAAAAAAAGGTAAATTAACTGCGGAGGATGATTGCCATCCACATGGAGGTCATTAATCAATTAAAGAGGAGGATCGTCAAGCCATTAGACTTCACCCCATAAAAATAACAACAAAAGGACATTCCACCTATGCCACCTAGTGACTTTTCAAAGGTATTACACTAAAGTTCACCAGCTGCCATCTAGTGACTTTTAAGAATATTACACTAAAGTTCACCAGCCGCCTGTATCCAGGCTGCTGTGTAAAAGATGGTGGAATACAGAATGGCATAAATAATAAAATATGGAATATACAATAAAAAATAAAAAATAAAATTATAAACCAAATAACTCATCATAATTGTTGTTATAATGTCTAAAGGGCATCGCTTCCAATGCCATCTAGTGGAATGTGGGAGGAGGACGTGGTTTTACGTGATAAACCTTCCCAACTCGTCATGTGGAAAAGATTCATTGACGACGTCCTATTTATTTGGGACGGCGACTCTGAGTCTTTATCCAACTTTCTCCTCTTCCTTAATAGTAATGACAGGGGCATAGTCCTGACTCACGAGGCTAGTTCAACTCAGATCCACTTCCTAGATCTACTAATAACTATAGTGGATGGGAGAATTACCACGTCCACTTTCTTCAAATCCACGGATAGGAATAGTTTTATTCCCCTTAATTCCTGTCATCATCAGTCATGGTTGTCCGCTGTCCCTAAGGGCCAATTTTTACGCTTGAGGCGGAATTGTTCAAATCTAGATGAGTTCTTCAGAGAAGCCTCATCCTTAAAATCCAAATTTCTTGACAAAGGCTATGAGGCAACTATGCTGGACACCTTAATCGTAGAGGTGGGGAATAGGGACCGTTTGGAACTTCTAAGGGAAAAACCCCCCCAGGTTAACAACGTGGAGGACTTTAGTCTGGCTTTCCTTACCACCTATTCCAGTCAACATTGGGCTATTAAGAGAATTATCAAAAGACATTGGCCGGTTATTAAAAACGACCGTATTCTTGGCCCTTTACTGTCTAACAATCCTCGAGTCCTCTTCAGGGGGGCTACGAGCTTGAGGCATACTCTGGCACCAAATGTCCCTGATCCACCTCAGCGTCCGACTTTCTTTGGTGATCTGAAAGGCTTCTCTCCCTGTAGAAGATGTAGAGTTTGTAAAGTAAATGCACTATGCCAAAGGAGGCTCACAGAGTTTACATCAGTAGGCACAGGTGTTACTTACCCTATTAATTCCCTTATAACATGCACCTCCAAGTGTGTGGTGTACCTTCTTAGGTGCCCCTGTGGTTTGGAATATGTGGGGCGAACCACTAGGAAACTTAGTGTAAGATTAGGGGAACATATCACCAATATCAAACAAGGGTTTGATAAGCATAGTGTCTCTAGACACTATGATGAAGTGCATAACAGAGACCCTAGTGGTACCACTTTTATAGGGATAGAAAAGTATGTCCCACATTGGAGAGGCAGTAATGGGAAGCGAACTATATCCAGATCAGAGACCAACTGGATTTTTAGACTTGGTTCCCATGCCCCCAATGGTTTAAACATAGAGTGGGACATCAATTGCTTTATCAACAATAGCTGATGTCTCTGGAACACATTGGGTTGCTGGTGAAGCTGCTGTCCCCTTCTGATACACCTTTAATGACAATCATGTTGGATTACCCAATATACCTCTAGTAATAATAAATAGTGAACATCAGGAATATGCCCCTTGTGGGTAACGCAGTTTTATAAAATCCTGGAAATATTTCTATCGAATATCCTCTATAAACTATTTGTTTTTATATCTTTTTCAGGTCCCTAATAGGGATGGTTATTTTATGTTTTGTAATTTTATAATTAATGTAAGGAGCACGCTATGTTATTGAACTCATAATAGGCATTAATAGGCTTCGGTGGCCCCCCTTTTTTCTCCCCTTACCATGATATACCAACCTTTTCTTTCCTTTTATTTTTACACATTTTTTATATTTTATAACTGTTTGAATTAAGGTTGGTGTCACTTCTGGTGCAATATTTTAGTATTCCACTAGATGGCATTGGAAGCGATGCCCTTTAGACATTATAACAACAATTATGATGAGTTATTTGGTTTATAATTTTATTTTTTATTTTTTATTGTATATTCCATATTTTATTATTTATGCCATTCTGTATTCCACCATCTTTTACACAGCAGCCTGGATACAGGCGGCTGGTGAACTTTAGTGTAATATTCTTAAAAGTCACTAGATGGCAGCTGGTGAACTTTAGTGTAATACCTTTGAAAAGTCACTAGGTGGCATAGGTGGAATGTCCTTTTGTTGTTATTTTTATGGGGTGAAGTCTAATGGCTTGACGATCCTCCTCTTTAATTGATTAATGACCTCCATGTGGATGGCAATCATCCTCCGCAGTTAATTTACCTTTTTTTTTTTTTTTTTGGAACCTATCAAAATGAAGCAGAGCCTCTTGTGAACCAATCATAGCGTCCTCTCTTTTTGACGCTTGTGTATTTAGTGCGCATGCGCGTGCGTCGGTGCGTACCCCTGATGACGTCAGTTGTGACGAAACGGCCGTAGGGTCACAACATTGCACGCACCGCGCATGCGCGATTTTAAAATAAACGGCGGTAGTGTCGTTTTTTATTCTGCTCTTCTCTTTTGTTATTTTAACGCTACTTTGCTAATAAAAGAAAACCATAAGTTATCTGCACCAGCGGAGCATCTCCTCTTTTGTCTCTTTTGGCATGATAACTACCCTTTTTGCATTTGGATCTGTGGAATTCTCAAACTTGCCCCATGAGAGGATAGCATTCAGGAGAACATCTACAGCGGAAGTTGGCTGGTCGGTTATCTGGCGAGGATTCCTGATGCACATATCCATCGGTGGCCTTTGGAGTATCCCTGTGGCGGTTTCAGCATATCTACTAAGCCTGTTTTGACCCCCCTGAGTAAGGGCGGTCACAGGCTTTCTGGTAAGCCTTTCATTCTTCTACTCGGTGGTGGGCAACATGGAATATTAAAGAATGCACCCCTGAAATCTACACTTGTATCAAATACACTGTTGTGGACGTTTATGTATTTTCTTTAGGTTTTTTGTGGGGAAAGACCCCCCTTTTTTGTTTATATTATCACGTTTCAAGAGACACTTCACACAATTAATATGTATGACGGTACCACTGTTTTTGATTGATTGTCCTCATGAATTTATTAATTTGTTTATCATAATTCATAATTCACTTTACATGTCCAGCGCTGCACTTTTTATATTGTATTTTGTTTTTTGTGCCCTCATATCGGGGTTATAGTGTATAGCAGCAGGATTTTTCTTTATTGTTTTCACAACTTTTTTATGCACCTAGCGCAATTCTTTTTCTTTAATATTTTTTTTGTATTTTTGATATACGGTTTTTGCAGCTGGTGTGTCCATAATGGACATATTTGAGTATAGATCCCAAGTGGTCACTGACACCGATGGTGTTTTTGACGGTAGGGAGGACCCTAGAGATGATCTGGCGGGATGTTTCCTAAGGTTAAAGAACCTCACCATTACGGAAGTACATGCTAGATGGGATATAGCATACTTAGAAGAATATATAAAAGGAAATATGGTTCCGAGGAGCCTAAGGTGGGAGGTCAATCCCCAAAAAGAGGATAATGAATTAGGGGAATGGTTTAAATACTTCAATGAAGCGGGGGTTGGTTTCCTCCAATTCTTGGTAGCCAAGAAGAAAAGGAAATTAACAATGCTGGATTTAGAAATAAACACCATTAGAAGTAAACTAGCCCCTTTTAAGGATGATCAGGAATACGTGCGGAGATCAGAGGCACTTAAAACCATCTTGATAAAGGAGGAGATGGAGCAAAAACAGAAAAAGAGGAGAAAATACAATAGGGACATAAAAGACTATAAAGACAATCTAGTCTTTAAATGGCAGATTCCCTCTCCCTCTGATCCTCCAGCCGCCAATACCACCACGGGTAATTTACAAACCACAAACATTACTCAGGAACCGAGGAGGGAGAATCAATCAGTGATTCCCCATAATTTTCCCCATCCTAGAGGTAGGGATTCACAGCAATACCCCAACCATGCAAAAGGTAGGGGCAGGAGTAAAGGATCTCTCCCCCGAATACACCATAATTCATCCCCAACTTGGAGACAACATAGGGGTCGTGAGACCCACAATGAGTTTGATGGTAGGCATTACCACCGCAACCAGCAAGTCCATCGAGGTGGACGGAGATATGGGGAGGGGGTAGTTGAATGGGAACAACAAGGATGGGAAAGTGGAACCAGTAATAGATTCTCCCCTCTGGCACGGACTATGGAGGGGTCCACATCTAGTTTAAATGGTAACCAAAATGTTTTTGATCCTCCTCAAAGCCAACAGGAACACAACCGATTTAGACGGGATTTTCAGGTGGCAGGCAGAGGAAGAACCAAACGAAACGGCGACGCAAGAGAGGGTGCAGAGGGGGGAGGAGACTTTATCCCAAAAAGAAGGAGGCTTTAGACACAAATGGGATTATAAACCTAAGCACCAAGGAGCTCTCTAAACAAGAACTTTTTACCTTGAATAAAGGTTTAAAATTTGTGCCACCACGGAATTTGAATAAATTCCAAACATTTATAGATGTGCAGAAATATACACGTAAACTCAACATTAAACGGTATATTCTGAGTAATCCATCTAGACAACTTGCCAGAGAGGCCTCCACAGTTGTGCATTCAGGTTTGTCGAATGCCTCACTGTTCAATCCTCCTGGAAACTCAGCACCTAATGTCGCTATATTTAAGGATTTAGTGCTGAAGGATTTAGCCAATCTACGAATTAAAACAGTACAACCAGAATATGAGGTTAAAATTGGAATTGAGGCTTTGTGTAGGAGGAAAGACATTATCATACGGCCCGCCGATAAAGGCGGTGCTATTGTCATCCTAGACAAAGACTCCTATAATAATGAGATGCAGAGGATCCTTTCTGATACTGATACCTATTTACCCTTGCAATCTGACCCAACCCTCAGTTTTAAACGGGAGTTGAAGGGTTTGATTGATAAGGGGTATAATATGGGGATTTTGAACAAAAAAGAGAGGGAACATCTTATTCCTCTAGCCCCCAGGTTGCCAGTAATGTACATCTTACCAAAGATTCACAAGTCTTTGATTAATCCCCCGGGAAGGCCCATCATCAGTGGCATAGATTCTATCACTTCACGTGTTGGTAAATATATTGATTTTTATCTACAACCACTGGTGATGGGCACCCCCGCCTTCCTTAAGGACACAAAACATGTCCTTAATATATTGGGCAATATAGACTGGAAAGGTACATATATGCTAGTGACTGCGGATGTCGCATCGCTTTATACATCTATATCCCATCAATTGGGTCATGAAGCGGTGCGACATTTCCTCTATCGAGACTCCAATATCTCCACCACACAATGTAATTTTGTGATGGAGCTATTGGATTTCTCGATGGCACATAATCATTTCTGGCATAACAATGTACATTACCTACAAACAAGGGGAGTGGCCATGGGAGCGAAATTCGCTCCCAGTATGGCCAACCTTTTCATGGCCAAGTGGGAGGAGGACGTGGTTTTACGTGATAAACCTTCCCAACTCGTCATGTGGAAAAGATTCATTGACGACGTCCTATTTATTTGGGACGGCGACTCTGAGTCTTTATCCAACTTTCTCCTCTTCCTTAATAGTAATGACAGGGGCATAGTCCTGACTCACGAGGCTAGTTCAACTCAGATCCACTTCCTAGATCTACTAATAACTATAGTGGATGGGAGAATTACCACGTCCACTTTCTTCAAATCCACGGATAGGAATAGTTTTATTCCCCTTAATTCCTGTCATCATCAGTCATGGTTGTCCGCTGTCCCTAAGGGCCAATTTTTACGCTTGAGGCGGAATTGTTCAAATCTAGATGAGTTCTTCAGAGAAGCCTCATCCTTAAAATCCAAATTTCTTGACAAAGGCTATGAGGCAACTATGCTGGACACCTTAATCGTAGAGGTGGGGAATAGGGACCGTTTGGAACTTCTAAGGGAAAAACCCCCCCAGGTTAACAACGTGGAGGACTTTAGTCTGGCTTTCCTTACCACCTATTCCAGTCAACATTGGGCTATTAAGAGAATTATCAAAAGACATTGGCCGGTTATTAAAAACGACCGTATTCTTGGCCCTTTACTGTCTAACAATCCTCGAGTCCTCTTCAGGGGGGCTACGAGCTTGAGGCATACTCTGGCACCAAATGTCCCTGATCCACCTCAGCGTCCGACTTTCTTTGGTGATCTGAAAGGCTTCTCTCCCTGTAGAAGATGTAGAGTTTGTAAAGTAAATGCACTATGCCAAAGGAGGCTCACAGAGTTTACATCAGTAGGCACAGGTGTTACTTACCCTATTAATTCCCTTATAACATGCACCTCCAAGTGTGTGGTGTACCTTCTTAGGTGCCCCTGTGGTTTGGAATATGTGGGGCGAACCACTAGGAAACTTAGTGTAAGATTAGGGGAACATATCACCAATATCAAACAAGGGTTTGATAAGCATAGTGTCTCTAGACACTATGATGAAGTGCATAACAGAGACCCTAGTGGTACCACTTTTATAGGGATAGAAAAGTATGTCCCACATTGGAGAGGCAGTAATGGGAAGCGAACTATATCCAGATCAGAGACCAACTGGATTTTTAGACTTGGTTCCCATGCCCCCAATGGTTTAAACATAGAGTGGGACATCAATTGCTTTATCAACAATAGCTGATGTCTCTGGAACACATTGGGTTGCTGGTGAAGCTGCTGTCCCCTTCTGATACACCTTTAATGACAATCATGTTGGATTACCCAATATACCTCTAGTAATAATAAATAGTGAACATCAGGAATATGCCCCTTGTGGGTAACGCAGTTTTATAAAATCCTGGAAATATTTCTATCGAATATCCTCTATAAACTATTTGTTTTTATATCTTTTTCAGGTCCCTAATAGGGATGGTTATTTTATGTTTTGTAATTTTATAATTAATGTAAGGAGCACGCTATGTTATTGAACTCATAATAGGCATTAATAGGCTTCGGTGGCCCCCCTTTTTTCTCCCCTTACCATGATATACCAACCTTTTCTTTCCTTTTATTTTTACACATTTTTTATATTTTATAACTGTTTGAATTAAGGTTGGTGTCACTTCTGGTGCAATATTTTAGTATTCCACTAGATGGCATTGGAAGCGATGCCCTTTAGACATTATAACAACAATTATGATGAGTTATTTGGTTTATAATTTTATTTTTTATTTTTTATTGTATATTCCATATTTTATTATTTATGCCATTCTGTATTCCACCATCTTTTACACAGCAGCCTGGATACAGGCGGCTGGTGAACTTTAGTGTAATATTCTTAAAAGTCACTAGATGGCAGCTGGTGAACTTTAGTGTAATACCTTTGAAAAGTCACTAGGTGGCATAGGTGGAATGTCCTTTTGTTGTTATTTTTATGGGGTGAAGTCTAATGGCTTGACGATCCTCCTCTTTAATTGATTAATGACCTCCATGTGGATGGCAATCATCCTCCGCAGTTAATTTACCTTTTTTTTTGGAACCTATCAAAATGAAGCAGAGCCTCTTGTGAACCAATCATAGCGTCCTCTCTTTTTGACGCTTGTGTATTTAGTGCGCATGCGCGTGCGTCGGTGCGTACCCCTGATGACGTCAGTTGTGACGAAACGGCCGTAGGGTCACAACATTGCACGCACCGCGCATGCGCGATTTTAAAATAAACGGCGGTAGTGTCGTTTTTTATTCTGCTCTTCTCTTTTGTTATTTTAACGCTACTTTGCTAATAAAAGAAAACCATAAGTTATCTGCACCAGCGGAGCATCTCCTCTTTTGTCTCTTTTGGCATGATAACTACCCTTTTTGCATTTGGATCTGTGGAATTCTCAAACTTGCCCCATGAGAGGATAGCATTCAGGAGAACATCTACAGCGGAAGTTGGCTGGTCGGTTATCTGGCGAGGATTCCTGATGCACATATCCATCGGTGGCCTTTGGAGTATCCCTGTGGCGGTTTCAGCATATCTACTAAGCCTGTTTTGACCCCCCTGAGTAAGGGCGGTCACAGGCTTTCTGGTAAGCCTTTCATTCTTCTACTCGGTGGTGGGCAACATGGAATATTAAAGAATGCACCCCTGAAATCTACACTTGTATCAAATACACTGTTGTGGACGTTTATGTATTTTCTTTAGGTTTTTTGTGGGGAAAGACCCCCCTTTTTTGTTTATATTATCACGTTTCAAGAGACACTTCACACAATTAATATGTATGACGGTACCACTGTTTTTGATTGATTGTCCTCATGAATTTATTAATTTGTTTATCATAATTCATAATTCACTTTACATGTCCAGCGCTGCACTTTTTATATTGTATTTTGTTTTTTGTGCCCTCATATCGGGGTTATAGTGTATAGCAGCAGGATTTTTCTTTATTGTTTTCACAACTTTTTTATGCACCTAGCGCAATTCTTTTTCTTTAAGATATCTTAATCAGTAGTATGAGATTTGAGCACAGCTTATCTCTAGGAGATGGTGAGATTGAGGTCTTGTCTACTATTTGCCATACCAAAGTAGATGCACTATACTGCCTTTACTATTAAAGTTTTCACAGTACAGGTTAAAAGACCTCGGCATCCTTTTGAACATTGTACAATATTTATAGTCCATCAAACATACAATATAAGCAATAGGCATATTCCTCTCGTTCCTTCAAAGCCATGTATCAAAGTCCTGGTGTAAACTTTGCCTTATCTTCTTTTAGACACGCACATGATCTTTAATGGCATCCCAGTCTAAAGCTGGCCATACACTATACAGAAAATCGGCCGAACCCCTTTTCGAAAAACGAACGTTCGACCGTGACCGCAAACGATCGTGCCATCATATAATGACTGATAATCTGTTCAGTGGACATGAATAAATAATTTTGTGTTCGTTTTTTTACATATACCTAGTGCAGGCAGTTCGGACGGGAAACACATTAACCTTGCAATTTATCGTACGTTCGGCAGAAATTTTCCAAACATGCCGTTCGTTTTTTTTCCACAAAAACGTCACAAACGATTATCGATTTGTACCCACTAACTTGCCGAAAAACGAACGAAGTGTCCATACGAACGATTTTTCGGCCGATTTTTCGTATAGTGTATGGCCAGCATTAGTCTGTAGGGTTCAATATTGAGTTGGCCCACCCTTTGCAGCTATAACAGCTTCAACTCTTCTGGGAAAGCTGTCCACAAGGTTTAGGAGTGTGTCTATGGGAATGTTTGACCATTTTTCCAGAAGCGCATTTGTGAGGTCAGGAACTGATGTGGACGAGAAGGCCTGGCTCTCAGTCTCCGCTATAATTCATCCCAAAGCTGTTCTATCAGGTTGAGGTCAGGACTATGCAGGCCAGACAAGTTCCTCTACCCCAAACTCGCTCATCCACACTATATTGCCAAAAGGCTCGCGCCACCCCTCCAAATCATTTGGTGGAGGGGGATTATGGTGTGGGGTTGTTTTTCAGGGTTCGGGCTTTGCCGCTTAGTTCCAGTGAAGGGAACTCTTAAGTCGTCAGCATACCAGGACATTTTGGACAATTTTTTTTTTTCCCAAATTGATTTTTATTGAAGAGTTTTCCAAAAACACAGTCCACAATGGTACAAAATACATAGCATAAGGTATTTAACGTGTATGTCAAAAAGGCATGTAGTACACATATTGCAGACAGAAATTAACCATGTATCACATGTTCACATTAATTTGTGCCATTGGAGTTCAGTGGCATTTTGGATAATTTCATGCTCCCAACTTTGTGGGAACAGTTAGGGATGGACCCTTCCTGTTCCAACATGACTGTGCACCAGTGCACAAAGCAAGGTCCATAAAGACATGGAAGCAAATTTGGGGTGGAGGAACTAGACTGGCCTGCACACAGTCCTGACTTCAACCCAATAGAACACCTTTAGGATGAATTAGAGTGGAGACTGCAAGCCAGGCCTTCTCAAACATCAGTCCCTGGTCTCACAAATGCACTTCTGGAAGAATGGCCAAACCATTCCCACAGACACACTCCTAAACCTAGTTGACAGCCTTCCCAGAAGAGTTGAAACACTTATAGCTGCAAAGGGTGGACCAACTCAATATTGAACCCTACAGACCAAGACTGGGATGCCATTAAAGTTCATGTGCGTGTTTTTCTTGTAAAAAAAAAAAGTTCATGTGCGTGTAAAGGCAGGTGCCCCCAATACTTTTGGCAATATAGTGTATTTCTTAAGGCAATGTTTCTCAAATCCAGTCCTCAAGTGCCCCCAGCAGATCATGTTTTCAGAATTTCCCTCAGATGAAACTACTGTCGTAATTACTAAGGCAGTGAAACTGATCAAATCATCTGTGCAAAATAATGGAGAGCCTAAAAACGACCTGTTGGGGGTACTTGAAGACTGGAGTTGAGAAACATTTTCTTAAGGTATCAAAGATCTGAAGATCTCAATGCTAGGCTCTTGGTGAGACATCTGACCATATACTGCCATTCTCTAGGGCTGCCTCTCTCAACCAGGACTACATGGAACCCTTCCAGAGGGGGTTCCTTGAGTTGTGGCCGATTGACCTGCCATCTCATGGTGCCTGTATAATTCCAGGCCCACTTGGCAGAGCCAGCAGCATGAGAACGTCATTGGGTGGCGCTTTTGTAGGGGGTCATTCTTCCCACTGACCACCAACATAAGGGGCATGTCTGCACCTGATCCCAATGAACTGGCTGTAACAAGGGTTCCCCAAAACCTAAAATTTCAAGGATTCTTCTGGGGTAAAAAAACAAAAAAAAAAAAAGTTAAGAAAGGCTGCTCTTAGGCCTCTTGGAAAAGAGCACCAACCAATATGCCTATTTCTGGGCCTCTCTCTAGCTCCCTTCTTCACAAAAATTATCAAATACATTTGGTCAATCCAAGCATAGAGGTATGAGAAATCTGAAGATGGTTTTGTCTTAGGAGATTTGGATCATGCATGCAACACTGACTACCATCCTATGTTTTTGGGTTTCTTTATTTGCAAATTCAAAGGACAAAAAGTCCTTTGACAAAAGGAAAAATGTGACAATCAGCCATTCATAGTGACCAACCCTAATTTTGCTAATAGTGGTAATCAGCCATTCATATTTGTAGATCTCACTTTGCCTTTTGCAGTAACTAATCAAACCACCAAAAAAAGTTTAGCCAAGCAGATTTATCCCCTGCTCCCCAGTCCTGGAATACATGCTCACATAAATCACAGATACTTCAAAAGATCCTTAGAAACACATTAACGTGCGTTTTTTTCCACTCAAGTCTGCTTTTCTTTTTACAAGCAGTAGTAAATCAAGGGGAGATAATAAACCTTCACTAGAGGCAAGGCATCAGGTTAACAATGTTCTGTAACAATTGTCTTTCCCAGAACCTGTGGGAACATCTGCTGCCACAATATAATCTGCATTAAAAAAAAGGCCTTAGCTACATTCTTGTACATTTCAATAACTGAGGTTTTACTGGTAACAATATTGCCTTCATTGCTTAGTTAGGACTTTATATATTTATATGGTTACAGGAATTTTTGCACCTGCCCACTTCCTGCATCACAATATAAAATGTATAAAGCATAACCAAACAAATTTAGCAGAAAGTCATTAAAAAAACCAACATATTAACAACCTGCTCCATGACAAATTCTAAAAATGAGCATTAAGTCTTAATTTATGTTGCAATTATGTTGCCGTGGTCAACTATGCATCTTCAACTACTGGTTAAAAGTCTGATATTGGGGCCATATATTCCAATAAATAGAAAATGCCACATGGCCTCCTGCAACATGTTTATTTGTCAAATCAACAAAATACACTAGAACATCCAAATGACCTGTATCTGCAGCTTGGTAGGGTTAATATGATTATGTGGCACATGTCCTATAGCATGCCGTAACCCATAACACCAGCTATCTGAAATGAAGATTCATTACTCAGTACAACATACATTGATATTTCCCATGTGAGGGCAAGTAAATCCAAGATGCAATGAAATATTCATGAGTTTGGGCTCGTATAGACTTGTAATTACGGAGGTGTTAAAACCATGCAGTCAAACTGATTTTACAACCCCCAATGTCCCCCCCCCCCCCTTAAGCTGCAAAGGCAGTGCAGAGGGATGTTCACATGCTGCAGTCACAGTTGCTTTGCATCTGCAGCAAATCCCGTCACATTTGCAGGGCAGTACCGTTGCCGAGTGCAACCCATTCAGCCAAATGGGATGCGCCACAAAGACCCTGCAACCACAGCATCTATGGAGATAAAACAAGTGGTGAAGAGGCATTATAATCGCCTCCTTCACTGCCTAGCAAACAGAATTTAGCCACACTTCTAAACCTAGCCTTAAAGCAGATCTTTATGTCTCGAGTCCCTTTTAAACAATTCGCTTGAGTCGAGCTGTCCCAACTGAACTTTTTACCGCACTAAGGATCCATGCAAACCTGATTGCGGGCAGAAATGCCGCATTTCTGCCTACAATGCTAAATTGCTGCAAAACGCGTGGTGCATTTGCGATGCCATTACTTCTAATGGCACCCAAATCGCGTCAGAATAGTGACATCAGGATCTCCAACTGGAAAATTCCCAGTCAAACAGCACCTGCATGGAATTAGAAAATGCCCTTATTGGGTATTTTGACAGCCATGGCTGCTGGTTGTGAGAATACAATACTCAGCTGGGGAGATTCCTTCATCCAAGATGTTTAATGTGAATTGGTAGATTTCTCTTGTTCAGCCTGCGGGGTAGAATATGAGAAATCTTACAGTGATGGCCATCTTTGGAAGGGCCAAAAAAAACAAAACAAAACACAATCTTTTACTTGTTCAATTATTTTATGGATTTACTTAAAGGTCATAAGGAATAGATCAGCCAACTCATTTTTTCTACTGGCTTCTGATAAATTAACAAAAGAGCAGCTTCTAAAATGCATCTTCATTGGCATATGTTGATAGATGTACTGTAGTCCTGACTACAAGAATCTTCCAATTCCTGCGTCAGCCAAAAATTAAACCATGTGTGGCCAACTGTATCAATCATGCAACAAGAAATGTATGCACACACTGCCAGAACTAGAAGACTCATTGGTGTGTAAAACAGCTACAGTGCAGAGACAAAATGCATAAAGTATCATTGCTAAACCAGGTCACCATACATTATTTGACTCAGCTGTGTCCGGCCAATAAAGACTTGTTTCCAACAACACAAAGAGGAACAGCTGCTACTAATTATAAAGACTGGCCTGTATTCCTCAATGCATCTAACCTGATTACATTCAGAAAAATGTTCCTGCACACGTGCTAGAATACAGAAAAAAATGGATGCAACGCATGCATTTAATCTAAAGCAAAAATAGCAATTTACTAAAATAGGGCAGCTCCTACTCTTCGTGAATAACTAGGGGGGGCACATGGATGGTCTGCATGGGAGAGAAGGCACAGACGGGACACAGCATGTGGTCTCCAGCCACATCACTGAGCTGCTGCAGCTACCAGAGCGCCTTGTCTGTCTTTTGGATTCTTCCACATGTAGGGGGATTGCTGGGAACTGCAGCTCTGGAAATCTGCCACTGTGGACTATTCCATGTGCAGGTAAACTGGTACAAAAAGGAAAAGGCGATGTGGTTGACCAATGAACTGGGCCTACATCCCAATGTGCATGTAAACTGGGGCAGCCACAAGCCTGAGTTAGGGATTAGTTTAGGGAAAAGACTGTGTACTTTGTTTTGGAACTGTTATGATAAGAGTTTCCAGTAAAGCTTTTGAAACTTTGTCATGCCTGGTCTAAAGTTACTAAAAGGGTGCATGGTGGTAATGTAAGGTTGTTACATATTCCCTTTAATCTAAGGTGACCAGATTTTTAAAATGAAATCCAGGGACATATTTTTTTTTTTTACTAGTAATGGCCGCAATCGACGACTCTTCGCCCGTCTCCGCCGCCCGCCTCACAGCCTGTCAAGTCTAAAGCCCCATACACGCTATCAGATTTTCTGCTGATTTTTTCCTTCAGATTTACCAAAACCATATAATAGGAGGTAAAACCTTAGGAGTTTCAATTTGTATGCAATCAGGCAGGCCCTTGAACTACATGGTTTTGGTAGATCTGAAGATAAAAATCAGCAGAAAATCTGATAGTGTGTATGGGGCTTTACTCTTCGGGCCCCGGCTACTACTGGGTGTGGAGCAGAGGAAGATCACTCCACCAGGGGAGGCAAGGAGATAAGCAGGCAGGCGGCTGGCCGGGACTTGAGCCAAGGCAGAAGAACATGCGAGTGGAGCTGAATGGGCATGCGCCCGAAACTGAAGAAATAGTCCCTTCGCTCCGACCAGCACATGATCATCAGAAAGGGGCACAGATAATGGAAAAAAATAAACCCCCATAAGCTAGTAGGAGCGGTAGAGGAGGGGGAGGTGCAATTCAGATTTTTTTCTTTTTATTCTGCACGGGCTGTCTTTGAAATTGCCCCAGCCCCTGTTCAAATCCAATCAGGGGACAGACTTGGTCCGGGGACAGTGTCCTCAATCTGGGCACTGTCCCCAGAAATCGGGGATGTCTGGTCACCCTACTTTAATCCAGGACACACATTAATTACACAGGTTCTGTGGTTGATTAAGGTGGTAATTAAACTCACTTGGTGCCTTATCTGCATTAAATCAGCCTCAGAACCTGTGGAATTCATATGTGTCCTGGATTAAAGGGATGATGTGGCAACCCCATGGTAATGGTGTATGGAGGAACTGGGCTGCAATGCACGCACACACAGGGGGAAGTGGTGACAAGCCGTTGCTAGGGGCCACAAGTAACAGAGGAGGATGTTATGACAGCCAGACAGCAGGAGAGCGGTACCAGCAAGGGTGATGGGTTTCGTGTATAGCGAGGTTAACCATTCATAACCTACCCCCTGAGCAGTCGTGCCCCAGCAACTGACACTGGAACCGCATGGTGGAGACCTTAGGGACCTAGCCGTATGGTACAGGAGAGAAAAGAGAATGGGACACTGCTCTGTGGTGTCTCCTTCAAAATGTCACATCCTGAGCAGGTGTATGTATTGTGGGTCCTGGGAGGCACCTGTATGACAGCTTCAGGTTATATGAGACACCAGGGTGTTATGGCTTGCATCTAAGTTGGGGTACCCCCATAATGTTGATGTCACATGAACAGGGCTCCGCCTGGTTCTGGGCATACACCAAAGAGTCCGGAGGAAGGAGAAGAGAGAGCAAAAAGGCCCCCTGTGCACCGGGCGAGTTGGCCCCGCTCACAACCTGGTAAAACACGCATTGTAAAATAAAATGTTCTATGCTGCCTGAACGTGAAACAGTAGAAGGCTACAAGGTTATGTTTGAAGATCAGATTCTGAACAGGAGATTTGTCTTCAGAACCAGATATTTTCAGCTGGATCAGGCAACAATTTTATCTCTATGGTACATGTTTAAGATGGAGCCAACAAATAGTCTTGTGTGAGGGCAGTCTTATGTTCAAGCATGTATGGCTGTTAAACTGCTGGGAACAAGGGATCACATCCCACAATGGACCCTATCTGCAAGGTGAAGCCACCAGATCCAGCTACTGTTGCAGATCAAAACCATCATCCTTCTCCGGGCATTCTGTTAAACGGTAGAACTCATGTGGACAAAAACTCCTTTTTAAAAGGTAAAATAGGATCTATGCATTCGATTGTGCATTCAAAAACTGGGTCTAACAACCATTTTTAAAAGAACTTAAAGGAAGGGAAGAGCAGCACTAGTCATGTGACTCAGGAAGGAATGTTTTGGAGATGGAGCCACATCATGTAGGGTCATTTAAAACAAAATACCATTGTGCACACAAACATCCACTGCGGTATTTGTGGCTTTGGTTGGATAGTCTCTATCATGCAGCCAAAACAAATACTGCTGAGAACAATCTATTAGTCCATCTGCCGTGTCATTCAGAATGAACACATTTCGAGAACTCATTTAGGAAGGTCACCCCTACATTTTACCGACTAGCTTCAATAGACCTAATTGAACACAATGAAATCCCCCCCAAAGGAAGAACAAGATAACTGGTTTTGCCTGTAGAGGCTTTCAGGTGGGTTTTCCTGACATTTCTTGTAGCAGGAAGAGTTTACTAGTCATAACATTAATGCTAAAGACAGGTTAAATTGGAAAGCCCGCTATAAATCAAACACGCAACCCACTACGGCAATCCTAACCTCTCTAACTTATTTAAGGCTTCATAACCATTTACCAGCAGCAGTGGACATGAGGCCTGATTAGGCCTCATGTCCACTGCTGCTGGTAAACGGACGTTTAGGAGCAGTTGGGCATTTTTTTTCAACTGTTCCTGAACTCTCGTGTTGTTATCCTATCAGTACATGTACACAGGTTTGTTTACAGTCCTTTTTAAGGCAGTTGTACAGCCAATTATGCTGTACAATACACAACTTGCATTACTTGATGCTGAAATTGAGTCACCAACAGACGTTCCTCTGGTGGCACGCTTTTCCTCATGTTGGTGTCCATGCAAACTAGAAGAGGCCTAACCTTTTCCAAGAGAATAACAAAAGGTGGCAAGTGACGTGTGTAAAATTAAAAAAAACTCTGGGTAATTACGCAGCTGAACATAGATATTAGAAAAGTATCCTGTGAACGTGCGTTGAGCCATCAATGGATGTGTCCAGTAGAAACGAACTCTGGTCTTCTCACGCAATTTTCTACGTCTTTGAAGCCTCAGCAAAAGCAACATTAGGAGCATTTTTTCACACATGCTCATCATGGGATCCATATTAAAGTGGTTGTAAACCCTTACAATCCACTTTTTGCTACAGGTAAGCCTATAACAAGGCTTGCCTGTAGCTACCCCAGACATCTCCTAAACCTGCAAGGTTTAGGAGACATGCCCTGTATGTGCGTGCCATTTTCTGCAGTTAGTGTGCCGTTACCGGCAGCCCCTGCGTGCATGCGTGGGAGTGACGTCATTGCGGCTCCGGCCAATCACAGTGCTGGAGCCGCGATACCCGGAAGTACCTGCGGGGAGAAATTACGCCGGCCAGTGCTGTGTACAGGCACCGCAGTGGGGGCTTCAGTCTCAGGTGAGTATTACATAATGAGCAAGTATGCTATGCATACTAGTTCATTATGCCTTTGTCTTGCAGATCTTTTTTTTTTTTTTTTTCTTTCACTTTTCCACAAAATAGTTAATACTTGTTTTTAGTGCTTTCTAAAATTTTGGGAGGGTCTCCTGAGGTTATCTTTAGTAAACGCTTCTGAACGCAAACGCGGCTAAACACGGCTTGTAAACGCTGCTAAACACGTTTTTAAACATGGATTACTAGCTGTGATGTTCCAGCATTCAGGAGAGGTTGAGAAACATCCCGTGTACATGAAGCCGAACTATCATGAGAATTGGAACTTTTCAGTTTCCTAAATTCAGAACAAAAGCTCCCTTGAACTAATAATTGGTACTTAATCCATATTTTTGCTTAATACATCTCATAATATTGAAGTCTCCGTAACCCTATGAGGCTTTCCTTATCCAAAGCATAAATATTTGAATTGGCCTTTGGATTGTGTCACAGAAAAATGGTTATTGTTTCAAGATATAAATCTTCTACTCCAGAGCAATTGAATGTTACACCATCAAAAAACATTGATGTCTGTGTTCCAGAGAAGAGGTTGTTATTCATGGTAAGGGCAACGTGTTCCTTATTCTGTCAGGTTCTTTTTCACTTTTGTCTGACCTTACCCTTTATAACTCATTATGGGATTGTAGCTCATAACCACTTTGTTAAAGAGGACCTGAACTGTTGAAGCTGTTCCGCTTGTGTGGAGGTGGTCATACTGGAAGAAGAACAGGGCTTTAAGAGCTGCCCCCCTAATGACTGGTAATCTGATGACTAGAGATCAAGATTAAAATAGCAGCATGGGAATGTGTTTTTTTTAAATCATACTTACCTAGGTGGATGCAGCATTGATTCTAAGACTGAGAACTGAGTGATCAAACACAGCCAAACACTCGGTTCTCAGAGCTCCCTGTCACAGTCAGTCATCGGCTCTCTCCTTTGCCCTCTCCTCACTGGAGCGTTGGGCTGTGGAGGGGCCGGGAGTGACCGGCTCAGGCTCTTAGTGGCTCGCTGGGAGGCCGAGCCAAATGCCGGTGCAGGCATGTGGGAGGATCCATATTTTATATGATCGCAATCTTTCCCAAGCCTGGACCGGCTCTGTGACATCCAGCCGACAGCGAACTTTAGCCTACTGTCTGCTGAAAACAGGGCACAGTCGTGCAGAATGATCTGCACTCCTGTGATCCACAGGAGAAGTACAGCCAGATGAGCTTTCTTTAACCACTTTACCTCGGGAAGATTTAACCCCCCCCCATCGTGACCAGGCCATTTTTTTGTGATATGGCACTGCGTTACTTTAACTGACAATTGCGTGGTCGTGCACAATAAATATGTCCGTTTTCTTTCCCCACAAATCAAGCTTTCTTTTGGTGGTATTTGATCACCTCTGCGTTTTTTTATTTTTTGCGCTATAAAACAAAAAAGGCCGACAATATTTTGTGAAAAAAAAAAAAAAAAAATACTTTCTGCTATAAAACATATTCAATAAAAAAATTTAAAAATTCAATATATTTTTGGTAAAAAAATAAAATAAAAAAAATCAATAGACGTATATTGATTGGTTTGCGCAAAAGTTATAGCGACTACACACTATGGGATATATTTATGGAATTTTTTTTTTTTTTACTAGTAATGGCGGCAATCAGCGACTTATAGCAGGACTGCGATATTTTAGCAGACAAATCGGACACTGACACTTTTTGGGGACCAGTGACACTAATACAATAATACAGTGATCAGTGCTAAAAAAATATGCGCAGTCACTGTACTAATGACACTGGCTGGGAAGGGATTAACATCAGGGGCGATCAAAGGGTTAACTGTGTGCCTAGCCAGTGCTTGTGTACTGTGGGAGGTGCTTTTCTTGGTGAAGGCATTGATCCATGTTCGTGCTTTGAAGGAACACAGAATCAAGGCCTTCCCTACTGACAGAACGTCGATCTGCCTTGTTTATATAGACAGAGTCCTCAGTAACAGCAGATCAGCTCCCGCTGTGTAATCACAGTGGGAGCAAGTCGCCGGTGGCACACGTGTGCCCCAGAACCGGAAGTGCAGGATCACATACTAGGTACGTGATCCTGTGCAGCAGTGCCACCTTGCTGCTGTATATGTACGTTATACAGTTAGCAAGCTGTTGAAGAAGCCACAGATGTTGTGCACTACTGCTTTCCCTCCAACAAAGACAACCTTGAGTGATCACCAAATTTCACTCAGTGTATTAGATCTCACGCTGCAGATATAAAGCTATGAGGCTCAACGCACAGAAAGTGCAATGCTATTTTAAGGAATTTAAATTGTCAGCAAACCCAACATATTTCTTGGTGTATTTCTTTTCTAGTGTGATCTCTACCTTTGTACAGAAGCTTTCCATTATGCAGTATCTCATTAGTATTTACCTGGTTTCTCCTGCCATTTCCATGGACTTCCTCTTTTCAGTGGCAACATAATAGCAGCTGATTTTCTGGTTACTGAGTTGCCACTGTCAATGCGCATGATCTGCCATCTCCCTGTTAGAAAGCCAGTCCCTTCCTCATTCCTTCTTTGGGGGCCGCACCAGGAGACTCCTCACATCCGCATGTTGGGCAGCATCAGCACGTGATCCTCCTTTATTGGATTGTAGGATGATAGGTCACCTCTTTAGCAAGTCAGGTGCGAAGGAGGCACCCGTCAAGCATTCTCCTGAGCCAGGCTATGTGCATCCATAGACACACACGGCACTATAAAACCACGCACCGCTTCCTTCTCACAGGACTTTGACTGTAGCAGGAGCCTATGGCTCTCACAGCCCTCAGTGTCTCCTGTGAGACTAGAAATTGAGGCGAGCGGAGCTCCAGCTGAGACAGCATTGGACCGCTGATGGTAGACAGGTAAGTGTTTAGGGATGGGGGTGGGTACGACAGGTAGTTGGGCTTTTTTTTTTTTCTTAACATTAAAAAAACAACTTTAGAACCACTTTAAGCTAATTGACTGTTTCCATTGTTGGATCTAACGAGCAGGGCCCTCCGATTCCTCTAGTACCGAATTGTACTGTAACTGTACTGTATTGCCTTCATTGTGTAAAGTGCTTTTCTAAAGTGCTGAGCAAACTGTTGGCACTATATAAATTCTGTCTAATAATAATAATGGAATAGCTGAGCATAAATATGGACTAGTTGAAATGGGTTTACTGACACTTTAAGGCTGCTTAAAGTGTACACTGCTGCTGGTAAACGGACGTTCAGAGGCAGTTGTCTGCTTTTTTCAGCTGCCCCTGAACTCATCCAATGTTATCTTATGTGTACATGTACACAGGTTCGTTTAATATCGTTTTTAGGCAGTTGAGTTTAGAGGCCTTTTTTAGAAAGCAAAAAAATGAGTTCAGACACTGAGTTTAGAGGCATTTCAATCGCTAAATGCTTCTAAACGCAGTAACTCGCGCTTAGTCGAGTTTTGTTTACAGGCGTTTTTCATTTTTGAGCAGTTTTTCAAACGCTCCTAAACACAAACGCGGCTAAACGGATGTTTTAAACGTGGGTTACTATCTGTCAAGTTAAATCAATCAGGAGAGGTTGTAAAAACGTCCTGTGTACATTAAGCCTTAAAATCGATTTTTTTTTTTTCAGGGTTTCTCTTTAGACTTAATTCCCTACAAATTACTTTACTTTGTTTCAGGTACTTGTAAAGGAATATCACCTAAGAGGTCAGTACCCGTAGGATATTTCAGATCGGTAACCATTCTGGCCTTTATTTGTGGATCTAAATCAGGTTATCAGTAATGTACACAGAAAACCTTCATCTGAGATACCGCAGCGTAAAAAACAGTCTCTCTTTCCCAAGACTGTCTATGGGCACAGATACAAATCCTCATGACCTGATGCAGTGACCCACAGCAAAAGCTGAATGATCAGACAATGCTGATGAGTTCCATCCTGACCTCTGTAGCACATCTTATTGATTTACATTAGTTGGAAAGGCTGAGATCCATCACTAGAGAATAGCAATTATTTTAGCCGCTGAGTTTAGTGAATGCAAATCACCTGGGTCATTGGCACATTATCTTTTACTTTTTAGTCCTACAAATTTTGAAAAAACACATTGATTTTTCTATACACACTTTCTAATGGAGTTTATATTGGGCTCACCTTCAGCATCTGCCTTTCAAGGGAGAAGCTTCATCAAGAGGGCTAAAAATTGAGCCTGCATGGGACAGTTATCAGAACGATTTTAGGCCTGGTCACTGGCCTATATATGAATTTAAACAGCAGCCCACAGCTCATTCTCTTTCCATACTACATATGCTGAAGGGATGGGTATTTCTACAACACTGAAAAGGGATGTAAAGTGGTAATACTAAAAAAAAAAATTATATTGGATCATTGATTGTATGGACAGCTTTAGATGTGATCTGCATTAGTTTACTTTTTTTTTAGATTTTTTTTCCCTTTATTTTCTCTTGATGATCTGGCCAGTAAGTCTGGCATTTTGCCTTTTCTTTTTATATGTCCTTATGTGGGGCCACACTAAGAAAATCGGGTGAACGATCGCCCGATTTTCCTTGTTTCACAGCAAATCGAAACCGATGATCGAAAATTCTCGTAAGACAAAGTCTTTTTTTTGTTGTTGTTTATTGTTTCTAATCATGCGCAGTCTTATTCTGATTTTTCTTGTACGAAAATCGTAGGAAAACAATACACATTAAAACGAAAATCGTCCGTTCCGTTCTCGTACAAGACAAATTTTGGAGTTTGTCCCTTTGAAATATTTTGTACAAAAAGTCAAATCGGCGTTTGAAAAATGTTCACCCAATTTTTTTTTTAATATATAGTGTGTACGAGTCTTAAGTATGATGACGATTATCAATTACCCACTTTCACCCAGACAATCATCGATCCACCCTAGCGTGTGACTGGACAGTGAAAGAAGCAGGACAGTGATGGGCTCACTTCTCTGTCACTCTGCTCTCTCATTGTATCAGCATGTTTCTTCTAAGCACATGAACAGAATGGCTTCTTGTACTGTTACTCCCTTAACACTCCAGCACTGTTATACGGAGATGGCAAGAGGCTGATAACCAGGTCCAAATGTAAACAAATAAATTTATTATGCATAATGATTACAGAGCTACATTCATTCGATCGCCTTGTAAAATAATACAGTTTAAAATAGAAATGAAGGACAAAACATTTTATAAATACTGGTTTTCCCTTTATTATAAGTGATCACATTCCCTCTGTTCTCAGCTGCATAAGAGCTGAGGGAAGGAGAAGCAGCACCACCTGATTCCTCCTCTTCTTGGTGTGCAACCATAGGCAGTCAATTCCTATCATGGCACACCTGTGGGCTTGATCCCAAGCCATGCTGTCTGCATCCATAGACACAGACAGCATGACTCGGCCTCACCCCCTGCTCCCTTGGCACAGAATTTGACTGACAGCCGCAGGAGTCAGTGGCTCCCACTGCGTAAGCAAAGCCTGTGAGTAGGGAGAGCCACTACAGATGGGCACAGTGCTAAAACAAGTGAGGAATTAGTTAGGCATGTTTTACCTTAATGCAGACCAGGTAAAAAAAATGTTTAGGTTTTAGAACCACTTTTAAGTGGAACTATGCTTGCCTCCCCTGCAGTGATGCAACGCATGCAAGCTCACTTAGCTGACATTTTTACCCAGTCTTTTTCCAGATTCAGGATCTTCAGCCATCTTGATTGGCCAAGTCAAGGTGACATAACTTCCACAACATCTTTGCCTGGTCTTTTTCTGGATTCAGGATCTTCGGCCAGTTTATTTGGCCAAACTAGGATGACTCTTGCTATATCTTGCATTATCTTCTCTGGGGTTCAGGCATTTATAGCCCTCTTTATTGCATATTGCAAATTTCTACACCGAGCTGCACATGTCTCTTCTGCAAGAAAAAGCCTGTCTAGTTGCTGTTCCACTTTAAGCAAATGTTAATCTTAAAGGGTCACTAAACCCTTGTTTAAAAAAAAAATAGATGTCACACTTGCCTCCTCTGTGCAGTTGGATTTGCACAAAGTGGCCCGATCCTCCTCTTCGGCGGTCCCTCAGCGGCTCTGGTGACTCCTCCTCCTCTTCTGGAGTGCCCTGTCGGAGAATCGCTCACTTTCGGGACACCCGTGTGGCACGCTCCCGTGTCCTACTTCTGTGACTATTGACCCAGAAAGCAAGACTCGGCCCCGACGCCCACGTCATTGGCTTTGATTGACAGCAGCAGGAGCCAAAAAGCTGCGCTGCCATCAATCTATCCAATCAGGACATGAGACACCAACCATAGCTGGTGTGCTCGTCCCTGGGGCGAGAAAGACCAGGCTCAGGTAAGTAAAACTGAGGTGCTGCAGCATATGAGAGTTTTTCACCTTAATGCACAAAATGCATTAAGGTGAAAAACAGCGAGTGTTTACAACCCCTTTAAACTATTTTCTTAAAGCACTGCACTTGGCAAACAAATTAAACATTTGATTAAAGTTAGTAGTTTTGTATTTTAATGCTGGAATAAATACACTTTGTGTGAGTGTAGTGGTATATAATAGATGAAGTGTTTTGTATAGTCACCATATATGTCAGAATAATGAGAGATGGCTTCCTTTCTGATGCGTTCGGAGCCGGCACTGATGAACCTTTTGGAGAAGAGTCAACAAGCTGACTCATGGGTTTTGTTTTCAGTTATTGTGTCTGGTGCTCGGGAAGCCAGAGAATTATCCATCGTGATGAGGTCCCTTTGCTGGAAAGGTTACGGCCTTGATATTTTTATGTACTCAAGTTCTATATACATATTGACTGTAAAATGTGTAATAGTAAATTTCTCACTGAAGTTTTCCAGACATGATATGAGAACATCGTTCCTTTCTTACTCAAACAATAATGGATGTTCTCCAAGAAATAATAGTGGCTGTTTTTATATTCAGCTACGATGTATTGGATGACTCTTTTGCTAGTATCCTCGCACATATAAAACAGAGATGATTACCCTTGCAATGTCTGATTTACAGCTGTATAGTTTCGGGGTTCTGTTAGTTTTTCAGGAAAATGTTGGCTTTTGTCAATGCAGCTGTTAAACCTGCCAAATGGCCAAACCCATGAATTGGCTTTGTGAGGGAAATGTCATCTACAAGGAATGTTTGATGTCATTTCCATATTTGACATCTTTTATAATTCCTGTTCATTATCCTATGTAGTTAAAGCTGAACGCTAGACAGATGGCTAAATACACAGATGAAATTCTTATATCCGAGTTGTTTTACCTGCAGAAGGATTTGTACTTCTGTCCATCCTGAGATTTACACAGCCATGCCACATAGCTCAGCCTTGTCCAGCAGGGCAGGGGACCTGGTCAACTATGACTGAAAAGTGAAAGTAGAAGCAGCAGACTGATGCGCTCATCTTCTCCTACTGTCCCCTTCCCTCCTATCGGCATGACACAAGCACAGTATTACAACTGACTGGTTCCTTGTGCTGCTTTGCCATCGCCTAGTCTGAGGTCTGCACAGGCACTGCAAGATGTTGACACCAAGTCAAATTTAGGTCTGTCCATAGACCTGCATTAGATAAGTGGACCTCTGCAGTACTAAGCAGGGAGCATAGCCTGTACAGAATATGTGGTGATTAAATGTGGCAGTCCCCACAATGTGTGTATATATTTACAGTGGGTAAAATAAGTATTAAACACTTTACCATTTTTCTAGGTAAATATATTTCTAAATGTGCTAATGACTCGAAACCAACCACAAGTCGGTAACAACCCATGCAATTCATACATATAAAAAAAACCAAAACAAAATAGAAAATTAAGTTTTAAGTCAGAAATTAAGTTATGTGTAATAAAATGGAATGACACAGGGAAAAAGTATTGGACACATGCAGAAAGGGAGGTGCAAAAATGCATGGAAAGCCAAGACACCAGCTGACATCTATCAGTAATTGTCAGTGCAAATATCAGCAGGTTCAGCCTCAATTGAGGTGTCACGCAAGAAACATCTCATGATGGGTAAAAGCAAAAAGAGCTCTCAAGACCTTCCCAACCTTATTGTTGCAAAACCTACTGATGGCATTGGTTACAAAAGGATTTCTAAACTTCTGAATGTTCCAGTGAGTACTGTTGGGGCCATAATCTGGAAGTTGAAAGCATATCATTTCACAAAAAACTGGCCACGACCAGGGGCTCCTTGCAAGATTTCAGACAGAGGAGTGAAAAGAATTATCCGACAAGTTGTCCAAGAGCCAAGGACCACTTGCCGAGAGCTCCAAAAAGACCTGGAATTAGCAGGTACAATTGTTTCAAAGAAAACAATAAGTAATGTACTCAAACGCATGGCCTGTATGCACGCTCACCACACAAGACTCAATTGCTGAAGAAAAAGCATGTTGAAGCTAGTTTAAAGTTTGCTGCACAACATTTAGACAAGCCTGTGAAATACTGGAAGAATATAGTCTGGTCAGATGAGACCAAAATTTAACTCTTTGGATGCTATAATACACACCGTGCTTGGAGCTCAAATGGCACTGCACATCACCCCAATACCAACAGGGAAGTTTGGAGGTGGGAACATCATGATATGGGGCTGTTTTTCAGCATATGGTACTGGCAAACGTCATGTCATTGAAAGAAGGATGAATGGAAAAACGGACCAAGACATTTGTGATAATCTGCTGCCATCTACCTGGAAGATGAAACGAGGGTGGACATTTCAGCAGGACAATGATCCCAAATACAAAGCCAAGGAAACTCCTCAATTGGTTTCAAAGAAAGAGAAAATAAAGCTGCTAGAATGGCTCAGACAATCCCCTGACTCGATTCCAATAGAGAATCTATGGAAACAACTAAATGTCAGAGTTCATAGAAGAGGCCCACAGAACCTTCAAGATTTGAAGAAGTGTGGAAGAATGGGCAAAAATCACACCTGAGCAATGCACGAGACTAGTTTCTCCATACAGGAGGCATCATGAAGCTGTCATTACCAACATAGGATTTTGTACAAAGTATTAAATAAATTTCAGGTTGCATGTTCAATACTTTTTCCCTGTGTCATTCCATTTTATTACACAATTTCTTAACTTATTTGTTTTGGTTTCTTTGCATGTATGGATTGCATGGGTTGTTACCGACGTGTGGTGAAAATTTTCATGTCAATAGCACCTTTTAGAAATATATTTACCTAGAAAAATGGTGACGTGTTCAAGACTTATTTTACGCGCTGTATATAGTTTAACTACTTCCGGACTGCCCACCGTCATACGTCAGCTGTTTGAAAAGGGGTATCGTTGCTATGGCAGCAGCTAGCTGCCATAACCCCGGTATCCTCTTCTTTCGTGAGTGGTCCGGTTTCAGATAAAAGTGGTCTCTGCAGTGGATTCAACACAAGATCACTTTTATCAGCGATGGGAGAGGGGCCCCCCCTCCTGCTGCGCTCAGGTGCCCTCCATCGCTTACCGGAGTCGTCAGCAGTGGCGGAGGCGATCGTATCTTCACCCTTGCTGGGCATGGAGATGAGTGGGGGGAAGATGACCCCCGCCTGTCTCCAGAACAATGCAGGGTGGAAGCGACGTCAAAACCGCCCATAGCTCTTAAAAGGGCCATTTTTTTTTAAATGACAAATTTTTTTTTATTGCATTTTAGTGTAAATATGAGATCTGAGGTCTTTTTGACACCAAGTCTCATATTTAAGAGGTCCTGTCATGCTTTTTTTCTGTTACAAGGGATGTTTACATTCCTTGTAATAGGAATAAAAGTGGCACGATTTTTTTTTTTTAAACAGTGTAAAAATAAAAGGTAAAATAAATAAGAAAAAAAAAAATTAAAAACGCACCCCGTCCAGATGAGCTTGCGTGCAGAAGCGAACTCGTACGTGAGTAGCGCCCGCATATGAAAATAGCGTTCAAACCACATGTGTGGTATTGCTGTGATCGGTAGAGCGAGAGCAATAATTCTAATCCTAGACCTCCTCTATAACTCAAAACATGCAACTTGTAGAATTTTTTAAACGTCGCCTATGGAAATTTTTAAGGGTAAAAGTTTGTCGTCATTCCACGAGTGGGCGCAACTTTGAAACTTGACATGTTGGGTATCAATTTACCCGGCGTAACATTATCTTTCACAATATAAAAAAAAATTGGGCCAACTTTATTGGTGTCTTAATTCAAACAAGTATTTTTTCACAAAAAAGTGCGCTTGCAAGACCGCTGCGCAAATACGGTGTGACAAAGTATTGCAATGACCACCATTTTATTCTCTAGGGTGTTAGAAAAAAAATGTATAATGTTTGGGGGTTCTAAGTAATTTTCTAGCAAAAAAAACCTGTTTTTAACTTGTAAACAACAAATCTCAGAAAGAGGCTCGGTCCTTAAGTGGTTAAGGAATACGGCAAACTACCTTTTATCATGCATGATCTTATATACAAGCTTCGATGAAGTTGACTGTAGCTCAGAAGCTACAAATGCCTCTGTTGGTGTTTAAAGGGTATGCTGAAACCCTGCTGCTTTCTTTTTCTTATCACATCCTTTCCATTGGCTATAGCCCTACCTTATGGCCCTACCTTATCTCCTAATAGTTCAGGTTAATCATATTGTAATTTCATTTTACTAAACATTACCTTTCCAATCTGCAGCCAATGTAATTTTCTATAAAAGCAATGCAATATTGCTACCTGGAGTTGTTCTGTACACAGAATATGTGCTGACCACTCCCCAGAAACATCATTTCCTGCTTGTGCGATTGGCTCACCAATTTTCCCAGAAGTTTGCCTAAGATACAAGTCAGATTTCAGGCATCCGTTGCAGCAAAAATGTAATTTTTAGACAGATACTTTCCAATAGGAACACGTCTAAAGGGATGCAGGCCCAGCAGACTTCCTCATTAGTGCTCTGCAGCTGCACACCTGACAGTTAATTATGAAACCACTCCCATGGAGTTATGCTTTAATCACATGTGGAAGTTTGATAAAAATACTGATTCAACTAGTACTTCTGAAAACATTAGAACCATGGTAACAATTTATTTTTCACTTGTATTAGGACCAGAACAAATATTTACGAAAAAAAACATTCAATGATACAATGTGAGAGCAAACACTACAGCTTACAGAGCAAAATTTGTAATATGGCCTATATTTCTGTTCATAAACTAAAATTAGCAGTGCTTTTTCATTTTCGGTCTTCATGACCACAATTGCTCCCTCCCATGTAGTATCGGTGGAATTCTGCCATGTCTGGTGTCACCACAGACCCACCTTTCCAGTGAAGTAGGATCTCTCCATAGAGCCCACTTCTTGCCTACATGTCCTGAATCCATAAGGACAGCCATATCCAAGATGTCATCGGGACAGGCAGGCTTCACTCCTTCCGTCAGTTACAAAAAATTAGCATTCTGCAAACTGTAGTTCAACAGGCAGTATCCCCACCTACATGTGATGCATCGCTGGTATGCAACTTTTATTTTGAAAGGAGTCGCAAGGCTTTTTAGAGTTTTTTTCCTTCATAGTCAAGATCTTCTACTTTACCCCACCCATGCATAACTGCCAATAGCTCAGTTTACAAATTCATGTCAAAGAAGTGACATTTCCCTCATTCCCTGTCTGCTCTGTTTAAATAGGGTCATATGGAGTTTCAATTAGCGTGATAAGGGCTGAAACCAAACACTTCCTGCAATGTGCTCAAACAATGATTTGTGAAGCCAGTGTCACTAGTGTACAAACAATACATTTTAATTGTATAAAAATAAACATTAAAGTTTAAGTGAAATTATAATGGTGGGGAGTAAACTGTATTATGTATTTTGTATTTAACGCCCATTTTGCTTATCAGTTCTTGGATATGGTGGCTGCATTAGTGTTTTGCAAAACGGTATGAAACCCAAAACCAAAACATGTCCTATATTGCAGCTTACCAATTGTTAGATGTGGTGGCTGCATCAGTTTTCTTTTTTTTAGGCTATTTCTCCTTCTGTTTTCACCTGGTGATCTGGCCAGTAACACACCTGTATTAGAGTGCCCCACTCTGGATGAAGGCACAACAGAGACCTTTGGACAGCAGTATTCTCAGTTTGGGGGGTGTTAGCTGTACTAGCAGATTTAAATACATTAACAAACTGAAGCCAAACTCCAGCTTACACTTCATAAGCAGTTACAGCAAACAGTGTTTTTGCCTTTTGGGACAAAGGTTAAATAAAAGCTGATCATTATAAGCACCCCTCTCAGTGTTAAATGGTTTGTCTCATCTCGGTAACTGATCTGCTGGAGAGTTCTTTTTTATTTTTATAAACAGACTTATTGGCCAGATCGCCAGGTGAAAATAAAGATAAGAAAGCATAATAAAGAAAACTAATTCAGCCATCACATCTAAGAATTGGTAAGCTGCAATATAATGAATGTTTGCTTTTGGGTTTAACCGCTTCCTGATCACGCTATAGTCAAAAGATGGCTGGAGCGTGGTCATCCAGAACCACAACCCCCACGCACCAGCTGGGGCTCTCTGTGATTGCTGTGTTCTTAGGACACAGCTGATTACAGATCGGGGTAAAGGGCCAAACATAGCAGCCCTTTACCATGTGATCAGCTGTGTCCAATCACAGCTGATCACATGTAAAACACACTTGCCGGTTAGCACCATTCCTTTCCTCACGTGCTGTCACAGCGAAAGGAGAGGAGAGCTGGTAACCGGAAATTGTGACAGGGGACTTTTATAATAATCAGAGTCCTGATGATCAGTGCAACCCCCCACAGTGCCAATCGGCATCCATCAGCCCAGCCTCCTCGGCGCCCATCAGTGAAGAAGAAAAATTACTTATATGCCAATTTTTTAAAACTTTTTTTCAAAATTTTTGGTCTTTTTTGTTTATCAAAAAATAAAAACCCAGCGGTGATTAAATACCACCAAAAGAAAGCTCTATTTGTGTGAAAAAAAATTCAAAATGGGTACAGTGTTGCATGACTGCGCAATTGTCATTTAAAATGTGACAGCGCTGAAAGCTGAAAATTGGAGGGTGAAAGTGCCAAGTATTTAAGTGGTTAAAGATGAATTTCAAAGATTCAGCTCCCTGGTAAAAAAAAAATGAAGGCACACTATGAGTTAAGTCCAGTGAGGTGCATGACACTTCCCAGGTTTAGCTCTATTTTTTATGACAGCTTTATACTACTCCAGGAGAGCGATGCTGAGCCTTCTGAGCTATACATTTCCAACAGGAGAATCACTGCAACTGATATGCACAGTCCTCCCCTCTTCTTGCCCAATCACAGAAGCCTTGGTATTATTTGAACACATTAACAAAATACAAAGGCTTCTCTGAATGGGCAGCAGAGGGGAGAGGCAGGCATAGCTGCTCTGTGTGCCTCTCCTTTCTCACAGCCCCAAGTTTCTTGAGTGTAAATCCCAGCAGAGAAATAAACCAGTCAGATATAAATAATGATAAATAAGTAATAGAGGATAAGCCTAGGAGAGGTCATCCAGCTACTTGGACTTAACTCATGGTATGCCTTCACATTTTACTAAGAGGTGGAATTCCTGGAATTCAGCTTTAATATGGCTTTAAACTTTTTTTCTTTTATTTTCACCTAAAGATCCAGCCAGTAATACATTTCCTGTCTTAGGGTGCCTCCACCCTGGATGAAGGAACAATGAAGCCACCCTTGGAGATCAGCATGGTCAACTTGTGGATAGGGTAGTGGCAGATGCACTTGACTAATAAATTAAAGCCAAACATCTGCTAACACTTTTTATCCAGATACAGCAACCAATTTTATTTTCCTTTTGGGATAAAGGTTTTACCTAAATTTAATTAAATCTGACCATTACAGCCACCTATCCCAGGTAAATATCTCAACCCTCTGACTTACTTCCTGGATCACCAGGTGAATTTAAAAAGGAAAAAGAACCTCCTCCTCCACCCAAAAAAAAGCAAATGCAGCCAGTATTTGGACAAATACGTCTAGTGGAAAATGGACTTCTTCCTCTCCAAAGCCTACTCCCGTTTCAAGGAATAGAGAGGGAAACTTTTTTTATTACTGCTAATATAATAGTCCTGCTTAAATGAACAGATGTTTTGGAGCCAGTTAAAAAGACTTGCCTTTTTTTTCAATCTCTCTCAAATCCATTTGCAAAGTCTAATCTCCAAAGGTTTCTCTGCGGTTCAGAAGAGATGACAGTTTCTCAGTTTCATCACTTGTTTGAGAGCAAGAGTTCAGCCTCTCCAGAGCGGAGGATGTGAAGTCACTAGGAGGAGGCACCTACACAGATTATGTCAACTGGCCCAGGTTTAAAGACTTCAGATCCTGGCATTGTTAATTGTACTCCTCTTAATTATGTGCCTAATTGGGTATTAAGATGTGTGTGTAAAAAAAAAACAAAAAAAAACACAACACTTACGTGAAATTAGAAGGAAGAGCACCAACATGTGATGACAGATCTGAGCTGCCTAATTAACTGCAGCCGCCAAACACACATGTATGGAGAAAGTTTTGAGATTAAGGTCTGCATATGTTTTCTGTAGGGATCTTGTAGAAAAGAATTAGGAAAACATGTACACGGGAACCTTCAACTGGCAGCCTGATGAGGTCATAATCAGCCTTGGTAGTCTTAAGTGTTGAGTTATAACTTCCAACACACAGGAATAAAGGACATCATGGCAAATATGTTTATGTTAAAGTGGGATTCACTTAATAGGTCCAGACCTGTAAAAATCACTGCCTGAAAAGTTTAAACCACACATAAGTGAATCAATTTTAAAACACAATTCCTGGTTTACTGATAGTTTTGGTAGTAGAAAATGAATACGAATTAGCAAGCCAATATTAAATAACGCTACACTATTGGTCCAATACAGGATAAACCTGCCCTACCTGTTCATGTCACTGGTCCCTAGGGTTCAGGCTTCACCTGTCATGGTGATCATACCCCCGTAAGGGTCGTATGCATTCCTTATGCTTAGCAAGGATTTAAATTGATGCCAGGAATGACAATGTGCACTGAATTTAACAGTTGAAAGAATAAGCTCTTTGCAAAAATAAAGTATGTGAATAGTCATTCGGCTTGGCAACCCTAGCACCTGTTGTTTTCCTACCCAAGAGCTAGAGCACCAAAGCGGCAAGAGGGGAGGGGGCACCACCCCCACCGCTTCTAAAAGTGATCCCATGGCGAATCTGCCACTGGGGATTTTTATCTGAAAGCCGGCGCCTGAGGGAAAAGAAAATATTAGGGTTATGACATCTAGCTGCAGCCATAACTCCAGTAATTTAATGTCAAATTCATGACGTAAATTCCCAGTTAGGCGGTCAGCAAGTGGTTAAGAAAAGGACACTCACCAGCCCAGGAATCACATAAGGCACTGTCTTCCCCAGGGCCAGTTCTTCACCAGATCCTTAGCAATGCCATCTTGGCTGTGGGAGGCGGCTACGATTTACTGACTGCACATATGTAAGACGGAGGAGGTCAGGCCAAGCTTAGGCAACTCTGGCCTAGGCAGGAATTGCGGAAGTGTGAGCGGATACCTGGTTAACCTGGGGGGGGGGGGCCTAGGGGGGATGAAACTTAGTGATGCTTTCACTTTTAACTGAGGGTTGGCTTTACCACCCGCTCTCAGTCATCTTGTTCTGGGTGTATCGGATGTCTGGTTGCTCGCTGTTCGATGTTGTTTCTGCTGCCAGCCCCTGAGTCACAACTGTGAGGTGTAGCAATGTTGCTGTCAATTTATGAAACCAGACTGCTTAAAGAGGGATATGGGAATTTGACACACCCAGAAGTGTCAGATGCTAAAGATTCTTCAGGATACAGTGGGGAAGAATGGTACAGACCTCTGTCTGTGTGCCCATTGGAGAAATACATCTTTATTTTGTCTCTCAGTGATGGTTCTTACCAGAAGAAAAATAAGAGTGAATTTTCTTTTTGAAATTTTCTCTCAATTCCTGTTGTGCTTCCATAACAGGAAGTCAAAAAATTTCTCTCTGCAGCACTGTTATTCCTCACCTATAACAACTCTATACATTCTCATTAACCTGCTCCCATTGACTGAATTGTCAGCTTTTGGCAATCTCTAGGAATTAGGTTTTTACAACAGACCAAAAACTATAGTATAATTGTTTGTGACTCTATTCCATATGCAAATGAAAATAGTGCAGCGCAATAAAATGTCCAAGATATTGAATGCAATAAATGAATACAGAAGTCCAGGTAAGTGAATGTGCGGACAGCACAAATCAGAAAAAACAGTGCAGTGAGGAGTAAAACGCTGTATCCAGTGAAAGTGATCCCTCCACCACAGGTAAAGCTGGCCTCTTACCTCATGGATTCGACCTGAAACAGGTCACAAAGCAGTAGGCAAAAATCAAATCAGCAAGTAAGATGCCCTCTGGATATCGTCTTCTCATCCATACTAATGGTAAACTTAAGATGCTCCATAAACATATAAAGACAGAAGAAGGATCTAGTGCTCACGGTCTTAATTTTTATTAAAATATATAATATAAACGAATACACTCACATAAGGCTGCACTCAGAACCGAGTGCCGGCGTACGAACATGTAAACAAACCATCAAGATGGCCGCGGGTGATGTCACACGTGACTCCTGACCCCCCAAACGCGTTACGTCCGTGGGCGGGACTTCATCAGCGTGGGGCAGGAGTCACGTGTGACATCACCCACGGCCATCTTGACGGTTTGTTTACATGCTCGTACGCCGGCACTCCGTTCTGAGTGCAGCCTTATGCGAGTGTATTCGTTTATTATATATTTTAATAAAAATTAAGACAAACGAATACACTCACATAAGGCTGCACTCAGAACGGAGTGCCGGCGTACGAGCATGTAAACAAACCGTCAAGATGGCCGTGGGTGATGTCACACGTGACTCCTGCCCCACGCTGATGAAGTCCCGCCCACGGACGTAACGCGTTTGGGGGGTCAGGAGTCACGTGTGACATCACCCGCGGCCATCTTGATGGTTTATTTACATGTTCGTACGCCGACACTCGGTTCTGAGTGCAGCCTTATGTGAGTGTATTCGTTTATATTATATATTTTAATAAAAATTAAGACCGTGAGCACTAGATCCTTCTTCTGTCTTTATATGTTTATGGAGCATCTTAAGTTTACCATTAGTATGGATGTGAAGACAATATCCAGAGGGCATCTTACTTGCCGATTTGATTTTTGCCTACTGCTTTGTGACCTGTCTCAGGTCGAATCCGTGAGGTAAGAGGCCAGCTTTACCTGTGGTAGAGGGATCACTTTCACTGGATACAGTGTTTTACTCCTCACTGCACCATTTTTTCTGATTTGTGATGTCTGCACATGCACTTACCTGGACTTCTGTATTCATTTATTGCATTCAATATCTTGGATATTTTATTGCGCTGCACTATTTTCATTTGCATATTTTATTGGAGGTTTTATTTGAGTTGACCTTGAGTGCCAGCTTGCAATTCATATTTATTTATCTAGTTTGTTTTGTTTCTTATGTGTCAGCACTGAATATTTCTATATTATTTACTTCATTCCATAACCTAAAATTCCTTCCATGTTGACAGTATTTTATAGTAACTGTTGTGTTACTCAATATTGTACTTCTAGCTTTCAAAAGTTTCACACTGTCCTCCACTGAGGAAACGAAAACTATGAACATGCTCTGCACTAACCAAAGAAAATCTAACAGTTTAGAGAACAGAGACAATAAGGCTGAAATCCAGAATTTTCCACATATGTTTTTTCCTATGTGCAATTTCAGCACTTTTTACTACATAAAACAGACCTGGCTTTGCACACAGACATCACGAGTACTCTCATTTACCAGGGGAAAAAGAGAAATGGCTGAATGGAAACTTTAACTCACAATATTTGATATGCTGCACAATGCCAGAAGAAAATCACATTTCTAAATTTCACAAACTTAAAAGAGAACCTCAAATCACAAAAATCATCAGCAACTTACATACAGCAATACTAGGTAATCTCACGACGGTTTTATTGTTGACGATGAGCCTCAGAAGTTCCCCTGGTGAAATGTAAATCTCAAACACCTCCTTTTCCTAAATATTATACCAGCAAGGGAAAAACTATAACTGCATAGCAGTGAATCCACGTGGCTAATATGGGGCCCAAGAAGCAGGGGGTGGGTTGGGACCAGCAAGAAAGGCTAATAACTGCTGTAAGGTATAAAGTGTAGGCACCTAGTCTGATGGTCTTTGGGGTAGTGTCAAATATGTAAAAAATCAAAACGCTGCACTTGTGTAACCAACATAAATAAGTGGCCTAATTATTGCTGCACGCCTAAAAAAAAAAAAAAAAAAACCATAACATACAAGCGTAGGCAATGCACACTGTCATACAACTAAAAGGATCAACTGTATGAGATACTTAGTCTTTCTCCTATAGTAAAAATAAATCAGTTCCCAGATAAGCATCCCATTAATGCTCAAATGTGTGATCAAACGGCCAACAATGAAGGTAGGTCAAAAACACATTAGCAATCCTTTGGACTTCGATGCCACTGCATGCAAGTGCCTGGACTTTATACCCAACAGCAGTGTTTTTTTTTTTTTTTTAAAGCGGTTGTATAGTCTTTAACTTTTGCCTACAGGTAAGCCTATAATAAGGCTTACCTGTAGGTAAAAAAAAATATCTCCTAAACCTCTACGGTTTAGGAGATATTCCCCTTGCTATGAGCCGCTGACTGCAGCGGCGCATGCGCACAGGGGATTCTCGACTGAAGGACCGGCAACTGCCGGACCTTGCCGGGAAAGAAATCTCCCGCGCGCATACCCGGAAGACACGCCGAGGCAACATGTCAGCTACCTCGGCGTGGACCAGGTAAGATACAGACGCCTCGTTCTAAGGTAAGTATTTCATAATGAGCTCGTAGGCGGTGCTTACGAGCTCATTATGCCTTCTGCTTTATAGGGGTAAAAAAAATAAAAAATTTCAGCGGGTATACAACCGCTTTAACCCTTATCACAGGCTTGCTTTTAGAAAACCTACTAACCGTTTAAAGCTAAAAATTCTTTTAAGTATATATACACACCAGGTGTGTATATATTGATCTTCCTGGGCCACATTGGAAGAAGAGGAATTGTCTTGGGCCACACAAAAAATACACTAAAAATAAGAATAGCTGATGAGCAGTTATTCACTGACAGATAATGTATCTGAGTAATAAAACTTAATTTTTTTTGTAATATTTGTTATTATAAAAATAAGAGGGCAACATAAAACTAGTGCAATATTTGACACTGTTTAATAAACTAACGCATAAATATCTGCTTGGATATATGTAGTAGCAATTCACCATGAATTTGTAAGGTGCTCATCGGAAATTTTGGTTCTAATTTTGCCTTTCGTGTGCTTCATCCTTGAAAAAATTCTCACAAATTTAGGTGCTGCCCAAAAGTGATGACATGAATAACGCTGTCAAATTTTTCTTCGGCCGCATGTGTTCATTAAAGGTGAAAACATTTTTACAAATATTTCCGCAAAAAGTTCAACAATTTTTAAGTAAATATGCTATTTGGTGTTGGGATGCATTCAAAGCTGCCTTGGACACCCCTGATATACACTGCATATGGGTAAGGTCACGAAACTCTCAGCAGACTACAATACAGTTAGTCTAAGACCAGCCACAGCCTGAGTGGACAATGAAGTGGCAGAGGCACACTGGTGAAGCCATTCTTTTGTACTTTCCTTCTCAGAGCACGTTCCAGGTGTTAGAATGACTGCACCACAAAGCAAAAGTGCCCTTATTTATTCAATAATTGTCAAGCTCTAATCGGCTCAATTACCAGATGAAGAGGAGGGTGTAGAGCTGGGACTCAAGAAACAGGCTGCAGACAAATCAGGCTGTAAAAATCACAAGCAAGAGAACTGGATGTGCTTTCAGGTTGCTTGCGCTGCTGCCAACATTTGAAGGCAATGGGCACTGCCCTCCCCATAAAGTCACTGGCCAAAAACGCAACACCCTTTACTCCATTATCTATTCATCAACTGTCTTTGTAGTAGTATGTTTTCCAGAGGCACCCGCAGTCTCGTGAACGTATGCAACTGGGACATTAACTAGATCCCTTTTGCTGGTTATACGAGGTGAGGGCTAAACAGTATGACCATTACTTTCTTTACATTTGTTAAGACATGTGTAGTGTTTCATCCAGCTATAGTTTGCAAAAAAAAAATAAAAATAAAGAATTTTAGAGCTTCTATACACATCCAATAATGAGACAGAAAAACAAGACACTAAGACACTGTTGCCAATCACATCCTACCAGGCAAAAAAACAAAAAAAACAAAAACGATGAGACAAAGGGTCGCCCTGAGAAAATCCCCCTCAGTGACTGCGGCCAAAACACATTACCAGCGGCTCCATGTCCGACTGGACAAACAAAGCTATCTCATATTGCTCTGTGGTTATTATCAGGTCAGGAAAAATTCTGCTCACACATCAATCCCACCTAGTAGGCTTCTTCTCTCGTCTGTAGCAAAGTGGCTTTGATGTGTCGGTCTTCAATGATTTGTACTGTCTGTCACAGAGGACGCTTTATTTGGTCTGATTCTGAACCCTACATAACCCTGTCTGAAGTATTTCACTATACAATATTTATACTTTAAAGGAAACCTGTAGTGGGAGAAATATGGAAGCGGCCATTGCTTACTTCTCCTTCTAAAACCTAGTTGCCATGCTGATCCAATGGTTTCAAACATTTCTGAGGAACCAACCCTGAATAAGCATGCAGACTAAAGGTTCTGATATCTGATTTTCATGGTTGCATGTCAGGTCGGTGGTTCAAAAAGGTATAAAAAACAAGGACAGCTAGATAGCAAAAATTATCAGAGTGAGGTTAGAAATTGAAGAGTACATATATTACGGTCACCAGACATCTTGTAGGAAATATCTTGCATAACATTCATACATATTAACCACAGTAAATAACTGTAGGACTGGTCATACACTAGTACAGTGGTCACCAAACTGCGGCCCTTTGCTTGCCTTTATCCTGCCCTTGAGGCATTATTCCTGCCACTGATACCAATAAGGCATAATTTCTGCCACTAACAAAAATGGGGCACTATTCCTCCCGACTCCACCAGAACATGCATTGTTTACTCCCACTGGGCACAGTCCATCTCCCCTAAAGTCTGCAGGACAGTAACCTTGCCCTTTCTTTAGAACGTTTGGAGACCCCTGAACTAGAAGAATGTTAATGGGGTCAAATCACCTGAAAGGAAATTGTTAGTGGGGACAAAACATTAATTCCTGGCCATAGTGATGAGAAACTTTGAAGGAGCAGGATGGATTTTTTTTTCTTAAATTAACAAATATCCAACAGTGAATATGGTTTTAATTTGGGAAAGTCTATTCATTCCAAAATTAAATGTTGAAAGCAAACTTCTTGGAAATATTTTCGAATGACTTTCATCAAGTAACTGAATGTACTGATGAGAATTTTCTTTTGAATGTTTGTAAGAAAAGTGATTAGTGTATGACCATCTTTAATAGAGAAAGGAAACAGTCTTTAGCTTCTCCCAGTACCATCTATGTGGTTGTGAAGACTTCAGCTTTGAACTGAAATCAGGAGCAAATACAGGGTGTTCAGGTGCATGCAGAGAGGTCATGGTGACCTGCCAACAGGGCCAAGCGTGAATCATCATTATGAAGAAAAAATTACTATTTTAAACATGAATTTTTTTTTCAGGTTTGGGTGTTTAAGAAGTTGTTTATCAGCAAGCTTGGGAGTAGGTCAGTGACCAAACAGGGATTTTTTTTTTTTAAACATACATATCATACTTACCTCCACTTTGCAGTTCATTTTGCACAGTGTGGCCCTGATCATCATCTTCTTGGGTCCCCCGGCGGCGCTCGCGGTTCCTCCTCGCATCGGTAAACCAAGAGAGAAGCTCTATCCTAGGGGGTTCTCTTGCGGGCGCGCTCCCCAGTCCAGCATTTGCATACATAGACACAGAATGCTAGACTCGGCCCTGCCCCCCGCATTATTGGATTTGTTTGACAGCAGCAGGAGCCAATGGCTATGCTGCTATCAATCTATCCAATCAATAGCCGAGAACCCCGGGCAGAGAAGGTGAGCGCGTCTCCGCCGAGGGAACAAACGGGCTCAGGTGAGTAAAACGGGGGGGCTGGGGAGCCACTGTCAGAAGTTTTTTTCACCTTAATGCCTAGGATGCATTAAGGTGAAACACAAGGGTTTACAAACCCTTTAGCTTTAACTGCATGGTATACAGTTTGGACAATTTGTTCTGACAAACACTGAAGGGCTCCAAGACCACAGGTAAAACTACCTAGGGCTTTGGTCTGCAGGCTACTGGCACTAAATAAGACCCATGCTGCTGCTGTAGTGTCTGGATGCAGGTATTATTCAATACTGTACATGCTTAGACAACATAACAGTCATTATTTGCATTGTTCGTATATAACACCATTTTACTGAGGTTAACGGCACATGTAATAAAGTCAATTCATGCCTTCTACTATAGTTTTTCAGATGGTCAAGGCTATCTTTTCAAATCATCATAGTTTCTATATCTGCATTACTTCCAATAAACATGTGCTGCTGGAGACACAAGTCTGAGCTTTCATAGACTTTTTGACCTTGTAGTAAAAGTTAGCCCTCTACCAAAAGGTGCTCCAGTGCATTAAAATTTAAATCATCATAACTTCTCATTAATGCTTCTGGCAAACACCTTCATCAGTCCAACAGCCCATTAAAATATCTGGTACTTTAGGGCACAAGCTGGCCAATCCCCAAACCCTTCTGCAATGGAAAGTTCAGTGCACAAGCGGAAAGTCACAAAGTGAGTGCCTCAAGAGGCATATACGTATAACAGTATGAAAACACGGAAGACAATACATTTATGGGATCTTTTGAGGGGTAAATTGCAGATTGGGGCAGTGGATATTACCAGCTGTATCAGGGAAGGGGGTGCATTCGAGAAAGTCTCTCGTTAATATAAGTTATATTAAAAAAAATCTTCACTTTTTCTCAAATTAGTTGATGTATAAATGAATACACCCCACGACAAACTACTACATCTAATATACTGTATGACCTCCATGATTTGTAAGGACAAGTTGGTGACATATTGCAACATCTATCTTTTTCTATTCTTCAGCAACTACCTCTTTTAGGGCCTGGATGTTGGATGGAGAATGATGCTCAACTTGTCTCTTCAAAATTCCCCATAGGTGTTCAATTGGGTTCAGATCTGGAGACATACAGTACTTGGCCACTGAATCACTTTCACCCCGTTCTTCTTCAGAAAAGCAACAGTGGCCTTAGATATGTGTTTTGGATCATGGTCATGTCAGAAAAGTGCATGACGACCAAGGGCATAGAGTGATGCTAGCATCTTTCAATATAGAGCAGTACATCTGTGAATTCATGATCCCATCAATGAAATGCAGCTCCCTGACACCAGCAGCCCCACAGAAGGACACTGCCACCACCATGTTTCACTGTAGTTACCATGCATTTTTCTTTGTACTCCTCACCTTTGCGACACATACAGTTTTGAAGCCATCCGTTCCAAAAACACGTATCTTGGTTTCATCACTCCAGAGTACCAGTAGTCTTTCAGCATGGGCCCTGGAAAAATCTAGGTGTGCTTTTTTGCGCATGGGCTTTACTTGGAGGATCTTCCTTCATGGACGACACACATGCATGTCATTCCTTCACTGTATTGTGTCACGGGAAACAATCACCCCAGTTTGGCTTTCTACTTCTTGAGCTAACTGCAGTGAACTTGCATGGCCATTTTATTCAACCTTAGTCATCAGAAGACGCTCCTGTTGAGGGGTTAACTTCTGTGGACAGCCTGGACCTCTCTGTGAGATGGCTGCAGTTCCATCTTTGTTCGATTTTTGCATCACATTTGCTACAGTAAAGCTTTACTGATCTTCTTGTAGCTTTCACCTTTCTTGTGTAAAGAAACTTTTTTTCTTTCTCAGGCCTTGTGACATTTCTTTTCCATGCGGTGCTATTGCTGACTGCATGAAATGGGGCTTGCAACATGGTCTTGAATGAATTGATTAGGAAAAATACTTTTTTTGTGTGTGCAAATTAACCAATCTTGTTTGCAATCAATGCCCTGCAATTGTGGGAGTATTTTGGAGCATGGGGTCCCAAAGAAAATGTTGATTTTGAAAGGAAAGTAAAGGTTTTCTGTATGTATGTACACACATATACATATATATATATATATATATATATATATACACACACACATACACATATACATATACACACACATACATATATATACATACATATATATCACACACACTTTTTATGACAATGTAACTTTTAAATAACAAAAACAAAGTACCATATTAGCATAAACAGGCAGAACACTCCAGTTTATCAAGTCTTATTATGCACTGCATGTTAAGAGTACAATTTGTCGAGACTGGGAAAACAATTTGGGGATTTTCTGCTTGCAACAAAGTGTACCTGTCTCCTATATACAAACAGAGGCAGTTTTTCATGGGCTGCATCTATAAATAAGAAGCCTTCCAGGAAGTAGTCGAGTTACTAAAGCGCACAGAACTATAGGACAATGCCATCTCTTCTTGTCTTATCATCATGCTGAGGTCACCAGAAACTAGCATACCTAAAGACTGCATGAGCATTAGAATGCAAACATCATCCGCTTCAGTTTTTAAGTAATAGCTACTTTTACACAAAATACATCCAAAAACATTTAATTTTGGTCTACTGGGAAAAAGTATTTTACTACAGTGAATATGTGATAGAGATGTATTAATTCAACAAAAGGAATGATAAAGGAGATGGATATTAGGGGAATAGCTGTACAATTATTATATCTACTCGGATAATGGGCAGGTAGTCAAGGCTACATTGAAAATCTTAACCCCTTTCTTCTAACTGTATTTTTGTGGTAACCCAATAGTATGCTTACCAAGAAGCTCTGGAACCGAGCCATAGCACTTCCAACCACAGAGGTATTGGCAAAGGTTGTTTGGCATGCCATTGAAGTGCCCCTGGGATGACTCTATTGGAGCTGTTCCCAGTATATTAAAAGGAAGAGTAGTGAGGGCAGTTCCTGGACAATGCTGGAATTAAACTATAGTGTGGATGTAGAAGTCCCTGTCATTGCCCACAGCCAGGCCAAAGCAAGACACGGCAGGTTTACTCAGCATGCAGCTCCTGAGGCAAACACTTAGGATGAGTGGTTTTAAATGATGTTTAATACCTAATTAACAAGCTATAAAAGGCCTAACTCTGTCGCACAATAGTTCAAATCACTGAAGATAGTCCTGTAACACCTACCTTCTACATCACTGAGAACCTTCTTGCAGAATTCCTTAGAAAGAGAGCTGCTTCTCATGAGAACATGTCATTCCTGAAAAATAGAATAATAAAAATAAGCTTATTACTGCCAAATAAGCATGCATTATTTTAAATACATTATTAAAGCTGGACTCCAAAGGGCCATTAAAAAAAAAAAAAAGAAGAAGAAAGAAAAATAAGCATATGTCATCCTTTTCCCCAATAAGCAAGGGTTTACATGTTCATTTAGTATAGAGGAAATTTAAAGCACTCCTCCCCCTTTCCAACATCATCACATACAATGCAGGACCAGCAGTGCTGCACTGTGCGTGAGGATGTCATGGCCCTTCTCAAATTGCAATAATGGAGGACAGCAAGGAATAAGGTATTTCTCTGATTTACCCTCTCCTAGACCAAAGCCTTGTTACCTGATGGGGCATATACAAATTTTATGGCTGACTAGGAATAGGACTTCCAATAATAGTTGTCCAAATGAACTGCATCTGTAACTTGGACGATGTTTCACTACTAACCCAAGCAACATATTCAGTTCTAATTTTTCATAAAATTTCCCAAACTTTCACATCTCCCATTGATCGAATGAAGGTGGCAGTGTTACCAAGTGTGGCTAACATTGCTGGAATATATTCCCAACACCTGAACTGAAGAAGCTGCTTGGAGAAATAGTGAGAAACCTTCAGTTTTACTTATCGAAACATTCACTACTGTTAACATATATAATATGACCTACATCACCGAGATCCTTCATACACAAGCTTTGCTTAGTACTTTACAGATAAAGTCCGCAGTGAAACGTTTGCTCATCAACCAACATATTAAAAACACATATCTTTTAGACCCCTTTCACACTGGGTGGCGGACGGCTTGTTAGCAGTAAAGCGCTGTTAGTTTTAGCAGCGCTTTACCATCGCTTTAGCGGGTTAGGGTTAGCGCGGCTTATTCATTTCAATGGGCAGGGGCAGTGTATACAGCGCTCTCACACCGCCCCAAAGATGCTGCTTACAGGACTTTCTTTCCTGTGCCGCAAGCGCACCGCCCCAGTGTGAAAGCACTCGGGCTTTCACACTGGGGAGGCATGAGAGTCGCTTTACAGGCGCTATTTATAGCGCTAAAATGCCTGAAAAAAGTGCCTCAGTGTGAAAGGGGTCTTACAGTCTGAGATCTCGGCCCCCAAGTTCCCAACATGTACCTGCTTCAAGCCCCTTAAATTGGTTTCAATATTTTATCTTGTTTCTTCAGTTATTTTACAGGATTGCTGTGCTTCTTAATGATCATAGTGGCCAGAAGGAAGCGCTCAACAGACATCATTGTTATGTTATATTATGTTTATCCATCTGGTAGAGACCTGACTTAAAGGATCAGTTCATTTTGCACTCCTGTGACCCATTTTCAGCCGACAGCGGGCTGAAGCTCTGATCTGGTCACATGATCCAGCTGTCCCGTGTCAGCCAGCGGTGACTACAGGGGAGAGAAGCAAGCGCTTACAATGGATGGGCCATTGGAGCATATGGGTGATATCACCACTCCCAGGCATTACCAGCCATTGTCATGCTCTCCCTCCACTCACCTGCAGCAGATACAGGGGGAGATCACCTGACCGGACTGGAACAACGCTTCCTTTGAGCCTTTGCTGTAGTGTGAGGCTAGCTCATCCTAATCCAATATAGGTGTCTAACCATTGGCATCCATCCAAAACAGAAACACAGGTTTTGGCTGGAATATGTTTTTAAATGAGGAGCATTCTAATTTTGACAGTCATGATGTTAATTCGAGGGATAAAGGCCATATTACATTCATCATATTTAACAATCTACCAAACGGGATTTAGTAACTTCAACACATCAAAACGACTGCTTTAGGACAATGACCTATGACAAGGATGTAGATATGCCACATATAACACTGGAGCCGTACCTAGTTAATCCTGGGATTACAGGAAATGTTATGGCATTTACAATCAACTCATTAAAAAGGGTCAGTTACTGAGCAAGGATATACTTTGCAGAGATTTCCTCTTTGACAGCACGTCAGAAATTGTGTGCGAGGAAACACCCATTATTAGGTTATTAGATTTCAAGGAAATGTAGCATTCTGTAAATAGTTTATCCAATGAGAAATCTTTCTGCAGACAAATTCTGGAAGCCCTGCTAATGAACTACCGCTCCTGGCAGGTCCAATCAGTTACTGGTATTCAAACAAGAAAACAAAGTTGGAAAAATACCAAATCAATTTAAAGTAGAACTAAAAGCAAAAAACTTTTTTTTTTTTTTACATTTTGGATAGAGTAACAAAGGGTTATAACCCCTGTTGGCTTATATTTTGCCTTCTGTGCTCCACTGGAGAGATTAACCTTCACTTCCTGTCACATAACCAAAACAGGAAAGGAGAAGAAATCTCTGCAAATTAAGGGAATCCCCTGGGGACCCCATGCCACCAGAACTATTATTATTATACAGGATTTATATAGCGCCGACAGTTCACGCAGCGCTTTACAACATTAGGGCAGACAATACAAGTACAATATAATTCAATACAGGAGGAATCAGAAGGCCCTGCTCGTTAGAGCTTACAATCTAGGAAGGAGGGTCAAGTTATACAAATGGGTAATAGCTGTGGGGGATGAGCTAATGGAGAAAATAGTGCAGTTGTTAGATGGAGGCAGGATAGGCTTCTCTAAAGAGGAAAGTTTTCAGGGATCGCCTAAAAGTGGATAAATTTGGAGACAGTCTGACAGATTGGGGTAGGGAATTCCAGAGGATGGGCGAGGCTCGGGAGAAGTCCCAGAGGCGGATATGGGAGGAGGTGATGAGGGAGCTAGAGAGCAGGAGGTCTTGGGAGGAACGGAGATGGCAATTAGGTTGGTATTTTGAGACTAGGTTAGTGATGTAGCTGGGGGCAGAGTTGTGGATGGCTTTGTAACTTGTTAGTATTTTGAATTTAATTCGTTGGGCGAGTGGCAGCCAATGGAGGGATTGGCAGACAGGGGTAGCAGACACTGAGCGGTTTGTAAGGTAGATAAGTCTGGCAGCAGCATTCACGATGGACTGCAGGGGGGATAGTCTGTTTAAAGATAAGCCAATGAGCAGTGAGTTGCAGTAGTCAAGGCGAGAGATAACCAGGGAGTGAATCAGGAGCTTTGTGGTTTCATTGGTTAGAAAGGGACGTAGTTTAGAGATGTTGCGGAGGTTGAGGCGGCAAGCTTTGGAAAGTGATTGGATGTGGGGCTGAAAGGAGAGTTCAGAGTCCAGGATAACACCTAGCACCCTGACATGTGGGAAAGGGTGGATGGTTGTGCCATTGCTCTTGACAGAGAAGTCAAGGGAAGAGGCACGTGGGGGAGGAAATATTATAAGCTCAGTTTTGGACAAGTTGAGTTTGAGGAAGTGGTGTGACATCCATACAGATATGTCGGTTAGTAAGTTAGTGATGCGTGAGGAGACTGATGGAGTGAGTTGAGGGGTGGAGAGATAGATTTGCGTGTCATCAGCATAGAAATGATATTGAAAGCCGTGAGAGGCTATCAGCTGACCCAGGGAAGAGCTGTAGATTGAAAATAAAAGAGGTCCAAGAACAGAACCTTGGGGGACCCCCGACAGGGAAGGGGAGTGGAGGAAGTAGAATTGTAAGTGACACTGAAGGTGCGTTGGGATAGGTAGGATGAGAGTCACTGAAGAGCACAGTCACGGAGACCGAGGGAGTTAAGTTTTTTGGAGGAGGAGGGGGTGGTCAACCATGTCAAAGGCAGCTGAAAGATCCAGAAGTAGGAGTACAGAATAGTGTCCATTGGTTTTTGCAGTTAGTAGGTCATTTGTGAGTTTTAAAAGAGCAGTTTCTGTGGAGTGTTGAGGGTGGAATCCAGATTGAAGGGGATCAAGAAGGTTGTTTTTAATGAGGTGGTCACTCAGTTGGTTGTAAACCAGGCGTTCAAGGAGTTTAGAGGAAAAGGGGAGCAAGGAGATAGGGCGTAGGTTGTTAAGATTGGTAGGGTCCAAGGACGGCTTTTTGAGTATGGGGGTGCAGCAGGAGTGTGCCCACAGGTCCCGCGAACTCAATGTTTTCTGGCGGCCTGCGATTGCGGCGAGAAGAGGCAGAACAGGGAGATGCCTATGTAAACAAGGCATTTCCCTGTTCTGCCTAGCAACATGACAGGGATTTACTGCTCCCTGTCATCGGGAGCAGTGATATTTGTCATGTTGTAGTGAGCCCATCCCCCCCACAGTTAGAAAAAAATAGAATAAAAAAAAAAATAAATAAAAATGACCCTTTAAGAGCTATGGGTAGAAGTGACGTTTTGACGTCGCTTCCGCCCTGCAATGTCATGGAGACACGGCGTAACATCTTTCACATTATACAAAAAAATTGGGCTAACTTTACTTTTTTTCCTTTTCGTTTATAAAACTGTTTTTTTTTCCCCCAAAAAACAAAACAAAAAACCTGCGCAATATCACGAGACATAAAAAGTTGCAACAACCACCATTTTATTCCCTAGGGTCTCTGCTAAAAAAAAAAAAAACATATATAATGTTTGGGGGTTCTGAGTAATTTTCTAGAAAAAAAGAAAAAAGATGATTTTTACATGTAGGAGCGAAGTGCCAGAATTCCCGGATGGGAAGTGGTTAAAGTATTGAAAAGTTTAGTAACATAAATAAATATCATACATATCCAGCTCACAAAAAAAAAAAAAAAAAAAAAAAAAGGAGAAAAGGCCACAATTAGACTCCTTTCAGAAGGTGTTCCTATCAGGTACGCCTATCAGTTTTTCAGGCGGGCCTGATCAAAAGGTCCATTATCCCTATGGACAGGCGGGTGTAAACAGACTTGTATCCGTTTACACCCGCCTACCTCTGGGTCTGTGACAAAAAAAAAAAAAAAAAATTATAGAGAAAGTGTAAAATAAAAAATATAAAAGTAAAAGAAAGAATAAAAAAAAAAAAAAAAAAAAATAAAAAGTGCCCCGTCCCTGCGCACAGAAGCGAATGCATACGTAAGTCACGCCCACATATGTAAACAGCGCTCAAATCACACATGTGAGGTATTGCCGCGTGCGTTAGAGTAAGAGCAACAATTCTAGCCCAAGACCTCCTCTGTAGCTCAGCCACCCTTAGAGCAGAGCAGGCTCTGCCATGTCCGCTCTTCAGATACTGAGCAGACATGGATGTGTCATTTGCCCGCTCTGCTCCAATCGGCAAGGGAGAAGTTCACAGATCTCCTGCTGATTGCAACAAAATCTGCCTCCTGTGAAAGGGGCCTAAAAGTTGAACATTACAAACTAACAAAATTTACCAAACCACTGAAAATTTGCATTTGCAAACAAGCAGACATTTTATTGCAGAAGTAGTATACTATCACCCTTGTACAATAAAACGTTCTTATCTGCCTGTTCGCAATGTACAATTCTGGCATATTCAACGGTGAACAAACTCCAATGCATGCGCTGAAGCTATGTCATTCTGGCACAGCCAATCAAGCCAACCCTTGTGTAGTCAATCAAGATGGCCAAAAATCCGAACCTGAAAGAAAACCAAACCCAAAAGAGAAAAGGGCAAAGATGTCAGTGAGGGAGCCTGCGGGTGTCGCATCGCTGAAGGAGAGAGGAGTAAAGTTCCTCTTTAATTTAGAAATGTGAAAGATCAAGTTGTGTCAAGTTTTCTTGCTGCACTTTATGGTCTTTGTAATAAACTCTTATGTATCTTCTTGTGAATAGCTACTAGGCCCTCTGATGACATCTGCCACAGCCCCATCCTATTTACATTTAATAAGACATTTTGTCTTCCTCATCTTTCTGCAAACATTTCTTTTATCTTCACTCACAGATACACATAACCAACAGAAAGGTACGGAAAGCAGAAACCTGAACTCAACAGACCATGCTAACTCTTTTGAGGTAATGTATATTGTAATGAAAATCACAAGAATGTTAGTCATGCTCTTTTAACATTGCACAAACAGGCAATTCAAACTGCTGACGCATGACAGTAACCTGACTGACAAAGGAATCAAAACCACTCCAGAACGGAACGCCGATGTGAGGAATTTATCTGACATTAATTTTAATATGGATTGTAGATTCACAAAAATAAAAGCAGTTTAGTCATTTGCTATGAAAGGAAAATGTCAATGACAAAAACATGGAGTTTGTTCTCTTTAGCATTAACAGAAAGAGGTTTGGCCGTTATAGTGACCATCAGGCTTCAAAGCCTATATAGTTATTACTGTAAGGCGAAACAGTAATAAATACCCAGTGCTGGCAGCACTTTGGAGAGTCGGACTGCTGCTCTCACACCAGGATCTCCAGTGGACTGACAAGCTCCCCTGCACACTGCTCCAGACAGTGCTCCAGCTTCCTGAGCTGCAAGGGGAGAGGTTGGGGCGATGAAATTATTATGTAATGATCTCACTGTTTATATCTCTATGGTCCTCGACATTAGTGGCGATCTTTATTTGATTAACTTTACTAAACGGTGGTGGTGCCGTTCTTAGGCACATTACATGAACTTAAATCAAAAGAGTGCCTGATTACACTCAATTTCACAGCCCATGAGAAAATGGCGACTGCTATTTGACAATGGTATTTGATTGTACCTCATGGCCCATGAGAAAATGGCTTCTGTTGTTTATTTTGTTTGTCACTCACAAAATGGTGCAAAAGCGGAAATTGGGCAGCATTGTTGATGGTGGTAGGCTACATAATCATGGCAGCAATATACAGACACTAGAGGCCCCTGAGGACACACTATCCTGTGAAACACATTGGGCGGAGCTTACAGCCCTACATCACACCTCCACATCGGAGGTCCAAATGGCAGAGATAAATGAGTGCCAGCAGCTTTGACTTTGTTGTGTTTTAATTGCATTTTACTTATGTTTGTAAATTAAATGACTACACTAAATGGCGCTTTCTCATCTTATTACCTGTGGTGTACTTTGAAGCTGAGTAGTGCCCCCTCCTGGGGGATTTAGGAGTATCGAAGATTTCTTTGATGGTTGCCTACAGTTGCTTTTATCATTGAGCCTATTTTGCTGCACACTCACCTGGCAGCAATAGCTTAGATTAAATGCGCATTGCATGTAAAGGCTGGCGACTTTCTTTACGCAGTGTGGCACTTGCCTTACAAGTGGAATTTTAGTTCTTAGCAGTGTTACACTATATATGTTTTTTTTTTTGTGGATGTTCCCGGAGTTCCATGTTAAAGGAGGATGCCTGTATGATAGGATTGGCTGGAGGAGATGGGAGTCTTTCCCAGTGATTGTGAATCTATATGCGTTTATGCTACACTTATTTGAGCAACCCAGATTTCTGGTGAGTTATTATTCCAGCTGACTAGACCATAAAAAGTTCATCAACTTCTACACCTATTTTATGATCTCTATCACCATTTTATTTATGAACTTTAAAATTTAGCACTAATGTATGCATTTAGAACGCTGCATTTATAAGTTTTGCTGTATTATGAATGAGAGCAACAGTTTGATTCTCCAAAGTGCTGCCAGCACAGAGTATTCCAACCCTCGTTGCAGTACTTGGAAAAAATCCCTAAAAATGCAGTGTATTTATTGCTGTATATAGTCTGACTGCATTACAGTAATAAATACAAGAGATTCAATTGGGCTTTAAAAAAAAAAAAAAAAAAAGTGTACAGATATGGTGCTCTAAATTATTTGGCTGTTATGGGTGATGTATCAATGTAGGATCAGCTACATACACAGTAAGTGGCATTTTATTCCACAGCAGAACAGGAAACTTTATGTCTGCTGCCTGAACAAGATCAAGTTGGGCAGAGTGCTTCTCAGCCATTCAGAAGAAGCCTTGTATTTTTTATCAATGAATACAAGGCTTGTTCTTATTGGCTGGGGGGGCAGATGTCAGAGTCTCTACCTCAGCCAATCAGAGGAAACTAAGATTCACTGATGCAATTACAGCATGATTAAGCCCTCACAGCTACCGAATAACTTGGGATAAGCAAAGCTGGTTCAAACAAACTATTTAATGTGACAGGAAACCAGGACTCTACAAGCTTTACAATTTAAGAACCCCTGCTCTACAAGTCAGCGTTCATCCTGGTATTTATGGTAAGAGGACACCAAGAGTGGCATCAAATATCACTGGGCGCTACAGAAATCCAAAGAACTACATAACAAAAAAAAAAACGAAAAATTATCAAAGTATGATTAAATTACATGGAAGTCTGCACTTCAAAAAACCCATTAGTCCAATCACATATATTTTAAACAAAACACTTTTGTTATTCTTCTTTAAATGAAAGAGCTCACAGAACATTGGCAACTGCCACTTACAAAACCTCAACAAATTTATAGAAGACTTCAGTTATCCAAATGTTCAAGGACTCCTACAGGCTCGTTGTTAATATCAATTTATGGTTGTTTAATGAAGAAACAACTGGACTGAATGTTATTTTTCTAATAATGGTCTGTAATTCAGTTGTACATTCCTCTATGTTTTTTTAGATAAACATGTAAAAGATCAGATATCAGGGAGTGTCCCCCTTTGTAATCTGTGGTTTTACGGGACAAGGGCCAGCGGAAGAAATCCCAACACGCAGCAGAAGTCCAGCCATCCAATACTCTCGAAAGTGTGTCAAATGCTGAAAAAATTTAGTCTTCAACAGCGAAAATGGTGGTGTGACTGTCGATTTATAAACCTACTAAGCAATTGTCCAAAAAAAAAAAAAAAAAAAAAAAAAAAAAAACACAACAATATTCAAAAGGAGGCTGCCACTGCAAAAAAACAGTTTTCCCACTTCCCAGACTGCAAATCTTCGCAGCAGTCAAGGTAAACCACCATATCCTGCAGTAAGTCACTTCCAGGACTGGAAATTTCCAGGTCCCCTGCCAGAGTCACCTTAAAATAAAAAATGTATTGCAAAATAATATGTGCTCAATGAAAACTAAACATTGATAATTAAACCCCAGTAAAAACAAATTGTATTGCAGTTGATCAGTAGTTGGCTGCAGTAATACGGCTTTACTTTCATAGAGAAATATATTACATGTCTTACAGCATGGAGAAACATGAACAGGAAGCAGGAATATACAAGTACATGCACTGAGATAGACAATACATCCTGTTATATCATAGAAAACATGAACTATACACTAATACTACAGCGCCACCTGCTGCATAGATAGGTATAATGCATACAGTATTGTTAGTTTATTAACAACTTTACATTACATGCTGCTAGTCTTTTCCAACATGGCGTTTGTATTCGGCCTCATTCATGTGGCACTGCAGTCTATGAAGAATCTTGTTTGCAGCTTCCGCTTATAAAAGTGCTCTATATGCATGTAGCAATTAACACTTGCCTGTGCACAGTGTTTCAGTATAAATGGTCTCTATTGGCCACTAATCAGGTGGAGGTTAGGACACAGGTGGTGCCTCCTGTATCCTTACATTGAAGGATGCCAATCCTGCCAAACAGCAGTCTGTTCTCCCCCCATTATATTCGCTTTGATGGACAGTGGAGGGAGCCATTCCTGCCTGTGTATGATATGATTGGCTTGGCTAGACAAATTCTACAAGGACAGAAATGGCTCCTCCCACTGGCCATGAAAGCAGACCTGCTTGGGAACTGCAAGAGTGTAAAACTGTTCTTGTTCTTCCCCACTCCCTGACATGTCCCATCAGGTCCACTCCGATAACGGGTGGGAGCAGACATTTCTGTATTTGTAGAATTTGATTGGCTGAGCCATCACAATCCCACTATATGCCGGTATGAATGTGTTAGGGACGCACTGATCAAGGTACCGCAGCATCTTCAAGGCATACGAGGGCACAAAGACGCAGTCAGACTAGTAATCATCCAGCTGTGAAGAAACATGTGCCAGTGCGCATGCATGTGCGCGGATCGGGGACATCGCGCATAGAGATGCGCACGCGGTAGCAGTGCTTTGGCACTTAGTGGCCTATAAAGATGCTTCAGATGCACTAATTTGCGGTTTCATCTGCAGCTGTACCTTGTGTTCTGATCCAGTATTGACCCAGCTTCCTGACCACACTACTTTCTCCAGTCCTGACCTTTGGCTTGCTTGACCCTGCTACTTCCTACCGGTTCGCCCGATTCCCTGTTGCCAAACCCGACCTGAACTCTGACCATTCTCTGCCTGCTGTTTATGCCGATTGATATGCTGTGAATGACCCGGCTTGTCCGACTCTGCTCCTGCCCTGCATCCACAGCACACCTGCACCGCCTGTTTCTGCTTCTCGTCAGCTACTACCACTTCCAGCAAAGAGAACCTTGCAGGAACTCTTACCATGCTCTTGACAGCCACTGTCACAACTCCAGTGGTCCCTGAGCCGGGGCTGTACGAGAGGTCTTCCTTTGCACGTCAGGTTCATCTCCAAGGTACGTGATAGAATGCAATGAAAAACTCAGCTGTTTGGATGGACCCATTGGCTTTAGTGCTACGTTCAGATGCATACAAAACTACATGCATCTGAACTCAGCATTTTCTACACCTGTGTAAATGAGCCCTTAGTTTTCTTTATTTCTCAGGCTAAGAACAGTTTCAGCAATACAGAAAATACCATTTGATCATTCCAAAAATGCAGTGTGCTCATCACTTCCTGTGAACCGGAATGTGAGTTTTATGTTCTATCCATTATCTCCCCATCCCCCATGTAGTCAAAAAATTCAAAATTACCAAAAAGCAGACATTTTTTAAGTCTAGCCTAGTTGACAACCATGGCTCCTTCTACAGATACAGTGAAGGAGTGAGCATATACACCCTAGGACAGGAAGGGTATTATTCGCAGGATTACCAGGTGAAAATAGAAGGAAAAAATCCTGAAAATGATAAACTAATGCAGCCACCTCATCTAAGGACTGCTAAGCTGCAGAAAATTAAAGCGGTTGTATGCCGCTGGACGTTTTATTTTCCTTCCTGCAAGGTAAAGTCATAATGTGCTAGTATGTATCGCATACTAGCGTATTATGTGAAACCTAAAACGAAGCTGTTCCAGCACCGCAATGTCAGCGCTGCAGCTGATTCCATCTTCACCCGTCTTGCTTCCGGGTTCGCAGACTCTGGCTCTGCGACTGGCCGGAGCCGCGATGGCGCTTCTCCCGCGCATACACGCAGGAGCCGCCGTTCATGACACAGGGCTCAGAAGGAATGGCACGGGGGGCTGGAATGTAAATCTCTCCTAAATGGTACACGTTTAGGAGATATTTACACTATCTATAGGTAAGCCTCATTATAGGCTTACCTATAGGTAAATGTCAGCAGAGGCATTTTACCTCCTCTTTAAAGTGACTGTAAAAGGCAGAAGGCTTTTATTCTCAATGCATATTAAGATAAAAAGCCTTCTGTGTGCAGCAACCCCGCCACTGGCTCCCGCTGTTGTCAAAGTCAGTGAGCCAATGGGGAGAAAGAGGGGGCAGGGCCTAGCTGGGGCTCAGTGTCTGAATGGACACAGGGAGCTGTGACTCACCTCGGGTGCCCCCATAGCAAGCTGCTTGCTGTGGGGGCAGGAGGGAGGGTCCAGGAGAGCCAAAGAGGGACCTGAGAAGAGGATCTGAGAAGAGGATCTGAGAAGAGGATCTGAGAAGAGGATCTGAGAAGAGGATCTGAGCTGCTCTGTGCAAAACCACGTGTAAAAAAAAAAAAAAAAAAAAAAAAAAAAAAAAAAACACACACACACACAAACACAATTACTTAAAATTTTTCTTTTTGAGTTTGGATACACTTTTGTGACGCAAAATCTTGGAAGCGTAGCTTTCCAAAGACATGTGAAAGTATTTATCCAGGAATATTAGATTTTCAGAATTAGATATAGAGACATGGCTTCATTCCCCAATATGTTTGAAGTTGGATCACAACAAAATTATTATCTTCCATTTTCCAATTTGATTTTCACTATGTGTCAGTTATAGTCGTTGATAAATTAGGACCATCTCGGTGTGGCCTTCAGACTACTGTTCTAACAGTAAGTTCATGAAAATTATAATTAATTACATTTATTTTACTAGAGAATATTGAATTCCCTCCCAAACAACCAAGGAAACTGTGGTTGACCTCTGTCTTTTTCTCAAGTCTTAAAGACACAGATAAACGTATTTTAATACCCAAGTTCAGAAGAATTATCATATCCATTATCGAAAACATCCCAAATGCAGCCAATTGAAAAAGTAAAATCCAAACAAGGGATGAAATTTCCTTAGTACCAATGATTTAACAACCTTACTGACAATAAAACCACAATTTGCAATTACGTAAAAAGTTTGCTTTCTAATAGCTTCCAGACGACTGCAGAGGAAGTGGTGTTAAAATCCAATTAAGCATGGAAGGTAGTCTAAGCGCCTGGAAAGGGCATGCTATGGGAGCACACTGAAGAGCTTCAAATGTCAGAATGTCTAGGCCCTTCACTGGGGAGCCTGGAAATTCTTTACTCATTGACTGCTAATGCCAAGTTTTTTTCTTTTCATATACAGAGCAATAAAAATATAGTTTACACCACTAGGACCAAAAGCACAAATAGGCCATCATTTCTTATTACACGAGTACAAAATAGTAAGGAATTCTAGGTATTAAAGTCCATCTATCGTAAAAATACGTATAACGATGCATTGCATTGGCTACTTTTTTTTTGTCTTTTTTTTTTCCAATGACTGAGCCCTTAATAAAGATTTTGAATGAATATATGTTTAAATCTAACGCTACACGCACATGGGCAGTTGGCCTGACTGCATGAAATTGTCATTTTTCGGTGCCCAGGAGGTATAGGTGCAGTGTCGAGCCCCGCTGCCAGCAGCTTGTTAGAACTTATAAAAAGGCTGAAATATCCAATGACTGTACAGAACGGTACTCGCGTTTAATGCGCTCAGGGACATATGCCGTGAATGCAGAACTTCTGCATTTGAGTCATACTTCCCTGAATGCATATGGCCTTCCTTTCGCGCATCCCTGGAATGATCAAATCCTTATTTTTCCTGTGGGCAGCAAGAGAAATCTTTAGGCTCAGTTCGCACCTATGCAATTTGCTTTTGATCCATTGCTGCAGTGCATTTTGCAATTTTACACACACAGACACACACACACGTTGACACATTTTGAGAGTTTTTCATGCGTTTTGCATTTTCTATGTTTTTTTTTTCGCTGTAAAAAATGCACTACGTGCTTTTCTGCAGCTTCTACAAGTCTACTAAAACCAAAGATGCAAGTTCTAATTTTTTTTTACCTGTATGTCGGTCCGTGGATTAGATACAGTGGGCACACGCCCTTCGTGGGAGTTCGCACGTGAGTCTGGCGAACTCTATGTCCGCCGCCCACCCGCGATCACGGTGAAGAGAGGCGGAACGGGGATCTGCCTATGTAAACAAAGCAAATCCCTGTTCTGATAGGGGAGGAGAGAGAGATCAGGAACAGAGATCTCTCTACTCCCAGTCAGCCCGCCCCCCTGACAGTTAGAAAGCACCTCCCTAGCGAACACTTAACCCTTTGATCACCACTAGTGTTAACCCCTTCCCTGCCAGCGCCATTTATATAGTGATCAATGCATTTTTATAGCACTGATCACTGTACTGGTGTCACTGGTCACCAAAAAGAGTCACTTAGGGTCAGGTTTGTCCTCCGCAATGTTGCAGTCCCGCTAAAAATGGCTGATCCCCGCCATTACTAGTAAAAAAAAAAAAAAAAATAATTAAAAAAATTCCTAAATCTAGCCCCTATTTTGTAGACGCTATAACTTTTACGCAAAACAATCAATATACGCTTATTGCCACTATTTTTTTACCAAAAATATGTAGCAGAATACATATTGGCCTAAACTGATAAATACATTTGTTTTTCTAGGATATGTATTAGAGTTTTTTGTGTTTTTTTAAATTGTCAGTCTTTTTTTGGTTATGGCGCAAAAAATAAAAACCGCAGAGGTGATCAAATACAACCAAAAGAAAGCTCTATTTGTAGGAAAAATGGACATCAATTTTGTTTGCGTACAATGTCGCCGTATGCCGCATCACAAAAAATTGCCTGGTCATTAAGGGGGTAAATCCTTCCGGGGCTGAAGTGGTTAAAAAAATAAATAAATTAAAAAAAAAAATCACTGACCCTTTCCATAAATGCAACAGCAGAAAAAAGCATAGATGTGAAAGTGTCCCATAGGAAACCATGTTAAATGGAGTGTAGTGCGTTTCTACAAAAAACACTAAAAAACGCAAAGGTGTGAACCTTACTGTCTCTTGTACTGATATGTGCATCACTTCTATCTGACAATGGGTCTGTCAGACAGTAATTTTCTTTTTGGGTGCAATGCGGCTTTTTCCACCGGCAACTACTACCGTGGCAAAACGCTGTCAAGCTTTCAACCATTATCCAGCTGGATTAAACATGGGTACATGAAGAGCAAGAGCAGCGTTTCTTAAAACTTTGGTCTCTGTCCACCAGTGGTCCATACACATGTGCTAGCATCGGGTAATGGGTGGGTTGAGCAAAAAATCCAGACAGTACAGAGCACTATGCAACACTTCTTTAGACACCCAATGTCCAGGAAACTAAATTTGAATTTATGTTTCCGTTTTTTTAAGAGAATTCTTCAGGTTTTGCCAACCTGAAAAACATAAAATGTTTCATTGTTCTTTTCTTTGAAGCCATATACTGGAACAAGGCACATTTTAATATTACAAAGCTAAAAGTTCTTCCTCATCATAAATCAGACTATAAACACTTCCATATAACATTCTTTCCATGTTTACAAAGACCCAGCGACAACAATGCTATTACAGCGTTCTCGCCACAGCTATAAATGAGGTTAGAACGGCATTTTCCAGCAATAGAAAACAAGAAATAATATTAGTTACCAGTGAACAGAGGTGATTTAGATCAGCGGGAATTAAATCACCCTTAAAACTGAACTCCAAGTATGCTTGGACCAATGCAAGTATGCATACATTACGCAAAAGGGCCACAGGGAAGTGTAGAATTACTGTAGTAGTGTTGGCGCTACTGCAGCGATAGCCGCAATCTTACAGGTCTTGTGGAGAGAAGGGGCAGTGACACTGCAATCTCCACCTCGCCCAGTCACTGAACACCTGGAAAAAAAATAGTCAATGGCAGCAGTGTCAAGCGAGTGACCCCTGCGGTTAGCGTGCAGAGGGGAAGCAACTCAGCACAGTCCTCGGAAGATCAAGGTCTAATCCTGAGTACCACAGTGATTTTCCACTTCCCCAGTGGTCCCTCATGTTTCATTGGTCCAAGCTGGAGATCGGCTTTAAAGCTGGGTTCCACTCAAATTTTTAACTTAATCTTATCCTCTTCAGTTAATTGCATAGATGTTCAAATGCCGCACGAAAATTTTTTTTATCGCTGTAATTACCTTTATATTGTACTTTATTGTGGCACTTCCTGTCTCTCCTCCATGGGAGTAGGCGTGTTTATTGCTATTCCCCGGCACCTCCTGGGAGCTTAGTGTCAGGCTTCCCAAGATTCAGTGCAGAAACAATGATCATGCGTGTGAACAAGCTGTGAATGAACAGCATTCACCACATCCCAGAAATCAATGCTTGTGGGCTTCACATGCTCACAAGCAAGATGGAAACAGCCAGCATCACATTTTTTAAGTTATTCTTCAGTACGAAAACAGAGGCGGAAAAATTACACCCAAACTGAGTATTATTTTGGGGTTAGCAAAGTGTCTCAATGACCTAAAAAAAAAAAAAAAAAAAAAATTGGTCGCCGGACTCCCGCTTTAAGGTTAATGGTCAAATCTACATCAAGCCCTATCAAGGAAAGTTAGAATGAAAAAAAGTACTGTATTTGGTGTATACTGTATATCGAGATTTATTCAGTAGTTCACTATAACAACTTGTGTAATAAAGTAAAGGTAGAATAGACTGTTTGGAGTGCTCTTGTATTTGAATGTGTGAGTAGTCAGTAACACGGGAGCCTACTAGGTTATCTGGGTGGTTAATCTGGGCCTAGAGTGACATGAAAGAGGCTGCAGATGGACATCTCTCCAAAAGGCATATGCTAAGCAGAAGGTTAGGTTCGCAAGGGCTGTCGTTGTAAAGGCAATGTAGATAATGGAGTGATATTTTTGGATCACCCATGACACATAGAGCCATGTCAATCTGCTCTCTACCTTTGTGGTTGTACCACCCACCATACCCATCTATAAAGATCTTTAAACTGTTGGCCTTTTGGGAGGAACCACAAGCCACCTCTAGAACCATGGGTTTCATCTTCACTTGTGGAGGGAGAAGGAAGGGGAAGCTGATGAAAAGCATCTTTGCCCAAAAAGGCTTCACCCACTTTAAAAGATGACATAAACACAATAATGTGTACATCTGGCTTCCCTCCATTCAAGAACCGAAACGCAGCACCGTAGTCCCTCTCTTCTTCAGCCCGAGGCCAAGCTGCACAGCATAAAGAATGCATGCTGGGACAAATAGTTGCTTACCTAAGCTTTAAGTAGTGTGAACTTCAGTGCCATAGACAAGCACCATCTGTGCAATTCAATAGCTGCGGGCAGCATACTTAATACCATTTATGAAATATTAACCACTGATGAAATACAGGTTTAAAATGAAATATGCATTAAATCGTGTTAGTAGTAAAAGAGAGCAGTATGGCTACTTCTTCCCAGCCTGATGTTAAGCTTCTACCCACATGCAAACCATTACTATTACATCCACACTTTGTTTGAAACCTAATTCCACATCTGCAACTCCAGAGCTATTGGAAAAGGGATGAAGGTTTGGACAATGGTGTGGGGAGGCTGTAATCACAAGCATCTGTGATTTGGTATCAGTCTGCAGCATATTGCACCCCGTGGTTCTCCTTCTGCTTTTCACAGCTCAAGAAATTAATCCTTCACTTCCGACAAAGTCAAATTAATGTTATTTTTCCAGAAATAAAAGGAAGTAAAAGTCAGTGTATTATATTTCCTTTCTGCACCAATACAGGGAATTTGAAGACCTGTAAACATAGTGGGGGGAATTTATCAAAACCGGAGCAGATGTGCATGGCAACCAATCAGCTTCTATCTGCTTTGTATCTAAAAAAAATCATAGAAGCTGATTGGTTGCCATGCACATCTGCTCCAGATTCTGTCTGCTCAAGTATTAATAAATTCCCCCCCTGTATGTTTTAATCTGATACACCAGGCAATAATCAAAAGCAAAAACTCGAGGAAAAACACAACGTTTTGCATTAAATATACAGTGTAACCAGCCATTTAACTATGTCTACCTTCTGTTTTGGAAGGAAATATTCTGATCCGCAAAGTATAGGCACTTTGCAAGGAGATGCATTATTCGTTACTGGTATTTATTTAGTGCTGACAACTTACACAGTGCTTTATACATATAGTACATTCACATCAGTCCCGACTCTTAAGGAACTTATAATCTAGGATCCCCAACTCACATTGTGGGGCCACTTTATAAAAGGAGACGATTAACCTACCTGCGTCTTTGGAACGTGGGAAAAAACTAGTTGGAGGAAACCCATAGAAGTACAGTGAGAACATGCAAACTCTATGCAGGTAGTGTTTTGAAACTGATGACCTAGTGCTGAAAGGCAGAAGTGCTAACCACTAAGCCACTGTGCCTCGTCTACAACTCAATTCTGTTTCACTATGCAATGGACACAAACTTGCCCAAAACATAATTCCATCCAATTAATGCTGAACACTGGACAGACTTAAAAGCAGAGTTCCACCCAAAATGGAACTTCCGCTTTAAGTGATGGTGACCCCCTGACATGCCATATTTGGCATGTCACTTTTATGGGTGGGGGGAGTGGGTAGGGCTGGGGAAAAAAATCAATTTAAATCTTGAATCGAGTTGAGAGGTCAAATCGATTCAAAATTTAAGCAAATCGATTTTTTTAGATTTTTTTTTCTCACCGCGCCGGTCGTGAGGAGCTGCGGGCAGGAGTTTTTAGGCGAGGACGTGGCTTCGGCCTAGTCCACTAGGCCGGATGCCGCAGACTAGGCCAAAGCCGCAGCCTTGCCTAAAAACTGCCTGCAGCTCCCCTAGGACCGGTGCGGTGTCAAAAAAATAAAAAAAAACTTGTTTCGAATCGTAAATCAAGTTTTTTTTAAGAAAATCCCAGATTTTTTTTTTTTTTTTTTTTAAGAAAATCTCCAAGCCCTAGTTGTGGGTACCCAGTTTTTAATGGCAGCCAGCTCCCACTTCCTCCTCTGGCTCGGTGGCGCCGGACCTCTCCCCCCTCCCTCCCTGCAATCTTCTGGGACATGTTACAGGTCCCAGAAGATTGCCCGGCCATTCACAGCGTGGCTCGAATGCGCAGTGTGCGCCCGGCTGTGAAGGCACAGCCGCGTGCCCACAGTTAGAATGCTGGCGCCGTGGAGAAGAGGGGAAGAGGAGCGAGGCTTTGTGCGCCCACATCACTGGACCGTGGGGCAGGAGAGTGATTATTAAAAATCAGCAGCTACACTTTTTGTAGCTGCTGACTTAAATGGGTGGAACTCGGCTTTAAGATACAAATTAACGCAGCTCCGTATCCATTAATAAATCCTTGGTGCAAGCAGTGTATGTATTTGAATTTTACAATAATCCTTGCTGTCCCCTGTACAGTAGAGCTCAGACTGCGGAATGGAGTGGCACAAGGCGCCAGCCAGTATTGCTGCAGTGAAAGAACCATTTTGATAGGAGGATAGAGAGCAGGGTGACACAGGAATGAGCTCATTAGTTTTCTGCTTCTTCCTTCACTGTCCAGTCACTGGGTTGAGAGGAGAACTCTGTAATGGAGCTGCAGCAGAATCAGGTCTCCTGCTCTAATATATATAACATTGTCCCTCTTCATTGCAATTGGTGAGAAAAGTCAGTTAATTCAATAAAACTTTTATGTCCAACAGCATAGACTTTCTGGGTCAAGAAGCAGCAATTACAAGGCTGCAACGTCAAAGTAAAACACATAATGGTACAAAATTAATTGCATTGTTAAAAAAAAAGTATGCAAGTATACAAAAGGTATTTATTACTATGCGGGTAAAGCCAAAATTTTTGTTTTAGCTTGAAGTAGAGAAGGGTCAAATCCCATCTTTTTTTTTGTGCCAGTGTCCAGCTGGAGACTTCCTGTCCTAGTGATGGGTCAGGAAATCCCTCTATAGTAAAACTAAGCATGTTAAAGCTAAAAGTTTTTTAATTATACTTACCTGCTCTGTGCACATGGTATTGCATAGAGCAGCCCTTCTGGGCTCCCCACTGGCACTCCTAGCTCCTCTTTTGTGTCTGCCACCTTAGCAATCGCTTACTATGGGGCAAATGTGCAGGCTCACTCCCTGTGTACATTAATTGACAAATACAGTGTGGCTCGGGCCCACCTCCTGCTCAATTGATTGACAGCTGCTGTGAGGAGAGAGAGCAAGCACAGTGATGCTGCTTTTGGGTACAGCATTGGATATCTGGCTGATCCTGCCTGGTGCTGCCCTTCCCTCTGTAAACTGACCACATTGATCATGGCTGCTGATCCATGACTACATCATCCCGCTGTCTCGGCCCCTCCCTCCCTGCCAGCTAGCCTGTGCCGATCTGCTCCCAGCCCTTCCCACTGCTAAAATAACGGTTTTCTTACAACAATCCCCAGTGTGAGATTAAGTTATGTGCCCCAGTGTATGTTCCCTTTAAAAAAATTGCCCCTTTATACCTCATGGGACAGTAGGCAGGAATCCTTAATAACTAATAACTATAATCTTATAATAATAAACTCAGACAAGTGTTGGATAAATACGGCCGCGGCTGCTTTATTATTAGTTTAAATACAATGTTATATTTAATATAACAACACCAACTCAAATAAACTCAAAACAACCTAGCTACTACGGCTCAGGCTGCATTAAAATTATCAGAAACCAACATTATCCACATCATATATCAATACCAATAACTTCAGAAACAGATTAGTCCCCCTTTGTATAATTTATTTTATTATATATATTTTTTTACAAAGGTGACACCACCACATAATATACAGCCGCGACAAAAAATAAAAAATTGGGAGGGGGGGGGGGGGAGGGGAACACCACAGCTCCTATCTTCTGAGGCGAATGACCCTGACTGGACGGAACCCCGTTTATATAGCCCTATTCTTACTGGATCCGACCGGATTTAACCAGCTTTCATCCCTAGTACCTCAAAAAGCCCGGGAGAGTCACATGTACTACTCCCCCAGGCCATGTGAGCACCAGGTGTCCACCTGGGAGCCTCAGCTGGCTCCCAAAGGGGGAGCCTTGAAACTGCCCCATCCTGCCACTCTCCCATGAGGAAAAAGGGGTTATTGAAACCTTTTACCCCTTTTTCCTATCATTTCAGAGCTCCGCTTGGCGCCCACTTGACCACCTGCCACTCTCCTCCCATCCTCCTGGCTGACGTCAGTGGGGGATTCTCAGCCCCTCCCACTGTGGTTCTCAGATTGGGGGAGGAGAGCATTGGGCGTTCACGTGAGCACCAAGCGGCATATTTTTTATAAAGAAAATACACTGGGGCACATAACTTAACCCAACGCTGGGGATTCTAGGAAGGCTTTACAACCACTTTAAATGCAGAGAATGCATTAAGGTAAAAAAAAACAAAAAAAAAACAAACACCTTTGCAACTATTTTAAGCTGACCACACACAAGTAGAATTTCATTAGAAAATATTCATTTTTCGAATGGTTAGGGGGGTCAAATCAACGATCGTTTCAACCGTAGTAATAAATAAATCTGAAGCAGGATGGAACATTTTTTTTGAACAAACAATTCTGTATAATCTAAGTTCTAGGCATGGAAAAAACACTGCTTGGGGCCTCACGCATACTGGGCGTTAAGCCCTAGTGCATAAGATTCTAGCATTTAGGTTCGGGTGGAAACGCACACAGTGTAGCCCCACTGCCAGAAGCCTCAAACTCTGAGAGGCTGACAGCTGCTGTGGCTAGATAGTGCACCAAGCGGTATGAACATTTAGAGCAGAAGTGTACTCCGGGACGAGTCACTTGATGCACCTTCTAACCTCAACAAACCCAGAGCAGCGTACAGCCGCTCATTGAGTTTTACAGACTGTTGGCAGTGGGGCTGGATGGTGCACCCGTGCCTTCCACCCGCACCTAAACCCCAAAGCCTCATGCATCAGGGCTAAATGCTCAGTGTGCATGAGGCCCAATAGGTCTGGAATCCTATTTTAGGTAGCAGGTCTAGACAAATTTTAGGGGTTTTAACAAACTTAGTTGGCTTGATGGCAAGATCAAATGCTCTGGGGATTTCTGTATGAACATTTCAATAAATACCTACTGGTGTATGGCCAGCTTTAAGATTTTCTCTAACATTTTTGATTTTCCCTTATTTTATGTCTTAGTGATAAAGGTCACCAGGATGAAACAAAAGGGTTAATCTTCCCAGCGTAGACACAGGCAGCAATAGAAACTTGATACAGGGTCTAACCCTTCTCTCTGCTATTAGAGAGACTAGAGACTATTAGAAGCGGTAGTAAGGTCCACTTTGTGATTTTTACCTACAGGTAAGCCTATATTAAAGGCTTACCTGTGGGTAACATAAAATATCTCTTAAATGGGCACCGTTTAGGAGATATTGACATTAGATGCAGCCAGCATGCGCTCTGAAGGTCCGGCATAGCGCGCCGTAACTGAGGGCTTCTGCGCGCATGCATGGGAGTGACAGCATCGTGGCTCCGGCCACTCACACAGTCAGAGGCCATGAACTGGAAAGGAAGACCGGGTGAAGATAACAGCCCCATCAGCAGTGACAGCATGCCGCTGGAGGGCTTCTTTCCAAGGTAAGCATTTCATAGATTGCTAGTATGCGATGCATACTATTTCAGCGATTTACTATGGATTTAAAACAAAAAAAGACTTAATGTACCCTTTAATTACATGATCATCAGCTTGACCACAGAGACCCTTTCACTTTATACTGGTGTCATATTGAAGGGTGACATCATTAATTCAGCTGTAAACTCAAGTCTTAGCTTTCATTTTACCAATAAAGTACGTCCAATGTCTTTGTTCTTGATAAATTTGGTCATAAATCAAATCCATATATGCTTCGGAACAGATCATTTCTATAACATGCATCATTACATCACACATAATAAGATACAGCTAGTTCCTTCTGAAGGAAGATTTTCAGTAATAGCAGGAAGCGTACAAGCTGCAGGGTAAGAGATTACCAGCACTCAACTCAATTATTGTACAGGAGGTGGAAATGCAGCATAAAGACATTCTGTACAAGCGAGCACACATAGGATGGATACCATCAATCACACAAGACACGGCACTGAAGATCGTGCTGTCTATATGATATAGCATGTAACCACACCCTGCAAGTGGAACACACAAAACATTAAAAAAGGAAAGGTAAGTTCTTTTTAAAATTTGAGAAAAAAAACAAGATCAGCTCCATGTATGTAAATAATGTTATCAATGTGGGTAGACCCCCCCCCCCCCTCCAAAAAAAGTTGTTTGTATTATATTTGTTCGGGCTCGGTTTCCTGCTCTGCAGTGCTACGCAATGATTGTTTTGTAATGCAACATCTTCAAATGCAAGTGTAAAGGTGGCTATAGAGGTGTTCTGTCAACACATCTATGTTCTGTCAAAATAGCCAACCACGTCACTTTCGGTTACTCTCCAGCAGCAGTAATTGCAGATTTGGACGACTTGGCTGTTTTCACAGAACACCGGCAGCGTGAACGGTACACGACAAGTTGGCCGTTTGGACAGAACACCTGCTAAGGTGTAAAAAAAAAAAAAAAAAAAAAAAAAAAAAAAAGTCGTCACGGCCTTGGAGGCGGCTATGTTGTTGGTTACAAGCGGGCGGACTAACAATGTCCACTCATATCGTAGTGCATACGCTGCCGGTGTTCTGTGAAAACAGCCAATTTGTCGAAATATGCAATTACTGCTGCAGTAGAGTCACCGGAAGTGAGGTGGTTGGAGATTTTGGCGAGTGGACTGTTTTGGTAGAACACCGGAACTTGACCGGTTCAGCAGAGACTGGCTGAATTTCGAGCCATGTGTTGCCATTGCAGTTGAACAGAAGCTGATCTACTGATTGAGTTCTGCTCAAACCCCTGTCAGATAAAAGCAGGTCCATCAGGGGCTGCAGTCAACGGCTTTAGCACTTATCTGCGTATTCCGACAGCAGGGGAGTCTCTCTGCGGTCAGAATACATTAGTGTGGCAGGGAGGATTGCCCCATCCACTTCGAATTTGTGGATTGGTGGATTGGGGAATTGGTTTAGGTTTTTATGTTGAACCAACTGGCTGAATGAAAAAAAAAAAACCTGACCCATGCATGGCCATCTTAAAGCCAAATAAGCTGCAGCTGCTGAAAAGTGTATTCTGACAGAGGTAAGTGCCACTGTCAAGTTGGCCATACACTGGCCGAAATGTGTTAAGGCAAGCAGAGACCAAATGACCGCAGATCGCTTTTCAGAGGGTTGTGGACAGGTGGCTTTGTGACAATATGTTGCCACCTCACTGGCCGTTTTAACCCTCAAAATTGCGCACTACTGCTCCATCACCGTGTACCTTGCACATGGTTTTAGGGTGGTTGTGGATCAGCCCCATTTCGCTTGAATAGGTGTATTTGACGGGTGTACTCCATCTAACCTCCTGTGGCGATAAGATTTTTTTTTTTAATCCATTTGTTCAATGAGACTGGTAGATAAGCAATACTTGTAGGTCCACTGATAATTATACTCAATCGGATATTAAGTCATACCACCAGGACACCCAAGAGCATATTCCTTTTGAAATATAGAGTGTGTGTTCTTTCATAGTGTGTGTGTTTGTGTGTGTGTTTCTTTTATAGGAATGCAGGCAAAAATAATTGGACAGACTTTATATGGCTATATAGTTACACAGGGACTCATCTTCTGAATTGGTGGGTGGCTTCATAAGAGTCCAGAAAATGAATCCCTGTGCAGGAATTGCATCTGCTCTGAGCACATGTAAAAACTGGGAAAATCAAACTGTGGGGCTTCCTCAGGGAGAAATCTAAAAAACTTCAAAGATTTGGAAGTGCTTTTTATTCTGAAAACATTTTTCATCTAGATAGAAAATGTTTGTGTGGGTGGTACCAATCACTCCCTTTCTATACAAAAGAGTTAACAGATATGTCACTGCATGTATCAAACTTTAAGGTTTGATTTAGTAAAATATGACATATTGTACATATATAATGTGGTCTCCTATCCAGCCAGCAGGTGGAGTACTATGCTCCTTTTCAAAATGTTATCACTTTTCTCTTACACTATAAAAATCTTGTTTACAGAGCTCAATGGGTCAATCTGAACTTACACACAGAAAAGAAAGCCACAAAAGAAAGTAACAAACTTGGCAGTGCCTATACCAAATCTTGCAATTTCAAAGCACAAAAATACCATGTGGTGTCATTCCACAAGAGGAAATTATGAGTGGAGTGTGGAGATATTTTTCTGTACTTGCATTTTTTATCCTTTTTAGGCCCCTTTCACACTTATACGACTTCAAAGTCGCACGATTTTACCGCGATTTCGCAGCCGCGATTTTCCGCGATTTTACCGCGATTTGGGAGCAGTACTACTTCGCCACGTTTTTGGCATTAACAAATGAAAACATACAGTAGTTGGTATGAATCCAGAGGGGGAACTCCGTGCCAAGTTTTAAATAAAAAAACCGGCGTGGGTCCCCCCCCCCCCCAGGGGCATACCAGGCCCTTAGGTCTGGTATGGATCCAAGGGGAACCCCCTATGCCGAAAAATCGGCGTGGGGTCCCCCCCAAAATCCATACCAGACCCTTATCCGAGCACGCAGCCCGGCCGGTCAGGAATGGGGGTGGGGACGAGCGAGCGCCCCCCCCCCTCCTGGACCGTACCAGGCCGCATGCCCTCAACATGGGGGGGTGGGTGCTTTGGGGCATGGGGGGCGCAGTACGGCCCCCCCACCCCAAAGCACCTTGTCCCCATGTTGATGAGGACAAGGGCCTCTTCCCGACAACCCTGGCCGTTGGTTGTCGGGGTCTGCGGGCGGGGGGCTTATCGGAATCTGGGAGCCCCCTTTAATAAGGGGGCCCCCAGATCCCGGCCCCCCACCCTATGTGAATAAGTATGGGGTACATGGTACCCCTACCCATTCACCTAGGGAAAAAAGCGTCAATAAAAAACACAGTACACAGGTTTTTAAAATAATTTATTAGGCAGCTCCGGGGTCTTCTTCCGACTTCGGGGGTCCTCTTCCGACTTCGGGGGTCTCTCCGCCGTCTCCTCCCGGTGTCCGCATCTTCTGCCGGCTCCTCCACTATCTTCTGCAGCTCAATTGCTAGCGGTGGTCCGGACTTCTGCCTTCTTTTCTTCCAGAGATGTTGACACGACGCTCTCTCCAGCCAGAATGGTCTCTGTGCGCTTCGCAAGGGACTTATATAGGCGGTGGCCCCGCCCACTTATGCCGTCACAGTCCCTGGGCATGCTGGGTCTGTGACGTTTTAGGAGGCGGTCACCGGGTGATGACCACGCCCCCTTATGACGGCACAGTCCCAGCATGCCCCGGGACAGTGATCTCATAAGGGGGCGGGGCCACCGCCTATATAAGTCCCTTGCGAAGCGCACAGAGACCATTCTGGCTGGAGAGAGCGTCGTGTCAACATCTCTGGAAGAAAAGAAGAAGGCAGAAGTCCGGACCACCGCTAGCAATTGAGCTGCAGAAGATAGCGGAGGAGCCGGCAGAAGATGCGGACACTGGGAGGAGACGGCGGAGAGACCCCCGAAGTTGGAAGAGGACCCCCGAAGTCGGAAGAAGACCCCGGAGCTGCCTAATAAATTATTTTAAAAACCTGTGTACTGTGTTTTTTATTGACGCTTTTTTCCCTAGGTGAATGGGTAGGGGTACCATGTACCCCATACTTATTCACATAGGGTGGGGGGCCGGGATCTGGGGGCCCCCTTATTAAAGGGGGCTCCCAGATTCCGATAAGCCCCCCGCCCGCAGACCCCGACAACCAACGGCCAGGGTTGTCGGGAAGAGGCCCTTGTCCTCATCAACATGGGGACAAGGTGCTTTGGGGTGGGGGGGCCGCACTGCGCCCCCCATGCCCCAAAGCACCCACCCCCCATGTTGAGGGCATGCGGCCTGGTACGGTCCAGGAGGGGTGGGCGTTCGCTCGTCCCCACCCCCATTCCTGACCGGCCGGGCTGCGTGCTCGGATAAGGGTCTGGTATGGATTTTGGGGGGGGACCCCACGCCGATTTTTCGGCGTAGGGGGTTCCGCTTGGATCCATACCAGACCTAAGGGCCTGGTATGCCCCTGGGGGGGAACCCACGCCGGTTTTTTCATTTAAAACTTGGCGCGGCGTTCCCCCTCTGGATTCATACCAGACAGCTGTCAGCACTGCCTGTCGCTCATCGGGAAAGGAAAGAAAAGTTTTCCTTTCCCGAATAGCGAGGCCAGGCTTGTGCTTACAAAGTCGTGCTGAAGTCGTGTCTATATTATTCAGGCACGACTTGCATGCTACTTCAGGGTTTAACATTGAGGTCTATGGAGTACAACTCGCATAGAAGTTGGACCAAAGTAGTGCAGGGACTACTTTCAAGTCGGCACGACTTAAAGTCGTGCCAATATGAATGGTAGTCATTGAAAATCATGGAGAATGACTTGTCATACGATTTTCCAGTACAAAATCGTGGGACAAGTCGTATAAGTGTGAAAGGGGCCTAAAGAAGATTTGTATGTATTGCAGAGATGTACTGCATGTTTGACAAAAAAAAAAAAAAAAAAGTTACGTCAAGAAAGTTAATACCACTTTACATAAAATGTATTCCATAATCAGGTTAAAAATAGACAATATGTCATAATATAAAAATGCATATACAAGTTGATATATATGATTTGAATGTAAACAACTTTAAGCTGTGAATGGAGACCTGCATTTAAAAGTTGATATCTCGGTATCTGAAGACATTCAAAGCTAATATCTGTGGAGAGGCCATGTCATAAAGAGTAGTAACAATAATCAAAAATAGACCCACCTATATGGAAGGAAACCATCTCTACCTCCCGAAATAAAAATACTTACATCATCATCTAGAGAATAAAAAAAAAAAAAAAAAAAGGATCCAAAGACATTGCTCAGAAGGCCATAGACACCATGGGGTTTATTTACTATAGCTGGAGGGTGCAAAAACAGCTTTTAATCTCAGCTTGTTCAATTAAGCCAAGTGGTTTCTATGCAAAAGTGAGACTGATTTTGCACTCTCCAGCTTTAGTAGATAAACATCCAAGGGACATCCAAAGGCACGTTCTGTCCAGGAGCTGAGGGTGGGACAGGCCAATGACCTGGGCATACTGGAGGACCCACAAGGCAGAACCATGTCTATATAAAAACCAAGAAAGAGGGAGTGTATACCAATCAAAAAGTCAAGATTAACTCTGGAATGGCCATAATCTTTTTGATTGGTTTACACTTCCTCTTTCTTAGTTTTTCAGTACATGATTCTGCATTGTGGGTCCTCCTATATCAGCTCCAAAACAAAACACGTCTTTGGATGTCCCTTGTTGTCTACGCCCTTCTAAGCATTCTCTTTAGATCTTTTTTTCCCAAATTCTTTAGAGGATATGCAAGTATTTTTGTTTTGGGAGGTAGAGATGATTTCCTTCCATATGATGGGCCTATTTTTGATGGTTAGTGTTACTACTTTTTAAGACATGGTCTCTCCACAGATATATTGGCCTTGAATGTCTCCTGAAGAAGTGAACGATGATTCACGAAACGTGTCAAGACAAACTTATTATGCATGTTTCCACGCACAGCTTAAAATTGTTTACATTCAAATGATATATATTAACCTATATATGTATTCTTTAATATTATGACACAAATTATTTACCATTTTTGACTTGATCATGGAATACATTTTGTATTTTTTTAATTTAATGTGGTATTCACTTTCTTGGCGTAACTCTCAAAAGTCCTGTGAGCATAGTTTCTTTGTGGCAATAGGGATGGAGTTCTGCCAACATCTTGGCACTCTTGGCCCTACTTTGGTATGTACTGCAGGTTTGCTTTTTTTAAATTTTTGTCCCAAGTTTGATAGGAAGATTATCACTGCACATCAAAAATTGTTGATACAAGAGTATGCTTCATGCTAAATACACTGTGGTGTTAATGCTAAGCTGTGAATGGTCTAACTGGTACACAAAAGATAGAGTTATTGCACATATTTTACCAAACTCCCAAATGTGTTTTTTGGACTATGATTTTAAAAGGTATTTCATTAGCAAACAGGAAAGCCATTTTTCTAGGAATAAACATTATAAAATCACTTATGCCAGTATATCATTGCCTAAAGCAGAATAATCAGCAAAATAAGCTTGGTAGGTTTCTAAGCCAGCATCCTTTATGCAAATAGATTTTCACTTATCACACAGTCCTACTGAAAACATATGGCAACCAAAATGAAAAATCTACCCTTAAACCAGACTATGTCCAAAAATAAGCTGATATTGACAGTTCCCCATGAACAATGGGAAATGCTGGTAAAGGTTTTCCATAAAACTACATCACCTACTTCATACTATAGAGTGGGACACATTTTCAGTTGAGAGGTATAGAAGTCTTAAGCTGGCCATACTTGGAGTGAGATTTAAACTGGTTCCAGATAAACCCCTCAATGGGTTGCCCTTCCTGAAACTTCCCACCTGACATCCTTCAACTGAAAAACCAGGAGCCCGGCATAAAGTTGTTGGTCAAACAGCATCTGCATCCACGCCGATCAGGGATTTTGACAGGCGACAGCACCGGCTGTCAGAATACAAAAACCACAGGGAGAGATTCATCCATCTGCACGGTTTAGTGTGGATGGAGGAATAGGTTAGATTTTTTTCATTGTAATGGTAGAGTAGTTTAGCTACCACAAAGGTCAACTATTGGGAGAAGATACAAACCATCGTTTTAGCGGTTAAAACCGCCCCGCTAGCGGCCGAAAAGGGGTTAAGTCCGCCCGCAAAATGCACTGCAGCGGTGGTTTGCCGGTGGTATTGCGGTGCTGCGGTTGAAAACGAGCATCGATTTGACCCCTCTAACGATTTGAAAATCGAATGAACGTTCTTAAAATGCCATTTTTTTAAATGAAGACATTGTTTTTGAATGGCCAGCATATACAGCGGAACCTTGGATTGCGAGTAACGAGCGTTTCGCAATACGAGCACTGTATTTTTCAAAATCATAACTCGGTTTGCGAGTGTTGTCTCGCCAAACGAGCACGTTTCAGACCAAAGCGGTGTGCAGTACCACTTTTGGCCTGAGGTGGGGGGGTGCCGGAGCTGAGCAGAGCCGAACGGCACCAATCGGAAATGCATGGAAAGGCCCGAGGACACTTCGGCTGACCTTGGCAAATCTCGGGTAGGAAGTCTCTGAGGTTTACCAAGGTCCGCCGAAGTGTCCTCTGGTCTTTTCGGGAGTTTCCGAGGCTCTCCGGCGCCCACCTACCGCCGCCTCTGGCCGCATGCGGTATTGGATCCCATTGAAGTCAATGCGGAACAAATTATTTTCGTTTCCATTGACTTCAATGGGAGAACTTGCATTGATATGCGAGTACTCTGGAATACGAGCATAACTCCTGGAAGGAGTTATGCTAGTAATCTGAGGTTCCACTGCAATATATTACAGTTCTGCTTGAAAATCTGCAAAACAGTCTAAATTATTTTTTTCTTTAAAATTTAAAAAAGATCTGAGTCTGATGATATTTACCAGATTCAACCTCTAATAATATATACAGTATATATCTTCTGTCTGTTATACACTCAGAGTGGATTAGAGATTTTGCTCTCTAACCATATAATTGGTTATTTATATTTACCACTGCACATAGATTTTTAAGAACAAAATTGCCTTTTTTTTTATTTACATTTTACCGGTAACTAAATTATACAGCACACTTTTAAGGTTATTAACCGATTAATCAAAACAATAAATCGGTCAACTAATCGATTATGAAAATAATTGTTAGTTGCAGCCCTAAAGTCACCACAGATTATACTCACAAACCTATGCATTAAAATCACCCAACGAGCTTCTGGTCTGTTGCCTTGTATTTCCAAAAACAGCAAATGCTAGAAAACAGGAGAACCTCACTGGGGTCCCTTACTGGTTGACGCGTTTCGAAGGCAGCACCTTCTTCCTCAGAGCCAAAGGCCCTCTTTTGTTTGTTCTTTATAGTGGCTTCCGGGATCTCCTCAGTTCGAGAGGGCAGCAAGCCTTTAGGCTATATCTCCATTTCATGGGGTCATTCTCAATACCTTTTAGCGGGACATCAAAATTTTGCACAGGGGAATTTTTCTTGTACCCTCTACTGAACGTTACATTATAGGGGGTAGGGGAGAGAATCATATGAGTCTCTATACTGGAATTGCCAAATTTTCCCAGAACCCTATATGATATCTAAAGAATTTCCAAGGCAGAAACTTTAAATACCGACATTTTGAATCAGCAGACTTTGTGCCGCAAAAGGCCTGCAGGTAGGTATTTTGGGAACCACCCAACCAAATTAAAAAAAAAAAAAAAAGGGAGAGTGATCATAATGATAATTATCAGATTACCAGGGAATAGGGACATCAGAGGACATAAGAGCTTTGCCTGACTGAAAGGCTGATCAGCTTGGCTGATTGTGTTCCCTGGATGTATTGTAAAGCTTAATCATTTTTGACTGAAATGTAAAATCCCCCCCCCCCCCCCCTCCACACCTTTCTCAATAGCAAGACACCCTCCCTAACTCCCGTAGAAATATGGAAGATGTTGCCAACTTTTTTTGGCTTGCTCCAGGGCTGTGATCTTTGTGTTGGACATAAACATTAAGATTTGTCTCAATTGATTCCACTATCCATGCAAAAGAGTGTGGATGGACAAAACTGCAGTGTTGGCTTTTGTATTCTGCCAGCACTCACGGCCGAATACCCAAACAGTGCCTGCATCTGACTGGGTGCAGTCCCAGTTCAGCCAAGGAATTGACCAACATTTGAGGCATGTATGGCCAGCTTTATGTTTGCTTCAATATTTAGTGAGCCATAACCAATATCAGGAAATACATAGACATCTAGACAAGTGTCCTGCACATGCATGTTTTCAGGTCAACGGCTCAGCAAGTAGTAAGGAAAGGATAAGCATGACAGCCCTTAAGCATACATCATCAAAAACAAGTAAGCCAAGATGGCTCCCATATCTCTTCCTGATCGGTTCCATTTAATCCTAAACTGATTTAAAACAGCATATATGTCACTTATCAGATATGTCTGGGAAAGATTTGACAGGAACAGCTGTGCAGACCAGCTGGCATATCCCTCCTATCCAGCTCCCATCCAAAGCAAATATTCTGAGCAAACAGCACTTCTACCTCATTAAAACCTGAAGGCATTCCACATTTAGAGGAAATGAGATTACTGGCCCTGTCCTGCTGCCAACACTGGGGTCTACTTTTTTAAAGGTCAGCATGGCTATTTTGCAGATTTTTAAATGAGGAAACCTCCAGAAGGAACCTTTACGGTGACATTTTTTGGGACGTTTGGCTACAACTTCTCCAATCTTTTAACTAGTTGCAGACTTTGATCTCTAGCTGCTAAAAAAGCCATCTGAAACATTGTTTATAAACACTGCTTCAGACTGATTATACAAAGTAACATATTGTATCATTTTCTTCATTCATCTGCAGAGTTCAGTTAAAGCAGCCTAAGGCTTGATGTACATGGGACGTTTTTACAACCTCTCCTGAACTATTTAACTTGACAGATAGTAACCATAGGCATGCGCACAGAGTGTGCCGGGTGTGCCCAGGCACACCCTAATCCCCCCATGCGCATTAGTGTCATCGTTCTGTGTAGCAACAGGAACATGGGAAAGATCTCCCTCTTACAGACTCTGCCATAAGAGAAGTGTTTATCCTTTTCTCTTTTACTGTGCCAGCAGGGAGATCAATGTGCCAGAGTCATATATATGTAGATACATACACATGCATGTGTGTTTGAGCTTAAGGGTGCACACCCTAATGCATTAGGCTGCGCACACCTATGATAGTAACCCATGTTTAAAACGTCCGTTTGGCCGCATTTACATGCCGCGTTTATCAGCGTTTTTCAAAATAGCTAAAAATGAAAAATGCCTGTTAACCAAACGCTGCTAAATGCGAGTTACAGATATAACAAAACACTTTTAATGGCATATCCAACAGACCAAAAAGGGACTCAATATAACATTTTTGTTTTTGGGTCTGGATAGGTTTTTAACTCTACTTTTTAACTCTACTTGTGCGTTTGTGGTCTTTTCAGTTCTGTAGGCTTGCCAGTGAAAATCTTTACTTCTTAAAGAGGAAGTAAACCCTGATGGCTCTTTTGCTCCCTGCAAATTAAAAGCATAATGGCTAGCATGCATCACATACTAGCTCATTATGTGACACTTACCTGCAAACAAATCCATCGCTATCCCCTGTACAGGCTGCATCCATCTTCGCCCCTCTTCCTTCCGTGGGCTTCGGCTCTGACTGGCTGGAGCCGCGAGAACCCTCAGTAACGGCACACGCTGGGGAAGAAACGGCATGGAGGTCCTTTTCTTCACAGCGCATGCGCCGATTACATCATCGGCGCACTACAAGTAAAATATCTCCTAAATGATGTTTAGGAGATATTTCCATTACCTATTCTAGGCTTACCTATAGTTAAAAGTCAGGAGGGAGGGTTTACAACCACTTTAAAAACTTTAGCACGCAATTCAAATCCCGCAAGAGGTAGCAGAATTTGTATTCTCAGCCTCGGCCTTTACAGGGAAAGAACGCTGTACACAAAAATTGCCAAGGTTGACTTCCACAGTTCAAGTGTTGCTGTTGCAATGTGTTTACACAGCATCAGATAGCTTGCATCTGGGTGATACATTGGCAGGGTTCCAGCTCAATAAAAGAAAGCCAACTTCACCCTGTCGGTGCACAGAGAAGAGACGACCCCCACCTCCGTACGACAATGGTAATGGGAATTCCAGCAGTTTCCTGTTTGAAAGGCACACACAACATTCCTGGCTGGAAGTTCACAGCTCTTTCTAGGACACTGCTAGTATATTTTTGGCAAAGGTGGTGAGCTGACAAGTTTTGAGTTTTGTTAGATATAGTGTGTGTAATAATATATATATATAAAACACACACACACTAAAAAGGGATATGCAGTCGTTTTACATTTTTAAAAATAGATGAAAGATCAGCTAACGTACCAGATCCTGTGTATGGGTAGTAAAGTAGGCCTACCATAAGATATATTTATTCGTGTAAGGTCTATACAAGGAATACATACATATACTTCCCAATATTTACTACCTCTCACAAAGATCAAAGACTCCTGACAGTACCTTCATCTGCTCTTCTCTGCAGAGGGATGGAGCCATCTTAAATTTAGGCATTACCCGAGATCATCATCTACACTCTGGACAGGGAGGACGGCTCAGAGATGACACAATCATGTAAATCAGACGTAACTAGAACCTTCAGGGCCCTGGCGCAAGAAAGCATGAATGCCCCCCCCCCGGCCGGGGCCCTTACCACCGATCCCAGGGCCCTTTACTCCCATTGTGATAACCTTTAAAATGGTCCCACAGAGGGCCACCTTCCTGCTGTCTTAGGGTCCTGCCCCCCCCCCCCCCCCATGGTGGTGGAACACCAGAGCTCAGTCACCACTGGTGTCAGTAGTTTATTTTTTGTTCACTTTTTTTTTTTTTTTTTACATATACTTTTTAGGACCCCCATTTTGTGAAATATCAGGAGTCTAAACAGACCCCTGATGTCTCACTTTTGAGACAGAGAAAGAGACTAAGGACAGATTAATCAGTCCCTTTCCCTGCAGGCTCAGCAGGAATAGCTCTGTACAGAGCTTCCCATTCATTCATAAATTGAAATATAGTAAAAGAGTTTACTTTGCCTTAGCTATGAATGAATAGAAAAAAAAAAAGTTCAAGACAAGAAAGCGGCCAGTAAATGGGTAAATTACAAATTTATCGCCCCCTTCCCCGCTCTCAATCCTGATGGATCCCCCGCAGCAGCCGGTAGGAGAGGGAAACCTGGCAGCGCATTGGGGGGGGGGGGGCGCGAGGGGAACCAGGGAAGCACACAAGGACATGGGGAAGCAGGACAGGGATAGGGATAGGGAGGCGGTGGCAGCAGCATATATAGGAACTGATGCTAATGCATTTCCCCCCTGCAGCCACTGAATGTCTGTGGGAGGGAGAGGAGTAGAAGCAGGCATTCAGCGGCTACACTGAGGTATAGGTTCCTCTACATGCTGCTGCCCTCCTATCCAGGTGTACAGGGGGGGCCGCATGGGCCTCCTAGAGCACGGGGCCGGGTCGTACTCCTGCAACCCCTGTACGTACGCCCCTGATGTAAAGCTTAGTGACTGCACATTTTTTGGCAGTGTTCACCAATGTCTGACACAGATCAGCCCCTTGCTGTAGCTTCTTTGTGACTTACTACCAAGTTAGGCTTCTTTGACACGGGGCGGCTGTTTTGCCGCTGTTAAAAGCATGTTTTGTTATTTTGAAATTCCAAGACTTCAGGCACAGCGATCACTTGCAGTTGTACATTGCAATTAGAGGAATTTACATGCGGCTGCGTTTAGCTGCGGTAGAACATTCTTGCAATTTCTGATGTGCTTCCTGTTTTTCTCGTTGCTGCTGCTGCTATCCGCAGGTGAATAAGTACACTTGGATTACCTGCAGTTATGTGCAGATAGCTGTGCTAAATCGGTCCTGGGCACAGTCAAATTTGTTTTTTCTAACCGTACAAAACCCCATGTAATGAAACCCTTGCTAAATGCAGTGTGATAATGGAGCCATAGGAAAGCATTGTGCAAGTTTAGGTGCGGTAGAAAACTTCTCCTATTTGCAGCTAAAAGCTGAATTCTATCCACCCGTGTGAAAAGGACCTAACAGTATTGCTATCTGGACACTGGGGAAGAGAAGACTAATGACATGTAACTTGACTGGCGCTTACAGGCTGGTCTTAAAAAATATATATACATTTGTACCTGCATAGAAAAGGGGTGTGCGGCCTACCCGTCTACACTCATGTGAGTGCTTTCTGTTTATATTTGTACCTGTTTATTAATTGTGACATGTCATGACAGGGCCTCATTCATCCTGGTGGTTATCCCTCTAGTGATTATTAAAAGGGGCTCCCAGATTCCGATAAGCCCCCCCGCTCGCAGACCGCAACAACCAACGACCAGGGTTGTTGGGAAGAGGCCCTTGTCCTCATCAACATGGGAACAAGGTGCTTTGGGGTGGGGGGCGCAGGGCCCCCCTGCCCCAAAGCACCAATCCCCCCCCCCATGTTGAGGGCATGTGGCTTGGTATGGTCCAGGGGGGGTGCTCGCTCCCCCCTTTCCTGACCTACCGGGCTGCGTGCTCAGATAAGGGTCTGGTGAGGATCTTGGGGGAACCCCCCCACACCATTTTTTTTTTGGGGGTTCCCCTTAAGATCCATACCAGACCAAAGTGTCTGGTGTAGTCTTGGGGGGGAACCTCACGCAAATTTTTTTTACATTTCCGCGGGGTTCCCCCTTCAAGATTCTCAGCACACAAGTCGCACCGCAAGTCGGATCCTCTTGATCCGACTTCTGGTGCGACCTCTATTCAAATCAATGGGCTCTCATAGGGAACCATTGATTTGGAAAAGAGACAGAAACGCCGGACGAGGCTTAACATTGCGTTAAGCCTCGTTAATTCGCGTTTAACACCTTTTGCCGGCGTCTGACATTTTTACAGCTCTAGCGCTGGAGCCTCAGAACACACTGGTCCTGGGTTTTTTTGCAGCTTAAAAACAGCCATGCCATTTACAGCTCAAAAACGCCATGGTGGGCATGAGGCCATAGACGAACATGGAGAGGCGTTTTTAAGCTGCAAAAAACGCTCAAAAAAGCGGCTGCAAAAACGTCCGTGTGCATGAGGCCTTAATTTAACAATGCTGTCTGGAGCTTGCTGAAAGCTTTGCAAGGCCTCATACACAGAGCAGTATAACCCATGCAGTGTATAAATCAGGCATTTTTGAGCACCCAGGAGGCATACAGCCCATCAAAATCAATGACAGGCTAAAACACGCAACTGTTGTACGCTGTTCTGAGAGGTACTCATGTACAAGGCTATGTACATACAGAGCTGTATGCCCCGAACAAGAGTACTACTCAGAACAGGATCTAGACACTGCGTGTTTCAGTCTCTGTGTATTTGACAGGCTGCACCTCCACCTCCTAGGCACTCAGAAACACCCATTAATTTTACACTGTATAGGTCAAACTGCCCATATGCAAGAGGCTTGAATGCTTCCTGTACAAGCCGACACCTTATTGAGGGGGAAAAAAAAACATTTTTGTTAAGGCCTTTAGTGATTTTAAAATCTTATTGATCAAGGTTATAAAAGAACTGAATTAATATTGCATTTGAATTAAACATTTTAATGTACTCTATCCATTGATTTCACTCATTGTTAATCTCTTTCTCATATCAGAGGTTGCTGACCTTCGTTCTAATGATTCACACAACTATGCATAAAATTCAATTATGATTACTGTACATGAAACATTACTGGTGTATACATTTGGTTTTATTACACAGCCCCATAAAAATCCTTAGTCCTATCTGCCCACTGATTTATGAAACATACTTAATGACCTGGATGAACCCCAAACTCATGGATCAGAATTTGGATTGCTCACCAGGATGGAGTCACAGACTGAGCATTTGTTTCCATTTAGGCTGTCTTTTGGCTTGTGTTTAATTCCAGTTAGTACAATCTGCATTTACATTACAACTAGCCGAATGTCTGCTGCAAGCTTTCCAGCATTCTACTCTGGAAATAAAGAAGGGCAAAAAGTTACATAAATTTACAAATATTAACAAAAAAGGAAATAATGGGCATTTGAGCTCGCAGTAGAAATACATTTAAAAATTGTTACTTTAAAAGAGAAGTATGGGTTTGGGTTTTTTCCTCCATTATACTTACCTAGGTGGATGCAGCATTGGCCGCCCGGCGCCTCGACACTGAGAACTGAGCGATCCAACATCACCGATGGCTCAGTTCTCACTGCTCCTCCTCCTCGCTCATTGGAGCACTGAGCTATGGAGGGGCGGGAATCAGCAGTCTCAGGCTCTCAGTGGCTCGATGAGAGGCTGAAATTGGTGTCAGGCACCTGGCGGATCCAGACTTTTTCGGGATGACGTGGTGCCTGAACCGATTTCCATGACGTCAGCAGAGAACGGACTTCAGTCCACACTCTGCTGAAAACGGGTCACAAGAGTGCAAAATTAATTGAACTCCTGCGACCCATAGGAAAAGCCCAGCCAAACGAGCTTAGGCTGGACTTCTTTAAAAGTAACTGGATGAAACCTTTACACAAATTGCAATCTCCCCAGCTGAAAACTGTGACAGTGTTTGCAAGCACTGGCTACCAAGATATGAAGTAGGAGCTAGAACAGAGTACTGATACTGCAGCTAATTATAAATAGACCCTTCACAAAAAAATGGAAGTTCACTGCCTTCCCAAATCCTCAATATAGGCAGGCAAAATTAAGTTTGATGATGGAAGGAAAAAAAAAAAAGGAAGGAAAAAACAAAAACAAAAAAAAAAAAAACACCTTGGTCCAGCTTCTGAAGCTGCCAGGAGAGCTGGTCACTTAAAATCCCAATAATCTTTTAGATTGTAAGCTCTAACAAGGCCCTCCGATACCTATTGAATTGTGTTGTAACTGTACTGTCTGCCCCAACGTTGTAATCTGCTCATGCTATGAACTGGAGTGAATCCAGCAAGACTGAAGTGAGCAGATTGAGAAAAATTACCATAAGCCATTCACCAGGAAAATACCCAAGTCATTAATTTGTCATTGTAATGGAGCATAACATAGTATAGCATTACCATACCAATAATATTAACCACATTAATAATTTCCCTTTGGGATTAATAAAATATTCTGAATCATACCTAACCTTTTTAGTGTTTGATTACCCACAAACATGAAAGGATCTGGCCGATAATAGCTGGATCAGGGAATGATCACATATAAAACAAGTTACCCCACCTATGCAGACCACATCCTGGGCTGCTCCATCTTAGGGGAACAATCAGTTGATCGGGATAAAATTTAATGAACAATCACTACTGTTCAAGAAATTGCAATAGCCAGAGATACTGTCATGTTCAGCAGGCATAAGTAGGGCATTTAGAAACACAGAACAGGAAAAAAAAAAAAAAAAAACAACAAGGGATCCACCGAGTTTGCCCATTTTTTTTTTTTAAATGCCTTTTCTGCGTAAAAATCTAGGTTTATCCCAAATTCAAATTACTGCTGACAAACTCACTACCTCTACCGAAAGTATTTTTCAAGCATGAACTACTTTTCAGAAACAGTATTCTAAATAAAAGCTCTACATAGGGGGATCGGGGCCTCCTTGTTCCTGTGGGTGATTGCTCTGGTGATAACTAAAGATCTTTAAGGGGAATCAGGGCCCAATTCCACCTGCTGGTGATCACTAAAGGTCTACTGTATATAGAGGAATCAGGACCTCCTTACGGCTCGGTTCACACGGGGGCGACTTGTCAGGCGACCTAGCCGCCTGACAAGTAGCCTCCCGTTCTGTACAATGGAACCGTTCTAATCGGAGCGACGCAAGTCACTCCGACTTAGAAGAAAGGTTCCTGTACTACTTTGGGGGCGACTTGCATAGACTTCTATACAGAAGTCGTCTTGCAAGTCGCCCCGGCCTCGGTGAGGCGACCTGCAAGTCGTGCCGCCTCTGGTGTGAACCGAGGCTACATGTGCTGGTCTCCCTCTAGTGATAACTAAAGATCTACACAAGGAGATCATGACCACCTTCTTCCTGCTGGAGATATCTCTAGTGATGCTTAAAGATATTTATTGGAAATTTGGACCTGCTTCCTCCTGCTAGGGATCTCTGTCATTATAACTAAAAATCCATATAGAGGAATCAAGCTTTCCTTCCTCCTTCTGGTGTCCCTCCAGTGATAAGAGCATTAAAACACAATCATCACTTCCATCGCTAAAAGGTCTTCCAAGGTATGGAGTAACAGATGTCAGATAAAATGGTGGTGAGATAGATAGATAGATAGATAGATAGATAGATAGATAGATAGATAGATAGATAGATAGATAGATAGATAGATAGATAGATAGATAGATAGATAGATGTATCCAAAACTGGGTGGATGCTGCCTTCCTCAGATGGGGTAATCCGAAAAGGAACTACAAGAAAAACAAAAATGGAGGGCGCGCACACCTAGTGCATTACCAAATATAATTTAAGAAGAAATTTTTATATAAAAGTGGGTACTCACAAAATGCAACTGACAAAAGACCATAAAAACAGTGCACGGATATGGAGTAAAAAATGTAACACTAAGACAAAACAAAACCAGAGTGTACATATATAAATAAAATGCAGTGACCAGTGGGTGTATCCACTGTAACATAAAAAACAAAGCCAATGTAAATATGAGTGAGTAAAGTTCAATAACTTGTGAATATTATCCGCTGTTACATAAATATGGGCAACATAAGTGGTAAAGTCCCACAGTACAATAAGATATGGAATCCAATATGAGTAGAAAATCTTCTAGTGTGCGATTCATCAGCATGGAAATTTTGAGGTTGAAATAGAGAAAATATAGGAAACATGCAGATCTGGACATTTTCATCTTTCCTACACGGTTCCCTTCGATCGAAGAGCATCACTGTAGCTGGTCCAGTGTAAAGGAGGTGTCCTTTGAGATCCAGGACTTCCATCTCCCTCCAGGACAGCCATCCATCCGGATCTCTAAGCCTGTTTGATTCGATGTCACTGGCATTCGAATCCACCTGTTCTGGTAAGAGTATTTCATCTATTTCTACCTCAAGATTTCCGTGCTGATGAATCACACACTAGACGATTTTCTACTCATATTGGTTCCTGCAGAGGTTGTTGAGGTGTTACTGGAGCTGTGGCTGTTTGACCTTCAATTTTGATGGTGCCTTATAGTTGCAGGACCAATGCCATTTAGCGTTATGCTGCTGGCTTTGCCAATTATCTTTTTAGCCCAACTTTGTGGCATTCTCACCACCACTGAAAAAGGTTTGATTCCACCAACTGACTACCAACGTATAAGGCATTTTTCCCATTGCCACCTGATGATTCAATGTCAGTAAGGGTTCCCAGGGACCTGAAAATTATTTTAGGGGGTTTGAGAAATGCTGTTTAAAAGTATATTCTCCCTATACTTTCTTGTGGTATGGTAATTGGCCCTAGATGGGTGTTTGCACTTGTAGGTGGACAGCTCTATTGGTAACGAATATGATAAACTTAAAAGCCCATCCAGCACCTATCTGAAAATGTCCTTCCTGTTCTATACTCTGTCACCCAAAAGATTGACGTGAATAAGAACCGGAAACCAGGGAATGACTGGCAAAGTGTAGGATGTAAGCTAAAGACTTCTTTATGATACTTGTAGCTACAAGCTTACTGTGGCTGATGTATTAATAGGGGAGATGGGTGAGGGTTTTATGCTGCATGACGGTTACACTTTAGAATTCCCCAGCATGGAAATATTTGCAGTCAGCATGTCTTCCTCTCTGTTGCAGCTGGTGTAATGGTTGCCTTTGAAGTGATGTTTTAGTAGATTGTCAGCAGGCAGGATCCCCCTGCTGACAGACACATCAGTGACCAGTGTTGGCTTTGCACTTTTCCTGCCAATCTGTATGGGGACAGCCATGAAAATTTCCAGCATGTGCATCCCTTGTAAACTAAAGTAATTAATGGGTACAAAAAACATTTAAACTGATTTACTTTTTAAATGTCTTTACAGAAGTTTCATTATTTCACATAAAATGCCCGAGCATAGTATTTCTAGGTACACGCTGTTCACTTTATTATTGTGGGCAGTTGGTTGGGTTATTTGTATTTTATCCAATTAGCTGGAATTGATGTGGTACAATGCCAAGGGCTAACCGTAGACATGAGATGGCGGTCAGATTGTTCTGTGTAGTATTCGTGGCAGAATGTGATTGTATATGGGGTTCATTAGGAACAGAGACCCGTCACTAGTGGTGTACCACAAGGCTCTGTAGTAGGTCCTGTTTTGTTTCATCTGTTTGCAAGTCCTATAACTGAAAGTCTGGTGGCCATGGTAAAGCTTGGCTATACATGGATAGTTTTTTCTGTTCAGATGGTGGACCGAATGAGAAAAAAAAAAAAAAAAAAAAAGTTTCTATCATCCACCTCATTCGTGAGGACTGTCTGGAAAACAGAAGTTGAGCAGGGATTATTCTTATTATTATACAAGCTTTATATAGTGCCAACAGTTTGCACATTGCTTTACATAATGAGGGCAGGCAGTACACTTACAATACAATTCCAACAACTTCCTGATGTTGGTGGGAAAAAACAATGCACTATCTTTGTTAGTGGGAGGAATTGTGCCCCATCTGTGGGACTTTATCACTTATGTTGCTCATATTTATGTCACAGCGTATAATATTCACGAGTTATTGAACTTTACTCACTCATATTTACATTGGCTTTGTTTTTTATGTTACAGTGGATACCACCCACTGGTCACTGCATTTTATTTATATATGTACACTCTGGTTATGTTTTGTCTTAGCGCTACATTTTTTACTCCAGCCGATTTTGAATATTTGTCACATTTGTGTGTAGCAGCTTTGAGTTTTTTACACTGGGTTAGCGCAGTGTTACCACTGTTTTCACAGTGCACAGATATGCACAGAACACGGGGTACAACTAACGCGTTTCGGGGATGCACCCTCTTCCTCAGAGCTAGGCTGAGCCTAGCTCTGAGGAAGGGGGTGTGCCCCCAGAATGTGTTAGCTGTATTACGTGTTCTTTGCATGTCCATGCACTGTTTTTATGGCCTTTTGTCAGTTGCATTTTGTGAGTACCCACTTTTATATAAAAATGTCTTAGCAGCGCGGGGGGTGGGGTGGGGGGTCAACACAAGTCTTGGCCATTGGAGCACATGCAGGATGTGCTACCAAAAGAATGCAAAGTAAAAAACTGACCACGCTGGTGTGGATGTGCTTTCATGCCTATCATAGTCAGTTTGAAATAGGAAAGCAGAGGGACTGGCAGGATCACCAGGTATTTCACACAAAAGGAAGCAATACAAAGAGAACAGGATACTTTTTAACACAAGTACATAGTATAACAGACATATCAGGAATATGAAATGTTGGGGTAACAAACACTTTTGTTTTTTTCCCCATTTTAACCTAGTAATCCTGCTAGTAAGACAAATTCCAGAGAAATCTAGATAACCAAAGCAATATAGGACTACAGAACTCTACCTCTCTCCTATTCTCCATATATAGGAGGTGCGTGGTTCTGTAGTCCTCAAGAAGATAGCCGAAAGTATCGCAATCGATACCAGTAAGAGACGAGAGCAAAGAAAGTTTAAGGCTTGGTTCACACTCCAGCGTTTTATGATCCGACTTTTAGACCCAAAGTCGCAGGACATGTGATATGCCATGTATCTCTATGAGAGGCGTTCCAGTTGAAACTGCTGAGGTCGCTGTGACTTTAGAAAAGGCTCTTGCACTACCTTGATCTGACTTTGACACAGCTTCAGTTCCAAGTCAAGTGTAAAAAGTCTCATCAAAGGTCGGACTCCAAAGCTGCACTGAAAACTGTGCAACTTTGGAGTTGGCTAGTGTGAACTGAGCCTTACATTCACTTCAACAAGATCAACAGTCAAATATAAAAAAATAAAGATTTAAAAAAAAAAAAAAAAAATTCATACTTCTAAAAACCCATTAGAAGCAGCACATTTTAGATGAAGGCAATTACATAAAACAAGAATCAAAGTCCAAAGCCCTAAAGCAGTAGAGATCTGCCATTTGCGGTCAGCCTGAGCCTGTAAAAATACTGGCTATGGTGTCAGGCCAGCCATATATGGAGTCAAAAATCTTGGTCATTAGTTTTTCAAATCATTAGTGTGCCAGCTGCTGCGACATGCAATTTTGGTGCTGCAATAGAAAGTGCCTGATCCAACATGCTGGATTTTGTTCAGAAAAACAAAAAACAAATGATGGCACAATCATATGCACCATTTTTGATCAACAGAAAGTTCGGTTTTCAACTTGATTACTGGCCAACTTAGTCCATGTGTTTTTTCAAAAGGTGCAATTAATCCAGCCACATCCAACTGGGGAGACATTCATGTATACAGTGATGGTGGTAGTCTGCACTTGTGCCGCCCATTATTTCCTTTCTATAGGCAGGTAGAGGGGGAATATTTACTGACATACTTATCAATTGTATATTATATGGTTGTAGAGGAGTTTTTTTTCCACTCAATCAATGGGCTTAAAACATAAAAAAAAAAAAAATCCTTGATTTCTCCATCTACACATTCGAGTTGGATGGGGGAATCCTCCCCGCTGAGTTCTTGTATTGTGACAAAAGGGAGACTTCCCAGCCATCAGAATACAGATCAGCGCTGCCAGTCATAGCCTGTGCGGTTAATCAAGTGGCAAAAATCCGACAGGGTGGTTGTACAACCAATCGATGGCTGTACAACCTCCCTGTCCATACATGGATTGAATGTCGGGCAGTCCCTACTGATCTGGCCGAATTTGGATTAACATATGATCAGCTTAGCAAACCTAAAAGGAACCAAATAAGGATTTATTGTTTGGGTCTCTATGTCCTTTAATTGGCACTTTTGGTAGATTAGTGAATTTGGATGCTAAATAGGCCAAATACAAATCAAGCTTGTTTACATGAGAAAAGCACAAATCTCGCTCTCACAAAGGAAATGGCAGTCATTGTGTTTGCTTTTGTTTTCCTAACAATCATAAAAACTTTGACATACTGAGCAAAGCTGGAGATCCCAGTACAGATCAGAGAAAACTTGCTAAAAGGCTTCATCATCAGAATTGTTTATTTACACAAAGAGCCAAAGCTCTCCATTGCTGGAGGAGCAGTACGAGAGCTGGAGAGCCTCGGGGAGCCGAGAAACGGCCCTACGCATGTGGTGCCATTTAAATAGAGGAGTGAAGAGCAGTAACAAGAAAAAGGTAATAGTCAATTCCTTCCTATGGCCCCAATTTTCAAAACATTTTTAAAAAGTCGAGAGGCCTCCGAAGCCCCTCTTTGCCAGGCTCCGTTCTCTGCGGGCGACGCTACGCATGGGGGCGGAGCTTGGCGGCAAATTAAAAAAAAACTGTAAAAATCATAACACACAGTACTGTAATCTTACAGATTACAGTACTGTATGAAATCATTTCACATCCCTTTTGTCCCCAATGCTTTGGCCCATGCCCTGCATGCAGTTTTATATTATATATACTGTTCTTTCTGCCTGGAAACTGGAGATTGTCCATAGCAACCAAAAAGTGTCCCTTTACGTCAAAAGTGGTTTTAGACCAGCTAGAAAACAGCGATAGTAAATTAGAACACTTGCAGAATTGAGCGATAGTGAATCGTGGGGAAATTTATTATTATTTTTTTAAATTATTTATTATATTATGATTTTGTGTTTCAAACTTCATCATACCCGGGATTTCTACTAGACTCTTGGTGGAAAGATTTAAGTGTGTTATTGTTAAGAATTACAGGCCTACAATATAAAACGCCAAATTTGCATGCAAAATAATTGTACCGCTTTCAGCACCTAAAATCTGAAATAATCATATCGCAAGGGAGGTTAAGTCAGTGAATGACTGATCCAGAAAACACTGTAGCTGTGCTAAAGGCAAAATACATTAAATGTACCCTTAAAGTGAACCTGTCACAAACCTGGGCAATCCAAACAGAGTATATGATGAAAAACAAACACATAAAGGAGAATGTGATTTTCACTGCAGGTAAACTCTGTTTATGCATTTTTTATTATATGCTATACAGGTCAGTGATAGGTTTACTTTAAAGTTAATCTGGCAGGAATGCTGTAAACTTTTTGGGCTCATGCACAGTGTTGCAAGGGAGCCTTACAGCATGCATGAACGTCCAGAACCGCCATAAACATTTCCGAAGGACCTGCAGCTACTGCATACAGTCACCTATGGACAGCAACTACCAGATGTGGCTGTACGCTGGTATGCATCTGGAGTATAGCAGAACATAAAAAAAAAAAAAAAAAAAAAAAGCTTATTTGCTTAAAAATCCTGCCTGCCTAAGGAGTGAGCAGGGGAGGAACAGTATGTGTACCAGAATTAATCCCGTCTGTACTGTATTGTGCTTGCAGATCTCCGATATCAGTTGTAAAGTAGACTTTAACCCTTTGGTAGGACAGACAGTGTTCAAGGGGTTGTAAACCCTTGTGATTTTTCACCATAACGCATTCCTTGCATTAAGGTGAAAAACCTCCTGTGCTGCAGCTCCCCCCCCCCACCAGAGCCCTCCTTTTACTTACCTGAACCCAGTCTTTCCAGCGATGAGCACAGCTCCAGACGGTGTTTCGGGTCCTCATTGGATAGACTGATAGCAGGAGCCATTGGCTCCCATTGCTGTCAATCAAATGATGCGGGAGCCTGGGGCCTGCTGTCTGTGTCAATGGACGCAGCAGCAGGATTTAGGAGAACACCCACATGAGTGCCCCCAGGGAAAGCATTTCTCCGTCAGGGCACTCGAGAAAAGGAGGAGCCAGTAGCGCCACGGAGGGACCCCAGAAAAGGAGGATCGGGGCCACTCTGCGCAAAACCCTTGCACAGAGCAGGCAAGTATGACATGTCTGTTTTGTTTTTTGTTTTTTTAAAACAAGACTTTACAACCCCTTTAAGCCTAGTGCACACCACCATACCTCCCAACTTTTGAACTTCAGAATGAGGGACACTTGAGGAAGGAAGTAACCTTGCATAGCGCGCTGCGGCAAATGTGGGCGTGGTCAAACTTTTGACAGTGGGAGGAGCTTAATGGGCATCATTAAACAAAACTTGGGCTTCCTTGTATCTATAAAATATGCTTTTATTATTGTTCCACAAGCAAGAGTCTCATGGATACATACATACCCCAGCACATTCATTTAAAAAAAATGATAAAAGAATGCAGTGTTTGGAGTGCATTACGTACAAAGTGCAGGGTTGTAGGATGAGCTATATACAGAGTGCAGGGTTCTGGCATGAGCTATATACAGAGTGCAGGGTTGTAGGATGAGCTATGTACAGAGTGCAGGGTTCTGGCATGAGCTATGTACAGAGTGCAGGGTTCTGGCATGAGCTGTGTACAGAGTGCAGGGTTCTGGCATGAGCTGTGTACAGAGTGCAGGGTTCTGGCATGAGCTGTGTACAGAGTGCAGGGTTCTGGCATGAGCTGTGTACAGAGTGCAGGGTTCTGGCATGAGCTGTGTACAGAGTGCAGGGTTCTGGCATGAGCTGTGTACAGAGTGCAGGGTTCTGGCATGAGCTGTGTACAGAGTGCAGGGTTCTGGCATGAGCTGTGTACAGAGTGCAGGGTTCTTGCATGAGCTGTGTACAGAGTGCAGGGTTCTAGCATGAGCTGTGTGTGTACAGAGTGCAGGGTTCTGGGGTGAGCTGCATTCAGAGTGCAGGGTTCTGGGGTGAGCTGCATTCAGAGTGCAGGGTTCTGGAGTGAGCTGCATTCAGAGTGCAGGGTTCTGGAGTGAGCTGCATGCAGAGTGCAGGGTTCTGGGTTGAGCTATGTACAGAATGCAGGGTTCTGGGATGAGCTACGTACAGAGAGCAGGGTTCTGGCATGAGCTATGTACAGAGTGCAGGGTTCTGGCATGAGCTGTGTACAGAGTGCAGGGTTCTGGCATGAGCTGTGTACAGAGTGCAGGGTTCTGGCATGAGCTGTGTACAGAGTGCAGGGTTCTGGCATGAGCTGTGTACAGAGTGCAGGGTTCTGGCATGAGCTGTGTACAGAGTGCAGGGTTCTGGCATGAGCTGTGTACAGAGTGCAGGGTTCTGGCATGAGCTGTGTACAGAGTGCAGGGTTCTGGCATGAGCTGTGTACAGAGTGCAGGGTTCTGGCATGAGCTGTGTACAGAGTGCAGGGTTCTGGCATGAGCTGTGTACAGAGTGCAGGGTTCTAGCATGAGCTGTGTGTGTACAGAGTGCAGGGTTCTGGGGTGAGCTGCATTCAGAGTGCAGGGTTCTGGGGTGAGCTGCATTCAGAGTGCAGGGTTCTGGAGTGAGCTGCATGCAGAGTGCAGGGTTCTGGGTTGAGCTATGTACAGAATGCAGGGTTCTGGGATGAGCTACGTACAGAGAGCAGGGTTCTGGGGTGAGCTATGTACAGAGTGCAGGGTTCTGAGATGAGCTATGTACGGAGTGCAGGGTTCTGAGATGAGCTATGTACAGAGTGCAGGGTTCTGGGATGAGCTATGTACAGAGTGCAGGGTTCTGGGATGAGCTATGTACAGAGTGCAGGGTTCTGGGATGAGCTATGTAAAGAGTGCAGGGTTCTGGAATGAGCTATGTGCAGAGTGCAGGGTTCTGGGAATGCACTATGTGCAGAGTGCAGGGTTCTGGAATGAGCAATGTGCAGAGTGCAGGGTTCTGGAATGAGCTATGTGCAGAGTGCAGGGTTCTGGGATGAGCTATGTGCGTAGTGCAGGGTTCTGGAATGAGCTATGTGCAGAGTGCAGGGTTCTAGGATGAGCTATGTGCAGAGTACAGGGTTCTGGGATGAGCTATGTGCAGAGTGCAGGGTTCTGAGATGAGCATATATACAGGGTGCATGGTTCTGGGATGAGCTATATACAGGGTCCAGGGATCTGAGATGAGCTATATACAGGGTTCTGGGATGAGCTATATACAGGGTGTAGGGTTCTGGGATGAGATATATACAGGGTGCAGGGTTTTTGGATGAGCTATATACAGGGTGCAGGGTGCTGGGATGAGCTATATAAAGGGTGCGGGGTTCTGAGACGAGCTATATACAGGGCACAGGGTACTGGATGAGCTATATACAGGGTGCAGCAGAGGCGGCCCTGGTGCAATAAACCATGAAGGGCCCCCCGACCTCCAGCCTGGGCCATTCCCTTCGAGCCCAGAGCCCTTCCCACTGATCCCATCACCCTTCATGGTCCCACAGCAGATTGGGCCCGGCCATGGTGGCAGAAGGCCAGGGCCTAGTTGCAAGTGCAACCTTTGCTGGTAGTTCCGCCAGTGGTGTCAGTGTGGACTGTGAATGGTGTCAGTCAGTAGGGCAGTGGACATGGTCAGTAGGGCAGTGGACATGGTCAGTATGGCAGAGAAAGTGGTCAGTATGGCAGAGAAAGTGGTCAGTATGGCAGAGAAAGTGGTCAGTAAGGCAGTGGACATGGTCAGTAGGGCAGTGGACATAATCAGTAGGGCAGTGAACAGGATCAGTGTTTTTTTTTTATTGTTGTTATTTTATTTTTGTTATTATTTTTTACCATTATATTTTATCCATTTTATTTTTTAGAGTTTTTTTAGAGTTTTTGATGGGAGTTGGTGGCAGTGGAGGGCAGTATGATGGGGTGGAGGGCAGTATGATGGGAGGGGGTGTCAGTGGAGGGCAGTATGATGGGAGGGGTGGCAGTGGAAGGCAGTATGTTGGGGCGGAGGCAGTGGAAGGCATTATGATGGGAGGGGAGGCAGCGGAGGGCAGTATGATGGGGTGGAGGGCAGTATGATGGGAGAGGAGGTAGTGGAGGGCAGTATGATGGGAGGAGGCCGTAGTGGAGGGCAGTATCATGGGAGAGGGGGTTAGTGCAGGGCAGTATGATGGGAGGGATGGTAGTGGAGGGCAATATAATGGGAGGGGGTTTAGTGGAGGGCACTATTATGGGAGGGGTGGTAGTGGAGGGCAGTATGATGGGAGGGAGAGCAGTATGATGGGAGGGGTGGTAGTGGAGGGAAGTATGATGGGAGGGGTGGTAGTGGAGGGCAGTATAATGGGAGGGGGGTTAGTGGAGGGCAGTATAATAGGAGGGGTGGCAGTGGAGGGCAGTATAATTGGAGGGGGGCAGTATGATGGGTGGGGGTGGCAGTGAAAGGCAGTATAATGGGGGGGTTAGTGGAGGGCAGTATAATAGGAGGGGTGGCAGTGGAGGGCAGTATAATAGGAGGGGGGCAGTATGATGGGATTGGGGCAGTATGATGGGAGGGGTGGTAGTAGAGGGCAGTATGATGGGAGGGGTGGTAGTGGAGGGCAGTATGATGGGAGGGGTGGTAGTGGAGGGCAGTATATTGGGGGGGTAGTGGAGGGCAGTAAAATGGGAGGGGGCAGTATAATGGGGGGGTAGTGGAGGGCAGTATGGGGGGACTGTACAGCATGACTGGAGAGGGGCAGTGTATGGGAGGGAGCAGAGTGACCATGAGTGTACTCAGAGTCAGGGCAGTGCAGGGAGCATTTCTCCTACCTGTATTCCAGCGCAGGAACAGCCTTCGGGGAAGACCCGGAGTCAGGGGCGGAGTCAGGGGAGGAGCCGGGGCGGAGCTTAGGCGCGAAGAGGAATCCTCCTTTGGTTAAATGCTGGGGCTTCACTCAGGGAAGACCCGGAGTCGGGGGCGGAGTCAGGGGAGGAGCCGGGGCGGAGCTTAGGCGCGAAGAGGAATCCTCCTTTGGTTAAATGCTGGGGCTTCACTCAGGGAAGACCCGGAGTCGGGGGCGGAGTCAGGGGAGGAGCCGGGGGCGGAGCTTAGGCGCAAAGAGGAATCCTCCTTTGGCTAAATGCTGGGGCTTCACTCAGAGAAGACCCGAAGTCGGGGGCGGAGTCAGGGGCGGAGCCGGGGGCGGAGCTTAGGCGCGAAGAGGAATCCTCCTTTGGCTAAATGCTGGGGCTTCACTCAGGGAAGACCCGAAGTCGGGGGCGGAGTCAGGGGCGGAGCCGGGGGCGGAGCTTAGGCGCGAAGAGGACTCCTCCTTTGGCTAAATGCTGGGGCTCCACTCTCCTCCTTGTCGTGACGTCACTGGTTGTTAGACGCCAGGCGGGCCATGCCTAGCAACCAGTTGTTTTGGCAGTGAGCCAGGCAGCGTCTGGGGGTGAAATGAAGCGGTCTCGGCCAAAACTAGTACAGCGTGCAGTGAGGGACAGCGCAATGCGGTGGCTATTTTTAGGGGGGCATCATATCGGCCAGTGGGGCAATTCCGGGACATTGTATTGTCCCGGAATGAAGGTGCCCGGGACGCGGGACAGACCTCCCACAGCGGGACTTTCACGGGCAATCCGGGACGGTTGGGAGGTATGCACACCACTAGTTGAATGAAAAAAAAAAAACCTGACAGCTTCGGTCAGAGCCTCTGTACTAACAATCTGATGTTAGTACAGTGATCTCCGTTGTTGTGCTATTGTGTTCTGACAGGGGAGACAGCCCCCCCTGCCAGAATACTCTGGACAGCGTTCTCAGCCATTGGCTGAGAGCGCTGATCGGGGGCCGATCAGCAGACCTTTTTCAGTCATGAGCCTTCGACAGAAGCCGATCGAATGGCCGGCTTCTGTCAGACTGGCTGTTATACACATGGGCCAAATGTCGGGCGGTTTCTATAGTGGCCCGTGTGTACTAGCCTTAAAAGAGCTCCAATCTTGGGTGATGCATTGTATGTTCATGCACTGTCCCTCTAATAGCAATTTGAAGTTTATCAGCAAGTAAATAAGGTTCAGGGGTAGAGCATTTTCAATATTAAGAAGATAGATCAGAGGGGCATGACTTCAAAATAGCAGGGGAAAAAGTCAAGATTAAAGCTAGAAAGCATTATTTTCCCAAATAAGGCTCGGTTCACACTGCAGCAAAGCGGGAACCCTGCAAACCCAGCGCCACGCATAAAACTCGCAGGCAGTTCACACCACCCTATGCGAACTGCTGGGTGTGTCAATATAAAGTCGCGAACTGTCAATTCGGACAGGAATCAGATTCTGGTATGGACAGAAAAAAAAAAAAAAAAAAAAAAAAAGTCCTGTGTGAGTTTGGTCTGAATGCAATGCAAATTCAACCATACAAGCTGTATGGCTGAATTTGCATCGCATGTGACTTGCACAGCAGTGTGGTGCGAATCACATGCGATGTCTGACATCACAGCAGTAGGAACTGGCCCCAAGTGGTAGATGGTTGAAACACTTACAGCAGAGGTAGCAAGGCAATCAACAACTCATGACTGTAAATAAGCTTGTAGTAAATAAAGGGCTATGCCCAAACAAGAACATTTAAAAAATGTAAAGTACCACTGTTTTTTTAGGACATCAGTCTTCTATGTAAGGCCGGCCATATAGGGTTCGAATCTCGGCCAGTTCAGCAGGCACTGGACGAGATTCGAACCATTAATGGGCAGGCTGAATGTACCTGTCAGATTCAGGCTGACCACAAATGGCAGATATCTACCTGTGCATCTACCAGGAGCCCAGTGCATATCTTACAACTCATCCAGAACAGAAACAGCAGATGGAGGTCAAGGTGTTTTCTTCCTTCTTTTCAGAAGACAAAAATCTCTAAGTGATAATTTGCCTTCTAACTTTCTTATGAGTGCTCCCCAAAATAGCATTTACGTGATGCTGCCCAACAGGGTGTGATCGGGCCATTTATGATCGACCCAAGTTTGGTTATACACAGCCCAATCCCACCCAATATGACATTTCGGCGAGGACTGGGCCATTGTGGGCTGCACTAAAAGGTTATGATGCACGCTTCTAATGAGGCCAACCCCTGATCTATGGAAAGAGAGGAAGTTCTGAACCGTGCATGCTTAGCTTCAGACCACCAAATGAGTCGCAAAAGAAACAGTCGCAGTTACGGCACTACAGGGAATGGGGAAAGGTCTCCCAGCACATCATTCTTGGGGAGAGATCCGAAAATCCAATGCTAGTGTTATCAGAGACTTTAAAAAAGGTATGGAAGCATGCAAGCATAGGAATATCGTTACTAGGATATCCAGCTGTATAAGCTAAATGTCAGGATGAAATACAGGAGGTTCACACAGACCCGTGTTCCCTGAAGCCATGTCACTGATAGTGATAAATAACAGGTGCTTCAATGCCTAGTACACAACCCAGAAGTCAGACAATAGTAGCATCAAATGACTCCCATACAGGTATTTGTTCTCTGATGACAGATTATCTTTAAAATCCTTCAGAATAAGCCTCTAAAGCTTATGGATTAATGGCAGCCCTGCTAAAGAGGTTTGTTCCCCCCATCATTGACACCTACGGCACTTAGCAAAAGTCAACAGTCCCCAACAAAATACACCCAGCATTTCACTGCGGCTTATGACAGATTCCTGTTTGGATTTTATGGATACATTGACGACTTACAGACATGCATTAAATAGAGAACAATCCCGGCACCAATGCATGCCAAGAATTTACACTAAGCCGGGTGTAGAGGCTGCTTTAAAACAAAAACAATCTGTTAATACTAACATGTGCCTATGTGTTTCATGTGAAGTGTGAATGTTAATGACATATCCACTTTAAATACTCATTTGTAAACCTGTTTTCAGGTCATGGCATGCAAGTTCCTACTGCCTACAGAAAAGAAGCCAGGAAATTTAAAGACCAATATGACGACACTTCAAGCTGAACCCTCCATCCTAAAGTACTTTGTTTATGTCATGCTTTAGTTAACCCCAAGTAGTGGGAGGTCATAGGTTACTTTGCATGGCTAAAAAGTATTGTTTGGTTGAACTTGCGGAATAAAACACTGCAGCTAGAGATGTTAATCTTGACAAAGCTGTCATGACACTGACCACAATATTGACAATTCAGAGAATGCAAAACACACAATGCTCATCTTCCAATGCCTCAAATGAGCCATAAAAACGAAAGCCTAGGAGACACGGGCCAAATGTTAGGCAGCATCAGCCGGTTCAATAGAAAACCGGCCTACATTTGGTCCATAGGGACTGCAGGCGGTCCAACAGAAGCCAGCCATTAGTACAGCTTCTGTCAAAGGGGCACCACCGAAAAGGTCAGCCAATGGCTGAGAGCGCTAACTGGAGTGTTCTGGAAGGGAGGCGTACTCCTGTCAGAACTCTATAGCACAGCAAGAGAGATCACTGTATTAACATTGGCTAGTTAGTACATCGGCTCTGACCTGAGCTGTCAGGTTTTTTTTCGTTCAGCCCGCTGTGGCAGACGATACTACTTTGGTTTGGGGGGGGGGGGTGGGGGGGGGGTTGAAGCGGGGCACAGGACACTACTGTGACAAAATATAATGTTCTTATGGAGGCTTTATTTTTATTATTTTTTAAAAAGGACAGCGACATCATCGACCTCCCCGCTCTGAAATGAGGTATAAACCTACATATTTTTTATAAAGCACATAACGTAATGGAACACAGGGGATCCTATTAACATAACAAAGTGGCTTTACAACCACTGTAAGTGCTGCCAGTAATGCTTGGTTCACATTGCTGTGGCCCTAAAGTCATGCAACTTTGCATTGCGACTTTCATTTGACTTTGGCAAAAAATAACAATACAGAGTGTGACACATAATACTGAACTTACAAAACCCTGTGCAGTCGCAGCCAAAGATGAGAAAAAGAAACAAATTCCTTGCAACTTTTGTGGTTTTAACATTGCAGTCTATGTAACACATAGAATAGTAGTGCAGGAACTATTTTTTTCTCCACTGTCCAAAAACAGGGGAAAAAAAAAAAAAAAAAAAAAAAAAGGAAGAGCAGCTTTGCCTTTAGTTATACTTTAAGTTTATTTAAATTTTTAGACTTTTTTTTTACTGTTCGTGGATGTTTTTGTAGTATTATTTCTATAAAAATTTCTTGGATTTTTTATCTTTTTTTATTAAACAATAACTCAAATTATTAAGCTGATCTCTGAATGTTCCAACTAGAAATTAAGAACTGTGCCTCTTTGAAGAAGCTACCATAATGTAACCTCTTTTGCATTCTGGTCCGAGTCCCCGATATTTCTAAATGTCATCATTGCAAAAGCGGATGCTGTAAACTGTGTGCGTTTCCATTAAAACACATATTGGCATCTTACCACGCGTGTGTGTGTAAAGCAGGACAGGAAAACACTCACCCAGACCCAGTAACCAACTTTAAAAAAAAAAAAAAAAAAAAAAAAAAAAGTCAGGAATATCCCAGCCATACAAGTCTACAGAGATTCCTTCATACAAACCCATTCATATGATTGAGGCTGGGCACATTGAACCAGACACTGGACATCTGCCATTGTCAACCTACTCTAGTAGACAACTCTAGTTATCTGGCTTTCATGCTGATCCAGTGTTTTCAAAAACATTTGAGTCACAGACCTAGAAAAAAAAAAAAATGCAGATCAGGGATTGGTTCTAACTACTCATTTATCTGTACTGGTTTTCTGTAGACAGTAAAGCTGCTTGTCATCCAATTCCATGCTGCCCCATGTTCCTAAGCACGTCACTAATTAAACTGCAGATCTGCATAGCCATTATTCACCTGTATTGTGCACAGATTACAGCTCTAAGCCATTGCTATGAACACTGTGAATTCCAGATGGAGAGCGAAGCTACACTCCACATTCATATGCACCCAGCTCCTGGTACTGGTGATGGATAGAGGCTATTGAAATGCACGATGTTGATTAAAGGAGAGCACCAGCTGATGAGGAAGTAATAGAAGGCAAGAAAAGTTGGTTAGTTGCCTTGAGTACTGCTGTTTAATATAAAAGGCAATGTTTGGTAAAACACCAGCATTTCAGAGCTCATCTCCTTACTGACAATAGCTCTCAATGACCCAGTTGCCAAAAAGTTTTCAGTTACCATGGGGACCAGGAATTGTCCAGCCCTGGTGTAAATTTCCCTAGCACACCCGCTCCCTCCCCCCCAACTTTGAACATTATAGCTCCCTCCTCTTCTGGGAGTGTAATTACTGACTGTGCTGACCCATCTCCTTCGCCCCTCCCCTGAGCTCTTTACAGAACATTTTATCTAGTTCAAGGAGCGTAGGGTCAGCTTGGAGTCTGCTGGGGTTGCTCACATCACATCCAAGATGACAGCAACCTGCAGCAGTCTAAGGGCTTTTGAAGGTCTATACAAGGAAGGCATTTCCAGGGAAACCACATGCAGAACAAAATGTATTAAATGCACATATAATACTAAGGTAATTTTTTTGGTTGAAATGAGTGGTGTGGCAACAGGGTCTCTTTATAGAGGAACTTCATATACCGTATATACTCGAGTATAAGTCAAATTTTTCAGCACATTTTTTTGTGCTGAAAGTGCCCCCCCCCCCGACTTATACTCGAGTCAAGCACTTTTCTGCAGCAAAAAATTTCATTTTCCGAACCGACTTTGGGGCCTCGTATCTCAGGGCCACTTAGTGCTAGGAACCCCACATTTGGTGTGCAAACCCAGTGGAATCCCACAACATATCCAAAGCTGAAGGTCTTAGCACTAAGTGGCCCCGAGATACGGGGCCCCAAAATCGGTTCGGAAAATGTCATACTCTGCTGCAGAAAAGAGCTTGACATTTTCTGAACCGACTCTGGGGCCCCATATCTCAGGGCTACTTGGTGCTAGGAACCCCAAATTTGGTGTGCAAACCCAGTGGAACTGGTACCATAACATATCCAAAGCAGGGGTTCCTATCACCAAGTGGCCCTAAGATACAGGGCCCCAAAACCGGTTCGGAAAATGTCATTCTCTGCTGCAAAAAAGTGCTTGACATATTCTGAACTGATATTTGGGGCCCTGTATCTAGGGGCCACTTGGTGCTAGAAACCCCAACTTTGGAAATGTTATGGTGCTAGTTCCACTGGGTTTGCATACCAAATTTGGGGTTCTTAGCACTAAGTGACCCCGAGATACAGGGCCCCACATTCGGTCAACTGTGTCCATCTGCAGCAATGTCATTTCGGGACCCTTTGGGTTCAGAGACCCCAAATTTTGGCTTCAGCTAGGGGGCATCTAGGAACCCTTAACTACCGAGTTTGAAGTTCAGGGGACCTATGGCTGCAAATGGCACAGTGAGGCATGCAAATTGGCATTGTTGACCCTCTTTTCCACTTACAGTAGCTGTGCATTTCTCACCCTCGTCTTATACTCGGGTCAATACGTTTTTCCCATTTTTTTTGTGGTAAATTAGGGCCTCGACTTATACTCGGAACGACTTATACTCGAGTATATACGGTATATATTGCTTTAGCAAGTCTGGAGCATTTCACAAGACACAGCAGCAGGCTCCATTACCTGTCATTTCTGGAGAGACATCTCCCCTTTTTTGCTACGCTGAATCATACCATGACCAATACCTAAAAAAATAAAAGCAAACTGTTGCTCTGGCGCCGGAATGCCATTTTCTTTATACGCAGTACTCCCACCAATCAAGCCTGTACATGTGACAATAAGTTCTCAACAGCCCTTACCTCACGTCAGATAGATTTCATTTCAGAGCTGGCATCTCTTACTGTGGCAAAGGCCCAAAAGTACCTGGTGTCTGGTGAAAGGTACCCCACAAAATCCAATTATGATGGAGGACCGAGTCCTGCCCCTTGCAGGAATTAATATGCGACTTGTCAGGGCAGGAAACTAGTTGCATGTTCTACAGCTTGCGGCATTTGCCATTTAACTTCATAGCTCAGCTCTGCTTATTCACAATGCTTTGCTGACAAAATCAGTCACTAGATTGCTCCAGCGGGAGGGGAGATTTTTAAGTGCCAAAAACTCAATCTCACATACAGCAATATACATAAAAAAGCCATAAATGTAATTTATACAACATTTTAAAACATATATGGCATCATGGATATATTAGTACAACAAAATATGATCGGTCTGTACAAACAATGCGTGCTGAGAAATGTGTGGATCAACACATTTCGCCCAAATAGGGAGGCTTCTTCAGGATCCAGTTTGCAACATTGGCAAGTCTAATACCTAATAAACACTATATTATACATAAAAAACACATTTATTTACAAAAAAGAAACAAAAATATTGCATTATTTCATGAATTGATGCAGTATTGTTTATTTTTTGCAAATAAAATTATTATGTTTTATTATGTATAATTAATACAGTGTTAGTTATTAGACCTACCAATGTTGCAAACTGGATCCTGAAGAAGCCCCTCTATTTGGGCGAAATGCATTGATCCACACATTTTTCAGCATGCATTGTTTGCACAGAACGATCATCTTTTGTTGATATTGTTGTACTATATATGCGTGATACCAGATCCGTTTTTAACTTTAGTATAAATAAAATGTATGGCTTTTTACGTATATATTGCTATATGCGATATTGTGTGTGTGTGTATATATATTATATATATATATATATATATATATATATATATATATATATATACACATATATATACATACACACACACATACACACACACACACTGCCTTGCAAAAGTATTCACCCTCTTGGCTTTTTACCTATTTTGTTACATTACAGCCTTTAGTTTATGTTTGTTTTTGTTTTTTAATCTGAATTATATGTGATGGATCAGAACACAATAGTCTAAGTTGGTACATATATTTATATACATAAAACTATTTCAGAAATAAGAAAAAATGATAATTGGCATGTGCGTATGTATTCACCCCCCTTTGCTATGAAGCCAATAAAAAGCTCTGGTGCAACCAACTACCTTCAGAAGTCCCATAATTAGTAAAATGATGTCCACCTGTGTGCAATCTATGGCTGAACTTGCACTGCATAGACACTGCACGTGATCGGCACCTGCGGTACGGGTGCGAATCACATGCGATGTCCAAGATCGACATGTGTGAACCTAGGCTTAAGGATCCATTCAAACCTGAGAAGAGCGCAGCGACAGCTGCTTGCAGTGCGTTTTTTAATTAGCTTTATTTTCATTTTTTTAGTGGAGCGTTTTTAGGAGCAGCACTGTTCATTTGAATGGGCCTCCCTCTGCTATAAAAACACTTCAAATCTTGGCACAGAGCCAGGAGTGTTTGCGTTTGCCACAATTGTATCGCATTTTTTCGCTTGACAATCCAGGAAAAGGGAAAAAAAAAAAAAAAAAAAGCACTGTGTTTGGGGCGCCATTAAGAAATAATGGCAGCGCAAACGCATTGCATTTTGCTGTGATTCTGGAATCGCGGCGCTTCCACTTGCGATCCAAATCGTTCAGGTGTGAATGGAGCCTTAAATGCTTTGTTCAAATATTTCAGTAGCAATTGCGGCTTCCATATTTCTTTCAGAACAAGATTCCTTTGAGCCAGGGATGCCCAACCAGTGGCCCACAACCTCCTAATCTGGGGTGGCTGATTGGCAAGCCCAGATCCCACCATCTCAGAGCATTAGGGTTGTGAATGAGGTTGGTGGTAGAGGAAGCCTGTGGCTGCGGAGCAGAGCCACATAAGCCGATGCTTCCTGTATAGCGCCGTCTCCTGTCACAGGCAGAATGATACCAAATGCACTCTGCCTGGGACACCAACAGCTGGAATGGAAAACTTATTAAAATGTAAGTTTATTATTAAAATCAGTGTGTGTATATATATATATATATATATATATATATATATATATATATATATATATATATATATATATATATATATATATACATATACATATATACATATACATATCTGTTCTGCAGTGGTTACTAGGCTGCTTTCAAACTGATTTGCAGGTGCAGCACAGTGACAGACTTCTATTACCTGTGAATTCAGTGCGCTTTCCGAATATGCACTACACCTGCAGGATATAATAGAAGTCTATGGCGAAGTGCAGCAATTACCCCTCAGAAAAGCCACAGGTGCACTGCACCCGCAGTGTGGGTAAACCACAGCTTTTCAGTGTGAAAGCCTTAGGCCCCTTTCACACAATCAGTCTGACCCAATCAGATCCTCCATTTACCTCCTATCCAATTAAAAAAACAGAAAAGGATCCGTCCCCTTCCATCTGGGCAGATCAGTGGGCCCGTAGAGTGGGCTGTGTCCGTATATGCAGAGTGGACATGGACCTGCCATCTGCCCGCTCCGCCCATTGTGGTCCGTGACAGGGTACCAAGTTGCTTAAGTGACCCTCGCTCTTCGAAAGATTGGGCACCCCTGCTTTAAGCCCATTCCATCCTCTCTACGCAGCACTGTGCTCAGCACAAGTAGTCCAAAATATTCAACTAGATTCCAAACAACTCCCTTAATGCTATGGTCTATACTTTTCTGCAGTTTTATATATCTGCTTCACAGTACAACAGAACAGAGTCTTTCCCTGTGTACACATAGGAAGCCTTTCTTTTTTTTTCTTGCAGCAAAACAATCCTGCAGCTCAGGACATCAGTTTTCTATTATAAAGTGACATATTCATGCTGCACTCCATTACTCACCATCTAGAAAAGTCCATGTCACTTTGCCACTTAGTTTATATGGTGAAGGGGGAAGAGTGAAATGGCTAGATTGTGAAATCAATCTGTATTTAGATCATTGCAAATGGAAATATTTACTGCAAGGCATATAATGTAGTACAGATGTATGGAAGGACACTTTTAATCAGGAATATAAAGCAGAGGAACTATCCACCCATAACTGGGCAGATGCCAAAAGGCGACATCAACTACCAGCTCCCTATGTCTCTCAGGAACTCAGGTAACAAGATTTATGTATAAAAGCCCAACTTTGGGCTGGCAAAAAAAAAAAAAAACTAAATGTGGGTGCACCCCATGTCAGCACGAATATGATGCTGGTTTTGTCTAGCTAGCCCTGCAGGCTTCCAGTTTAATTTAATTTTATTTATTTTATATACTTATATAGTGCTTTACACTATATGTGTGTGTGTGTGTATATTATATACGTACACACACAAGGCAAAAGTATGAAACTTTTTAGTCCCAGGGGGTGTAAGACGACAAGGGGCCACAAGATGAGGCTGGAAGAGAAGTGGTTTAGCCTTTAGCTGCGCAGAGGGGTTTTTCACCGTCAGGACAGTAAGGATGTGGAGCTATCTTCCACAATCGGTGGTGTACATAGAGCTCTTTGTCATGAGGTGCCATGTTGAACTTCCAGTGACCAGTATGAGAGAGCGAAAACACCAAATTTAACACACCTGCTCCCCACTCACACCTGAGACCTTGTAACACTAACGAGTCACATGACACCGGGGAGGGAAAATGGCTAATTGGGCCCAATTGGGACATTTTCACTTACTTGAACCGTGTCCTGTGGTCCGATCAGACCAAGATAAACGTATTTGGTTCAGATAGTGTCAAGCGTGTGAGGCAGCCACCAGGTGAGGAGTACAAAGACAAGTTTGTCTTGCCTACAGTCAAGCATGGTGGTGGGAGTGTCGTGGTCTGAGGCTGCATGAGAGCTTCCGGCACTGGGGAGTTACAGTTCACTGAGGAAACCATGAATGTCAACAAGTACTGTGACATACTGAAGCAGAGCATGATCCCTTCCCTTTAGAGACTGGGCCGCAGGGCAGTATTCCAACATAACGACCCCAAACACACCTCCAAGATGACCACTGCCTTGCTAAAGAAGCTGAGGGTAAAGGTGATGGACTGGCCAAGCATGTCTCCAGACCCTATTGAGCATCTGTGGGGCATCCGCAAATGAAAGGTGGAGGAGCGCAAGGTCTCTGACATCCACCAGCTCTGTGATGTCCTCATGGAGGAGTGGAAGAGGACTCCAGTGGCAACCTGTGAAGCTCTGGTGAACTCCATGCCCAAGAGGGTTAAAGCAGTGCTGGAAAATAATAGTGGCCACACAAAATATTGACACTTTGGGCCCAATTTGGACATTTTCACTTAGGGGTGTACTCACTTTTGTTGCCAGTGGTTTAGACATTAATGGCTGTGTGTTGAGTTATTTTGAGGGGACAGCAAATTGACACTGTTATACAAGCTGTACACTCATTACTTTACATTGTAGCAAAGTGTCATTTCTTCAGTGTTGTCACAGGAAAAGATAGAATAAAATATTTACAGAAATGTGAGGGGTGTACTCACTTTTTGTGAGATACTGTATATAACAGTTCAGATATTACTTCAATGAGGATATATAGAAAGCCAAGCACAGCTAGTTTATACTGTATAACACAAGTAATGGGCTTCTAGTGAAAACCTAATGCTTTGTGGTAAATGTTGAGTGTACTGAGCTCTCTCACAAATGGTCCCAGCAGCATCAGTAGTCCCATTAAGTTCACATGTACAACAACAAAGCAAAGAATTCTGGGATGAGTCATCCTGAGATCACCAGTTACCATACAGAATGCCAACAGATACACAATGTTAGATTGGCACAGCATTCAGTGCCAGGACCACAGCACAGGCACCTCCCTGAATATCCAAGACTATGTGCCATTAACTGGAGAAGAATCATGTGCAATAACCCATGGCATCAAATCGGACCTCAAATTCCTGTAGTGAGATTGTAGATTATTTTCTTGGGCATCGCAGAATTTTGCAGTTCTACGCAAACTTAGCTCTTTGTAAGGGCTCATTCAGGTAGGGGTAGGGGGATAAAATACTGATACCTACACAGGATTTTGTGACAGAAAGTGCAAGGCAATCTACCTCCTCACACCACCCGGCGGCTGAGAGAATTTAATGAATTTAATGAAGTGTCAGGGTATCATTTCAATAAAGTTCCTTTAAAAAAAAAAAAAAATAATGAACAGTGCCATGCGCCATGATCAGCACTGCAGTGATCTCACTGCAATACACCGCACACCACACTACATCGTAATGCAGCACCTGGTGTGAATAGACCCCAAGGGCTCTGTTGTGTGCTGTGAAGAGAGATGTGCCAATATGTCATAAATAACACATTGCGCCTTTTTCTTTTTTCCAACTTTATGGAAAGTAAAGTTTTATTTAAGGCTGGGTTCACATATGCGCGGCTGCAGTTTTCAGTCCGGGGTCCGGTGTGTTCCTGTTCTCCAGTTTAGGTGCAATTCAGGCAAAAATTCCCACCTGAACCAGTAAACAGGAACGCACTGAACCCTGGACTGCCAACCGCAGCCGCACATTTGTGAAGCCCGCCTTTTTTGAAGGCTGGACCCAAAAACGCACAGGACTCTTTTTCAAACCGCGCTACGGCTGGTGTGAACCGGCTCCATTGAGAGGCGGTAACTTTCACGTCATGCAAATTGGATGCGGTTTAAATACATCCAATTTGCATATATGTGAACCCAGCCTTAAAGAGGTCCAGCCCCGCCCACAAAAAATACTGTGGCTGCTGACTTTTAATGTTAGGACACTTACAAACAATGAATTTCACTTTTTGTCCGAAAAGAAGCGCTATAACAGCAGTAAAGCGCTGCTAAAATTAGCAGCGCTTTACTGCTAACCACACCCGCCCCAGCGTGAAAAATAGCCTTAGACCCCTTTCACACTGCCAGCGTTTTTCAGGCGCTACAGCGCCAAAAATAGCGCCTGAAAAAAGCGGCTCCATTCACTCCAGTGTGAAAGCCCGGGGGGTTTCACACTGGAGCGGTGCGCTGGCAGGGCATCACAAAAAGTCCTGCCAGCAGCTTCTCCACCGCTGCTCCCCATTGAAATCAATAGGGCAGCGCTGCGATCCCACCAGCAAAACACCCCTCCGGCGGCGTTTTGCGGGCAGATTTAACCCCTTATTTAACCCCCTATTTGGATTGAACCCCCCTTATTCGCCACGCTAGCAGCCGAATAGCGCCGCTAAAACGATGGTAAAGCGGGGCTAAACATCGTTGTGAAAGTCGTCTTAAAGATTACGGAGCACAACACAGCTGTGTGCATGGGCCCATAATACACAATACTACTGCATTTAGTTTGCTAAGCAGCCATACACAATACTAGTTTAAAAGCATTTCTTTTTACACCCATGTGTATAAGCTATAAGACCTTAATAAATGAGGTTGTTAAAAGGAAAAAAACACTGATTTTTCTTTGAAATTTTCTAATATTTGATTTGATATCTGCAGACTTAGAAAATCACAGCAGATAAAAGTCTATGAAAGAAACTAAAAAAAACAAAAACCCAACAACCCTCAGAAGCAAATGCCTAAGCTAGACGGCATGCTGGTATCCATGGCAGCAATCAGGAAGCCGACATACTTTTCATTACTGCACATGCACCCGCAGCACCTAGAGAAAAGAATAGCCTGCCTATCCAAATGTAGATGTATAGGCCTATGGAAGCTGGGATCGTGTGCACTGAACAGGGGGACAATGGCTACCCAACCGTTGTCATTGTTACCAGAACGCTGTCTGTATGGGCCAGTTAGAACTGCATCTGTGACCTCTTTTTTTTTTCCCCTTTCTGTAGACTAATGTTATGAGATGGAGTGGGGGGATAGACTACATTTTATTAACAGAAATTGCACTTCGTAGTAAAAAAGGATAGCGGGTAACATTACATATTATGGACTTCACCCACAAAAAAATAAATTAAAAACATACAAGAACTAGACAGGTAGTGAATTTTCACAAAATGTATTAATTTGTTGCTTTTAATCTTAAAGTGTTACTAAACCCACAACAGTAAAATCCGTCTGTATATGCAGCATATCATGCTTGTTATACTCACTGTGGAACTTAAGAGGTTAATCCTCTGCATTGGTAAGGCTGTTTTATCCTGTATGCACAGATCCTCCCCCTCCTGAACGGTCTATCTGGGGAAGGCCAGGGAGGGTAGCCAACCTGCACATGCTCAGTTGTGTCTTATGCTGGAGAGAATAATTTGTTGATCAGAGCTAGCCAGGCCACATGATATTGACATCACACATGTGGGCGTGTATACAGGCTGCAGTGGAAATCTCCACCTTCCTAAACCCAGCAATGGAGAAACTGTGTTTATCACAGTTTATCACTTACTGTGGTATACAGATCAGCCAAAAAAGGTATATAGTGGCAGTATTTTAATGTAAAAGGAAGATTTATCAGCTGTGGGCACTGGGGGGGGGGGGGGGGGCAGATGAACTATTTTCGTATTACGGGGTTTAGTAACACTTTAATCTTGTCACTTCTGCTTTGTAGCGCTGGGGTCCTTGGGTTGAATTCCTTCCAGGACACTACCTGCATGGAGTTTGCATGTTCACCCTATGCTTGGGTGGATTTACTCTGGATACCTCCTGAACTCCGAAGGCTCAGGGCCTAGCATGTGTGTATGTATGGAAGATAGTGACTTTAGACTGTAAGTTCCTTGAGGGCAGGGACTCATTCAATGTACAATATATAAAATAAATGCCTGTAATACATAATTAAGAAGGGAGTTCTGCTGGAACAGCATACCAAACCAACAAAGACTGCTACAGCTAGGAAAAAAATAAAAATAATGAAAGCTTTTTTTTTTTCTAACTTCAACATGTTGCGGAGCACAATACTCTGTTCTCAAGCTGAAGGACACTGCTGTCCTCCCTAGGAGGCTGGGTGGTCTGTCTGAAGATACAATCACACCCCCCCCCCTCCCTCTACCAGCCTCTGTACTCATCCCCACTGCAATCACAATACATCCCAGTGCACAGCTGCAGGCCAACCACTGATCCCCCTTCCCAAAGACTTCAAACATGGTGTGTCATTGATTATTCTATATGAAGTTACTGATGGGGAGAAGATAAAAAACGCACTTCTACTGTCATCAAAGGACACGTGAGGCCACTCTACCGCCCCCTGTGGACAGAAAGCAGAACACAGCTGCCTTAGGAAAACCACTATATCAGAAAGCATTTATACTATTTTTCCTAGATGCTGGAAGGAATGAGGTTATTGCATGAAATCACACCTAGAAGAGTCAGCAACTGCAATAACACACAGCAACACAAAGCTAGAGCAAAAAAAAGGGGGGGGGGGGGTAAAAAAAAAAAAGAAACAAAAGTGGAGCATCAGTCAGGTTTCATCTAACTAGTTGCTATTGTAACAATGTGTCTATTTCAGCTCCAGCTTGCATTAATAGACACAGATCACTGCTGATGAAGTATGAAAAAAAAAAAAAGAAACCAAAACTGCAAAGTTTTGTAAATAATTAAAAAGGGTCCAAACCTCGTCTGTGTCATATATATTTATTATTATTTATATTTGTATTGCATTTTATTTATAGTAATGCAGATGAGTTTTTGGAAGCTTTAGTATATATATATATATATATATATATATATATATATATATATATATATATATATATATATATATATATATATATATATATATATATATCTTCCAAAGACGTATCTGCATAAACACATTTATGAATAAGAGAAACTTTCAATAACTCATCTGCAAAAATATACAATATAAAAACATTTTATAAATAAATAAGAGACTAAAACTTTCAAAACTGGTCTGTGTTTAAAATATATATATACACACACACACATACATACATACATACACACACACACACACGATATATTTCTATACAATATAAATGTATTAAATAAGTGGCTAAAGCTTAAAAAAAACTCATTTGAATAAATACATAAGATAAACATACAATATAAACACATTTATAAATAAAAGGCTCATAGAACACTTTTGGGGGGGGGGGGGTCATGTGCTCAGGTCGCCCCCCTTACAATGAAAAGCTCGGGTTAACCCTTTATTGTCTGTCTGGGATAGCCCCCCCCCTCCCATTGATATGGGGAGAGGGCTGGGATCCATTGATAACAATGAAGCGGAGCTCACACTCACCCCAGGAATGGACGTGTCCAGCGATCAGAGCGGACTGGGCTCTCTCCCCGGTATATACGGAGCTCCCTCCTCCCCCGGCTCTCATTCAACGTGCACTGAAAGCCCCAGCAGCAGCAGCCAGCCGCCCGGCCAGCCTGTCCCCGCCCCCCTCCGTGATGTCACCGGGCCCGCCCCCTCCAGACTGGCAGTCATCAGACGGTCCCTGGTGTATTGTGGAGAGCGGAGATCCCTGAGTACAGGGGAGACCTCCATACACTGGAGGGAGATCACAGCTCTGGAGGATGAAGTCACAGCTACAAGTTGTCCCCGTCATGGGATTTCCATTGAATTCATTAGAAACGCTTTCAATACGTGTAGACGCGCGCTAATGTGCATTGTCGGGCGTTTTCATCATGGTGCGTTGCGCAGCATTGTATTAGCTGTCACTGTATGGCTCCTAGCATTTTTGTAAGAGCCCTTTCACACTGGAGCGTTTTTCAGGCGCTTTTGGGCTAAAAATAGCGCCTGTAAAGCACCTGAAAAACACCTCCCCTGCAATCCCAGTGCCCGAGGGCTTTCACACTGGCTACGTTAAAAAATGTCCTGCAAGCAGCATCTAAGAGCCCTTTCACACTTACAGCGCCTGGGCGTCGGCGCCGTTTTAGCAGGGCTTTTCGGATGCTAGCAGGGAGCTTTTAACCCCCGCTAGCGGCCATTAAAGAGTTCAAAGCGTCGCTGGCGCTAATGGCGCTGCCCATTGATTTCAGGACACCGCTCCTAAAGCGCCTCAAAGATGCTGCTTGCAGGAGTTTTTTTGACGTCCTGCCAGCGCACTACTCCAGTACTCCAGCACTCAGGCTTTCACATTGGAGTGACAAGAGAGGCGCTTTACAGGCGCTGTTTTTAGCGCTATAGCGTCTGTAAAGCGCCTCAGTGTGAAAGGGGCCTTAAGCTAAAAAAAGCGGCAAAAATCATTGGATAAAAAATGCTGGTAATAGCTTTTTTGTAGTAGCATTTTAGCAGCGGTTTAGGAGTTTAGGAGCATTTAGAAGCATTTGCAGTTCATTGATGTTTTTGCCATTAGGCTTTGTGTACGCGGGACATTTTAAAACCTCTCCTGAACAATGGAACTTGACAGCTAGTTACAGACATTTGCGTTTAGAAGCGTTTTTTACATAGTAAATGGCAGGGGCGTAACTAGAAATAGCAGGGCCCCATAGCAAAATGTTGTATGGGGCCCCCTGCAAACAGCCCCCCCCCCCCCCCCACAGCTGCCCTAGTGTCAATGCAGCGTGACCTGTGCCACATACAGCGTGACCTGTGCCCCATACAGCGTGACCTGTGCCCCATGCAGCGTGAGCTGTGCCCCATACAGCATGACCTGTGCCCCATGCAGCGTGACCTGTGCCCCATACAGCGTGACCTGTGCCCCATGCAGCGTGACCTGTGCCCCATGCAGCGTGACCTGTGCCCCATGCAGCGTGACCTGTGCCCCATGCAGCGTGACCTGTGGCCCATACAGCGTGACCTGTGCCCCATGCAACGTGACCTGTGCCCAATGCAGCGTGACTTGTGCCCCATACAGCGGTACCTGTGCCCAATACAGCGTGACCTGTGCCCAATGCAGCGTGACCTGTGCCCCATACAGCGTGACCTGTGCCCCATACAGCGTGACCTGTGCCCCATACAGAGGTACCTGTGCCCAATACAGCGTGACCTGTGCCCCATGCAGCGTGACCTGTGCCCCATACAGCGTGACCTGTGCCCCATACAGCGGTACCTGTGCCCCATGCAACGTGACCTGTGCCCAATGCAGCGTGACCTGTGCCCCATACAGCGTGACCTGTGCCCCATACAGAGGTACCTGTGCCCAATACAGCGTGACCTGTGCCCAATGCAGCGTGACCTGTGCCCAATACAGCGTGACCTGTGCCCAATGCAGCGGTACCTGTGCCCAATACAGCGTGACCTGTGCCCCATGCAACGTGACGTGTGCCCCATGCAGCGTGACCTGTGCCCCATACAGCGTGACCTGTGCCCCATACAGCGTGACCTGTGCCCCATACAGCGTGACCTGTGCCCCATACAGCGTGACCTGTGCCCCATACAGCCTGGTCTGCCTGTGCCCCATACAGCCTCACTTATGCAGAGGAAGAGGCAAGCCACCCGGATCAGCAGAGAGCGGGATTGCCCGCTGTAATAGCTTTTATATGAATTTCCCATCTTCCCGGGGCTCATCGTCCCATAGCCCCACCTCTTGGCCCGACGCCTTTGATGACGTCACATGTCCCGCATTGGATCGCCGTTCTGTCTATCAAAGGCGCCGGGCCAAGAGGTGGAGCTATGTGACGTGAGCCCCGGGAACACTGGAAGTTCTAATGAAAGCTATTACATCGGGCAACTCAGCTCTCTGCTGATACGGACAGCTCGCCTCTTCCTTTCCTCTCTCTTCCCCTGGCTGGGAGACTGTGCCGGCGGTGCTCTTATCCTCACTGGGCCCCACTCGGCTGCGGGCCCCATAACGCCCACATGGGTCGCTATGGTGGTAGTTACGCCCCTGGTAAATGGTCAGAAACAGTGGAAGCTGGTGGGTTTTTTTGGGGGGGGGCAAACAACCACCCCCCTCTAGTGGCCAACAGCACCTCTAGGTGACGGGTATCTGGCAGTGGCAGCAGGCATCTCCTCCATTCCTCCAGCTCGGCAGCCGTGCGTCTCCTCCCCTCCTCCTAGGCATCCAATAGGATCACCTGTACTTTTAGCCAGTCGGGTGACAGGTCTCAAAACCCGCTTCCTGTTTGGCCGGGAGGAGGATTAGTGTATTCATTCGCCATTGTAAAACACCTGGGTAGGCTCCGTTCCCCGAGCCCACCCTATTTTGAAGCCTATTAGAGCCTCTGGCTCTAATCGGGTGCTTCAACCCCCCCCCCCCCCACCACCACCACCATTGGAATCAATGCGCCCGGCATCCTGAAAGGGGCCAGATGCATGGATAGGGGGAGCAGCACTTGTGCGCCCTTAATGGACAGGCTGCCCCTGGTCAGAAATGTATCTCCATTAAAAACACATATAAACTAAATGCGAGTTACTGCGTTTACATGCATTTACAAGCTGTTACAGGCTTTTGGCTTTTCAAATGCCTCTGAACATCCATCCTGAATGCATTTTTTTGCTTTCCAAAAAAACGCTTCTAAATTCAACTGCCTAGAAATGACTATAAACGACCCTGTGTACATGTACTGATAAGATAACAGAGGAGAGTTCAGAGACCAAAGCTATTGGCTACTGCCCCGTTTATAGTCCCGACGTACATGTTTTACGTCACCGCGTTCAGACCGATCGGATTTTCCGACAACTTTGTGCGACCGTGTGTATGCAAGACAAGTTTGAGTCAACATGCGTTGGAAAAAATCCATGGATTTTGTTGTCGGAATGTCCGATCAATGTCCGATCGTGTGTACAGGGCATAACATGAATTGTCAAGGACCAGTTTGGAGCATCCCTGAAGGGAGAGTTGCACTGTGTGCAAGGCGTGTTTGACCCCTTGCAGGGTCTTTTAAGGAAGTGAGCGAGCATTGCACGTGGTGGCGGGAGCACTATTGGTGTGGAAGTTGTTTTGAAGCAAGGAAAAAACTCCACATCTCCTTAAATGCTAGTAGATTTATCATCTATATGTCACTAATGGACTTTTTCTTGAGCACCTTTATTTTTACTTATTTTGTGATAGTTTGTTGCTATTTTGTTTAAATACAGCGCTGTCTCATTCACTTGCTATATATATATTTTATCTTTCTGGGGAACACATAGGTGACAGCAACAGCAATTCTGTTATTTTATCTTATTTGAATAGCAGCGCGCAACTACCTTCATATATAAATTGTATCACACCTATTTCACATTAAGTTGTGCTGCAGCTATGGATGTTTTTGGTTATGTGGAATCACGAGGAATTAATTTAGATGAAGTGTTTAACACTCAGAACACTAATCAATCTGACACTATTGAAAGCACCTTTAGAAAATGAGGTCACTTAATGGAAAAGAAAATCAACACATGGTGGGACACCATAACACATGATAGGTACAGTCAGGTCCATAAATTTAGGGACATCAACACAATTCTAATCTTTTTAGCTCTATACACCACCACAATGGATTTGAAATGAAACAAACAAGATTTCCTTTAACTGCAGACTTTCAGCTTTAATTTGAGGGTATTTACATCCAAATCAGGTGAACGGTGTAGGAATTACAACAGTTTGTATATGTGCCTCTCACTTTTTAGTGGAACAATTGGCTGCTCAGCTGTTCCATGGCCAGGTGTGTGTTATTCCCACATTATCCCATTTACAAGGAGCAGATAAAAGGTCCAGAGTTCATTTCAAGTGCGCTATTTGCATTTGGAATCTGTTGCTGTCAACTCTCAATATGAGATCCAAAGAGCTGTCACTATCAGTGAAGCAAGCCATCATTAGGCTGAAAAAACAAAACAAACCCATCAGAGAGATAGCAAAAACATTAGGTGTGGCCAAATCAACTGTTTGGAATATCCTTAAAAAGAAAGAACAACAGTGAGCTCAGCAACACCAAAAGACCCGGAAGACCACAGAAAACAACTGTGGTGGATGACCGAAGAATTCTTTCCCTGGTGAAGAAAACACCCTTCATAACAGTTGGCCAGTTTAAGAACACTCTCCAGGAGGTAGGTGTATGTGTGTCAAAGTCAACAATCAAGAGAAGACTTCACCAGAGTGAATACAGAGGGTTCACCACAAGAAGTAAACCATTGGTGAGCCTCAAAAACAGGAAGGCCAGATTCGAGTTTTGCCAAACAACATCTAAAAAAGCCTTCACAGTTCTGGAACAACATCCTATGGACAGATGAGACCAAGATCAACTTGTATCAGAGTGATGGGAAGAGAAGAGTATGGAGAAGGAAAGGAACTGCTCATGATCCAAAGCATACCACCTCATCAGTGAAGCATGGTGGTGGTAGTGTCATGGCGTGGGCATCTATGGCTGCCAATGGAACTGGTTCTTTTGTATTTATTGATGATGTGACTGCTGACAAAAGCAGCAGGATGAATTCTGAAGTTGCTCATATTCAGCAAAATGCTTCAGAACTCATTGGGCGGCTCTTCACAGTGCAGATGGACAATGACCCGAAGCATACTGCGAAAGCAACCAAAGAGTTTTTTTTTTTAAGGGAAAGAAGTGGAATGTTATGCAATAGCCAAGTCAATCACCTGACCTGAATCCGATTGAGCATGCATTTCCCTTGCTGAAGACAAAACTGAAGGGAAAATGCTCCAAGAACAAGCAGGAACTGAAGACAGTTGCAGTAGAGGCCTGGCAGAGCATCACCAGGGATGAAACCCAGCGTCTGGTGATGTCTATGCGTTCCAGACTTCAGGCTGTAATTGACTGCAAAGGATTTGCAACCAAGTATTAAAAAGTGAAAGTTTGATGCATGATTGTTAATCTGTCCCATTACTTTTGGTCCCTTAAAAAGTGGGAGGCACATATACAAACTGTTGTAATTCCTACACCGTTCACCTGATTTGAATGTAAATACCCTCAAATTAAAGCTGAAAGTCTGCAGTTAAAGCACATCTTGTTCCATTTCAAATCCATTGTGGTGGTGTATAGAGCCAAAAAGATTCAAATTGTGTCGATGTCCCAATATTTATGGACCCGACTGTATATTACGGAAAACTTGGTACCTAGGAGACTCAGGTGGGATTTACCCATCAATGATGGGCTCCTAGATCAAGAATCCATCGATGAACGGTTCCAATTTTTTAAGAGCAAAGGAATAGATGTACTTAAATTCCTATTAAAAAGAAAACAAAAAAAGATGCGCAAATTAGATCAGCAGATTTCTGAACATAAAACCACATTAGAGCCTTTTAAAGATTTAGTGGAGTTCACAGCTTTAGCAAACCAGTTAAATAATGATCTGGAGTACCGATTCAGTTTGTAAATGGCAGAACAAATTAAATGAAGGAGGACTACCTTCAGCTAATTCAACACCAGAAAAAAGAAGTGAAAATATCTACAAATGCTGGGAATGGAACCAACCCACAAGATACAAGACGCCCGGGACCACAATCAAACCCACAGGAGGGCAACTATCAATCCCCTAGGGGACCATGGAAGCAGAGGGAAGACCAAGGTTATCATAGAGGAGGGCATAGAGGTGGAAATCAAGGGGGGGGGGGGACCTTATTATCCCTATAGAGGACCTAACAACTATGCAAATTATAATCAAGGTCACCAGTATTATGGTAACCAAAGGAACCAAAGGAGGAGCCCAGGACCGCCTCACCAAAGATATCAGAACCTACGTGATTATGGTCATCAACTTATTACAGACATGAACCACAGCAAGATTACTATCACCAAACAAGAAGCCCCTTACCAACTCAAAATAGATATGAACCATTGAGAGATGATTAGGATGCCAACAGAACTCCGAGGAATTTTTTAGAGGAGTGAAAACGGGAGCAGACCCCCAAACGGATGGACAGAGAAGATATGTTAAGAAGAAGTCCACCAGGAAAAGTGGATGCAGAGCAGGATACAAGAAACAAGCCAAAAAGAGAACACTAGGAGAGGGAATGTTTAACCTAACGGTAGTACCACTCACTAAAGAGGAAACAATTGTTTTGGATAGGGGATTAAAATATGCGCCAGTGAGGAATATGACTACATTTGATGTATGTGTGGACATTCAAAAATATATGAGGAAATTAAACACTAAAAAGCATATGTTGTCCCAACCTTTGGGGAAAAAGGTCGCATGTAAGGAAGATGAATTTCAACATACAGTACGTTGTTTAGAAACAAATACCTATTTAATCCACCAGTTAGTGACAATGGTCACATAGAAGTATTCAAAAGGATGATGGTGCAGGATTTAAATAATATGGAACTTAAAAAAGTAAGGGAAGCCAAAAATATCGAAATAGGAATTAAGCGGCTAGAGAATAGAAAAAATCTTGTGATTAGACCAGCGGATAAGGGAGGTGGACTGGTTATACAGACAAAAGAAGCATATAAGGCGGAATTAAGAAGACAACTGGAAGATAAGGAAACATGTATCCCATTAAAAAGTAACCCCACAAGGATTGGTGGATAAGGGCATAAACAAAGGCTTGCTGAATAAGAAAGAAAGTAGATATTTGGTTCCCAACACCTGTAGGATCCCTATTATATATATGGTTCCTAAAATACATAAGGACAGCATAAATCCTCTAGAATGTCCCATTGTTAATGGAATCCAATCCATTGGGGCTAGGATGGGTCAATACCTGGATTATCACTTAAAAACAATAGTACAGAAAATTAGAGCATACTTGAGGGACACTAAGCACCTCATTCAACTAAAAATGAAGGAGGGCCCCTGTATACTAGCCACGGCCGATGTCTTTTCTGGCTGGCTACCCTACTTTCTCTCCTCTGAAATATCCACGGTCATTCTTGGTGACTTCAACATTCCTGTCAATGTTAACAGCCCAACTACAGCTAAATTTCTCGACTTCTCGACCTCATCTTTTGACCTAACACAATGGACACATACTTCCACTCACTCCAATGGTAATACCCTTGACCTTGTATTCTCCCATCTCTGCAACCCTGGCAACCTCACAACCACCCCCTTTCCTCTCTCTGATCACAACCTCATTAGTTTCAATGTATCCTTGCCTCCAACCACCCATCCCTCCAAGCAGCAAACAATTACTTGTAGGAACCTTCGCCACCTTAACCCTTCTCTTCTTTATTCTGCTAGTGACCACCTATATGACATAATCTCTCCCCTGTCCTGTCCTGACCTGGCCACCTCTGTCTACAACAGTTCACTCTCATCATCACTAGATGCACTTGCTCATCTAACCACATGCAGAATCAGGCCCCGACCGTTACAACCCTGGCAAACTGACAACACTAGAAATCTCAAGAGACATTGTCGTGCTCTTGAACGACTGTGGCGTAAAACCAAATGCCTACAAGACTTTACCCTATATAAATCTGCCCTTCTAAAATACAATTCATGCCTCAATGCTGCCAAACAAGCCTACTTCGTTTCTCTTATTAATACTTTGTCATCTAGTCCCCGCTGGCTCTTCTCAACCTTTAACTCTCTGCTTTGTCCCTCACCCCCTCTACCCACTAATTCACTCACTGCCCAAGAGATTGCCAATCACTTCAAAGACAAGATTGATGCAATTCGTGAGGATACCTCCACTGTGCGTACATCTTCCCCACCCAACATAAACTTTTCTCAGATGCCCACCTAACTAATTGTCCCTTGGATCCTGTTCCCTCACAACTACTACGGTCAACCTCTTCTTCTATCCTATGCTCCCTCACTCACATCTTCAATCTCTCCCTCTCTAGTAGCACCTTCCCCTCCCCTCTAAAACATGCGCAGATCACTCCCATACTTAAAAAGCCCTCAATGGACCCCACCAATCTAAACAACATAAGACCCATCTCATTTCTCCCATTCCCCCTAAACTTCTAGAACGCTTAGTGTACAACCGTCTTAGCTCCTACCTCAGTGAAAATCACCTTCTTGACCCATTACAGTCTGTCTTTCGCTCGCAGCACTCCACGGAAACTGCCTTACTAAAACTCACTAACAGCCAATACTCCATACTTCTACTACTTGACCTCTCTGCGGCTTTTGATACTGTTGACCACCCACTCCTTCTCAATAAACTACATTCCCTTGGCCTCCGAGATTCTACTCTATCCTGGTTCTCTGCCTATCCATCACAGCGCTCCTTCAGTGTCACCTTCAACTCTGTCTCCTCCTCTCCATTGCCCCTTTCTGTGGGGGTCCCCCAAGGCTCTGTTCTTGGACCCCTTCTCTTCTCTATCTACACCTCCTCCTTTGGTCTGTTGATAACTGCCCACGGCTTCCAATACCACTTATACGCCGATGACACCCATATCTATCTGTCTACTCCTCACCTCACTCCTTCAGTCTCCTCTCGCATTACTAACTTACTAACGGACATATCAGCATGGATGTCGCACCACTTCCTTAAACTAAATCTCTCTAAAACTGAGCTATTAATATTCCCCCCCCCCGCACATGCCCCCCTCCATGACTTTTCCATCGAAATCAACAATGCAAATATCAGTCCCTCCCCTCACGCCAAGGTACTTGGTGTAATCCTAGACTCTGACTTGTCATTTCAGCCCCAAGTCCAAAAACTTTGTAGAATTCACTTTGATAACATCTCTAAAATTCACCCCTTTTTAACAAATGAAACCACCAAGCTCCTCATTCACTCCCTTGTTATCTCTCGCCTTGACCATTGCCACTCCCTTCTCATTGGCCTGCCTCTCCATATGCTATCCCCTCTTCAGTCTATCATGAATGCTGCTCCCAGACTTATCCACCTTACCAACCGCTCAGTGTCTGCCAACCCCCTTCTCCAATCCCTACACTGGCTCCCAATCACCCAGCGAATTAAACTCAAAATACTAATCACAACATACAAAGCCATTCACAACTCTGCCCCAAGCTACATCACTAATCTTGTCTCCAAATATCACCCAAATAGTCCTCTCCGCTCTTCTCAAGACCTCCTGCTCTCAAGCTCTCTCATCTCCTTCTCCCATGCTCGTCTCCAGGATTTCTCCAGAGCCTCTCCCATCCTATGGAACTCGCCACCTCCACTGGTCCAGCTATCCCCTACTCTTTCTACCTTCAGGCGATCCCTGAAAACTCATCTCTTCAGGAAAGCCTATCACGTCTCCAACTAATCTCCTATCACTTCCATTAGCTCATTCCCCACAGTTACAACCTTTTGTACCACCTTCCCCACCCTATTAGATTGTAAGCTCTTCTGAGCAGGGCCCTCTTAATCCTCTTATAGTTTATTGTATTGTAATTGTATTGTTTCCTTTTATATTGTAAAGTGCTGCTTAAACTGTTGGCGCTATATAAAGCCTGTATAATAATATAATAATAATAAATAATGTCAACTCATTATATATGATCATTGGACATCATGAAGCAATTAAAGCAAAACAATGGGCATTGATACATCTAAGTGAACTATTGAGAAAACAGCAGGCCTTTTTGTTGGAAAGTTTAGAATATTGTTTGTCGCACAATTACTTCTGGCACGATAGCACGTACTTCAAACAAATAAAAAGGTATTGCCATGGGGGCAAAGTTTGCCCCAAGTGTGGCAAACATTTTTATGGCTGAGTGGGAGGAAAAGGCAATCTAAGGAGACCCACACAGGCACAGGGAGAACATGCAAACTCCAGGCAGGTAGTGCCATCGTTGGGATTTGAACCAGCACTTCCAGGCAGAGGTGCTAACCCATTAGTCACTGTGCTGCTATATATGTGCTGTCATACACGTTCAGGTGTGAATTCTCAGGCTAAATGATTTTTTTTTTTAAGCACCTGAATTTGGCTGGGTATTAGCCTGTAGCAATCCACTATACAGCAGAGCTCAGACTGGAAGAAGGAGCACAAGGAGCCCATCAGTTGTGATGTGTGCTCATGTGTTAAGAACCAGCATGCTGATAGGAAGAGAGAGCAGAGTGATAGAGAGATTAGCTCATCACTGTACTATTTCTCCTTACACAGTCTAGTCACAGGCTGGGGGAGGAAAAAGACCTGCAGTTGTTAATCGAAACAGAGAATGAACACGTCTCCTCCTTACCAGACAGGACTGTGCTGTGTGACCTATCTGTGTAAATCTCAGAACTGGATAGAGGGAAATCCTTTGTAACAATAGTAGCCAGTGGCGGTGCGTCCATAAGGGCGCACGGGCACTAACCCTCTCTCCAGCCACCCCCTCTATGACCAATAGATAGCATAAATCTATCCATGGCCTCCACTGCCACCCCCTATTCAGGCGCCCTGCCCCTTTTCGGATGCCGGGCATCTGAATTACAGCGGCGGGAGGTGTTTTTGAAGCACCTGATTAGAGCCATAGGCTCTTATAGGCTTCAAAATAGGTGAACTGCAAGTGCCATGCTTGGCGATCGCAGTTTACCCAGGTGTGTTAGAAAGGAGAATTAATATTCGCTTTCCTAACATTGAAACTGCCTCTCCGCCAGTCTGGTGCTCGGGTCTGTTACCCATTACCTGATTGGCTGAAACGACAGGCTATTGGATGCCTATCAGGAGGAGAGGATGGGAGAAGTCACATGGAGGACCCCGCTCATCGCCGTCACCTGCTTCTCCCACCGAGACAGGGTAAGTGCCGGGCAGACTGCGGGCGGATGGAGGGGGGGTCACAGTGGCAGCATTTGACGGGCACAGTGGCAGCATTTGATGGGCACAGTGGCGGCATTTGATAGGCACAGTGGCGGCATTTGATGGGCAAAGTGACTGTATTTGATGGCACTGTGGCAGCATTTGGTAGCATAGTGGCAGCTTTTGATGGGCACAGTGGCAACATTTGATGGGCACAGTGGCAGCATTTGATGGCACAGTGGCAGCATTTGATGGGCACAGTGGCAGCATTTTATGGGCACAGTGGCGGCATTTGATGGGCACAGTGGCGGCATTTGATGGCACAGTGGCAGCGTTTGATGGCACAGTGGCTGCCTTTGATGGGCACAGAGGCTGCGTTTAATGGCACAGTGGCTGTGTTTGATGGCACAGTGGCTGCGTTTGATGGGCACAGTGGCTGCGTTTGATGGGCACAGAGGCTGTGTTTGATGGGCACAGTGGCTGCATTTGATGGGCACAGAGGCTGTGTTTGATGGCACAGTGGCTGCGTTTGATGGGCACAGTGGCTGCGTTTGATGGGCACAGAGGCTGTGTTTGATGGGCACAGTGGCTGCGTTTGATGGGCACAGAGGCTGCGTTTAATGGCACAGTGGCTGTGTTTGATGGCACAGTGGCTGCGTTTGATGGGCACAGTGGCTGCGTTTGATGGGCACAGTGGTTGCCTTTGATGGGCACAGTGGCTGCGTTTGATGGGCACAGTGGCTGTGTTTGATGGGCACAGTGGCTGCATTTGATGGGCACAGTGGCTGCGTTTGATGGCACAGTTTTTCAGTTTGAGCACCAGCTGCCACTGATAGTAGCAGTAAGGGAGAAAGAAGCTTAGTGGATTGTTTTTTAGCTCAATTTTGCAGCGCTGAGGTTGTTGTTTACCTTTCCTTATGGAAACTATCAGAACGGTGTTTGCAGGTTCTCCCGATGTGTGTATGGGTTTTTTCACTGGCAGTTTACATTCATCTACAATCATAGCCAAATAAACTATACACAAAAACCCTGTCCTATGCTTTTGACAAGTTATTGTAATTTCAAAACTTGTTTTCAGTCTTTAAAAATCTGCAGCTTTCAATAAATGATTTCCAGGAGATCCTACCACGAAGGTCTTTGTTTAGACATTTCCTCTTAGATAGTGACAACTGTCTCCAAATTGTGCTCCTGCGTTGTCACCCAGAGCAATGGTTTGCTGAAGTGGTTCCATGCATACAGGAAGTGGCTGAAAGAGGTTGGAGGGAACCAGCAGTGCTGAGATGCAATAAAGATGAAAACAGTATTTTATAGGAAAAACATGGCAGTTGTGTATGATACATGATACTTTAGCAAACTAGATGCCATCCAGTTAGAGTTTATTCTAAAGAGACAATCACAGCGGTCACATGATACAGAAGCTGTGCCACCTTCCGGGCATTATATCCCACTTAAAGGACCATCAAGAGACTGCGTTAACGGGTCAATGTTTTCAGTGTGTATATTGTGGGCATTTTTTCAAAATTTCCAGAAACAAGGTGGAATTAGGCTATCAAGGTGTACAGTGAGCACTGTATGATTGGGTTCATTGAGCCACCAAAGTTTGTGTAAAACTTTTACAGATGGTTGCAGGCACAGTATTACTTCCCAAGATAACATTTAACCTCTTGCTGCCCCAAGTAGCGCATCTGTGCAGCGGCAAAGAGGATGGGCTTTAACGTCCATGAGCCGCACATATGCATTTATGGGCAGCAAAGTTTTCTGTGCTGAGCGTGCACTCTCTGCGTGCTCCTAGATCATGTGACTACTGTGACAGCCAATCACATTGCTCACATCATCAGCTGGGCATACAGATCCAATTGAAGGGCCCCCAGGGCTGGGCGAGAAGGGGTTAATAAAATGAACTACTTTTGATAATTTTTTGTAAAATGGGCCTTCTTCTAGCAGGGGAACCTGGGGCAATTACCTCCTCTGGAAAAAGTTTTGTGGTGCCCCTGATGACGTCACATATGACAAAACGCATAGGGAAGAGCTGGAACACATGCCACTGTGCCGTGGCTATCTTTCGATTTGGGAAACGGACTACGCATGTGATTTAAATTGCTTGTACAATTCCTATAGTTTGTAAGTGCACTCGATTTTATTAAATATTGCTGTATTTACGGTTTTACGCTAAGGAAGGTGTCTCTTTCTTCTTTTGTATACCTTGCCCATGTTGCCTATGTGGAGCCTCATTATACATTGACTGGTTGGATACATTGAAATGACCTGTCGTGATCCCTGGAACAATTTGGAGGCTGTGTTGAATATCATAAAGCGTTTTTGCCCTCTCCTTTGTAAGGGTCATTAGAATCTGGTAAGCCCCCCACTTTACACACTGTGGTGGTCTTCGTGGTGGTTTCATTGCTGAAAAGCTTGGAGGTTCCTTTTCTGGTTCACAATCTTCCATTTTTCTCAATATACACAAGAGGACTTTTCAATCATTCTTTGGCTCTTCAGAGGGATTTTTTTTCTTAACTTATATTTACACAGTCATATGTGAATATTTAGCTTTTTTCACTTGTACGTTTTATTTATGTGTTTTTGTTATGCGCTGGACTGAACTTTTACCAATGTATGTATCCCATGAATTAAGGTATTGTGCTAGCTGCTTTGTGATATTATACATTAGGAGTCCTATTGTGGTTTTCTTCTTTGTTCACAATTAACTCCTTTGTCCCCTTATATGGCTAGGTTCAAACCAGTATGACACGATCTAGCGCGCACGTTTTTTGCTCATTCCCACGCATCACATGTAGGGCAGTCCCATGGGCTGCCCTACCTGTAAGAAACGCAAGGAGTCCTTGAACCTTTTGTAAAATCACGCAGCACCCTGTGGTTGGAGTGGGCAAGAACGCATGCATTTGCTGAGATGTGCTGGTGCCATTAAGAATTGAGGCATCTGCTAAAGAGCAGCACATCTCTGTGAGTGTCAGAAAACGTGCACGATTTTGCAAGCACTTCCAACATGAATGGAAGTCAACCAAGCCTCAATCTGGCACTCGGCAAAGGTGTGGCATATTAGATCTACAAGGTGTAACCTATATCATTACATAGGCGTGTGCCAGAAGCGCCTGGGCACACCCTAATCACCCTGTGCAATGCTGATTTCCCCTGCTTCCTGGTACCACTTCTCCCCCCTGCAGTGCTGCCAGCTTCCCTCCTCTCCTCTTCCACCAGCTGCTGCGGGGGATGTTTCCGGGTGGAGAGAAGGGGAAGGGGCCGGTAAATATTTAATTTACCGGCCCCTTCCTTTTCTGAACGAACGCAGTGAGTGATCTATATCAGTCCCTCCTGTGTTCATTTTTAACTGAAGCATAGAAAACTATGTTTACTATGCTTCAGTTTGTGAATGAACAGGAAGTCACTCAGCATAGAGCACTTCCCATTAGTTCACTGTCCAGTGCAGGTGAGGCTGCAGAGAAAGGGACTGGGGAAGCTCTGTCCTCAATCCCTTTCTCTGTCTTGAAAGTGAGACATCAGGGGTCTGTTTAGACGTTGATATTTCACCAAAGCCCCCCCAACGGGGATCCTAAAACAATTGTAAGAAAATATGATGTTAACCCCTTCCCTGCCAGTGTCATTAGTACAGTGACTGTGCATATTTTTATCACTGATCACTGTATTAGTGTCACTGGTCCCCAAAGAAGTGTCAAAAGTGTCAGGTGTCCGATTTGTCTGCTTTAAGTCACTGATCGCTGCCATTACTAGTAAAAAAAAAAAGATAAACAAAACTATCCCATAGTTTGTAGACGCTATATCTTTTGCGCAAACCTATCAATATACGCTTATTGAGATTTTTTTTTACCAAAAATATGTAGCAGAATAAATATTGGCCAAAATTGATGAAGAAATTAGATTTTTAACATTTTTTTTATTGGATGTGTTTTAGAGCAGAAAGCTAAAAATATTGTTTTTTTTTTTTTTTTTTTAAATTGTCGGTCATTTTTTGTTTCTTTCGCAAAAAATAAAAATTGCAGAGCTGATGAAATACCACCAAAGAAAGCTTTATTTATGGGGAAAAAAAGACATCAATTTTATTTGGGTACAGAGTCGCACGATTGTCAGTCAAAGCAACGCAGCGCCATATCGCAAAAAATGGCCTGGTCAAGAAGGGGGTAAATCTTCTGGAGCTGAAGGGGTTAATTAAAAAACTAAAATTGTACAAAATAATAAACATAAACATGAGTGACACCAATCTCTGCTCTGCTGACGCCGTCCACTGCTCTGCTGATATACACACATGTGTGTTTGTGTTCTGGGGTGCACATCCTAATGCAATAGGCTGCGCACGCCAATCTCAGGAGGACATTAGAAGGTGAGGACTCCACCATAGACAGAGTGACACAATAGTAGTGATGTGGCACCTTTCTACCTACTTGGACTCGGCCCGGTACATTCTAGAACAGACATGCCTATTTCTCACGTTCTCCTGCTTAGCAGGCTGTGATTGTTCGCTCTTGTTTTTGTCTGTGTGTTTATGGGTTTTATTTATTGCTAAGCTGCTGCTAAGTGGATAGGGGAATCCCCGGAGTGTTGTGAGGATGTATAAAAGAAAACAGGAAAGTAATGGGAGCTGTGTTAAGCCCCTGATTTCTTCTGCTGCACATTTCCACCGTGTGATGTGCTTTCATAACACCCACATGGATCATGCGGAGAACTGCCTGGAAAAGAATTCTTGCTCTGTCCTGGCAAGGAGCACCGGGTTCCGTTACACATTCACCATCTTCACAAGGCAGGAACAATGGACAATGCCAGAAATTCCCACACTTTCCACAGCTTCAAATAACCAAAGACAAACAGATTCCCACAATAGAGATGTTTGTGAAATTATCCAACCAAAACCGAGATTTCAGTTGTGGGCGAGGCTCTTGGGATTAGTTACGTGCACAGCCCTCAAACGCGGTGATATTAGTCTGCGTGACTCTATTTGTTTATTGTACATGGTGAAGAATCTATTGGGGCTGACACCATCATTTGGCATTGGGGCTGTGTGACATCACAGGGCTCAGAATATATTCCACCTAAGAAGTCAAACTGATGACAAGCTGAGCCCTGGACTCCATTTCTACACATGCTGGGACCAGTAAACCTTGTTGGTTAAAGTCCAATCAATCTCTGCACGCCATGTGAACCTAAACCAACTTTAGGGTCTCCACTCCAGTATCTATGTCCCCCCATTTTGGTGTGTTCCACTTAGGTCAGGCTAGGAGTCCACCCTGACTATATGTAATCCACAGAACAAATAGAGAAAAATCTCCGAAAAGCCACCACATACCATACAAGCCCAGCGTGATAGCAGCCTCCCTTAGTCAAGATGGCAGCGCAGTCACTCAATATCCAACTGAAAAATCGGCTCAGGTGAGGACACCGCAGGATCCCTGGACACATAAGTGCCCTAGTATTGAAAGTCAGCAGCTACGGTATTTTTTTTTCTGAAGGAGCCTGGAGCTCCTCTTTAACCTCCCTGGCGGTATGATTATTTCGGATTTTAGGTGCTGAAAGCGGTACCATTATTTTGCATGGAAATTTGGCGTTTTATACTGTAGGTCTGTAAATCTTAACAATAACACACTTAAATCTGTCCAAACCAGAGTCTAGTAGATATCCCGGGTATGATAAAGTTTGAAACACAAAAACATAAATTATAATATAATAAATAAAAATAAATAATTAAAAAAAAAAAAAAAAAATAGTAATAAAATAAATTTCCCCACAATTCACTATCGCTCAATTCTGCAAGTGTTCTAATTTACTATCGCTGTTTTCTAGCTGGTCTAAAGCCACTTTTGACGTAAAGGGACACTTTTTGGTTGCTATGGACAATCTCCAGTTTCCAGGCAGAAAGAACAGTTTTATATATATAAAACTGCATGCATGACATTGGGCAGACCACTAGGGGCAAAAGGGATGTGTCATTATTTGATACAGTACTGTAATCTGTAAGATTACAGTATACTGTATCTGTACTGTGTGTTTCACTTTTGAATTTGCCGCCGAACTCCGTCCCCGTGCGTCGCAACGTTCGCAGGGAACGGAGCTCGGCACTGTGAATCGAGCGAGACACAGCGGCTCGCCGATCACAGCGGGGAGACATCGCAGGATCCAGGAGACAAGGTAAGTAATCTCTTCCTGGATCCTGCAATGCAAGCCCGAGTCTGGCTCGGGGATACCGCTTTTGGTATGAAAAATCCACCCCGAGCCAGACTCGGGAATACCGCTAGGGGGGTTAAGCAACAAGTTCAGAACTTCCACCGTCAGCCTAACAGTAAATTATAACTGGCATGCAGAGATTCACAGAACAAATTGAGAAAAATCTCAGCCACCGCACACCACACAAGCCCAGCGTGTAGTAAGTGATAGCAGCCTTAGTCTAACTCTATCCAGGCCACACACCCCAACATGTTTCGCCCCACCTACAGGGCTTAGTCATGACTAAGGTAACTAAAATGCAGGCTTCATCCACCTGCTGGCTTCTATACAATTTTTAGGCATTTTGCCAAGGCACCCCTGGAGAAGCCTCAAGGGACCCTGGTTAAAAAAAGCTGGTTACACAAAACCACAGGTTTTCATTATGCACTATTACGGCTTTCTAGATACTGGCATCCTAACAACCAATGATGTCATCAGTTGCTAAGGAGGATTTCTGTCACCTCCACAGCATCCTTGTTTGACCCTCCTCTGCTCCTCTCCCTCAGTACTGGGGTGACATTAGCTGACTGAGGGAGAGACTTGAGGGAGAAGAGAAACACTGGAATACTAGTCAGTACCAGTGTGCAAAGTGTATTTGCTTTGGAAGAAAAGAATCACCTCCAATGTTGGGTGTCCCACATGTGTGGATGTTGCTGTATTATGTAAAACTATTAGAATAGTTTTTTACATTTTAGAATGGGGTGCCTCAAGACTGTCCATAAATTTAAAGGGTGCCTTAAGTGAAAAAAGGTTAAGAAACACTGTTGTAGACAGAGGACAATGGCTAATTAGTTCACACATCCACCTAGCAGCACTAGGGTTGTCAGTTTGAATCCCAAACATGGCACTACCTGCACAGAGTTTGCATGTTCTCTCTGTGTCTGCCCGGGTTTCCTCTGGGCACACAGGCGCTGCTACATTTGGCAGCTTCTGCGATGCATTACAGAGCAATTACCGGCTGTCATTTCACATGGGCAAAAGAAAGGATCACTTTAAATCTGTCCCTTTCTACTTTTTGAAATATGAAACCTTTTTCAGCTGTTTCTCAGAATAAGAGTGCTTTCCCTTTAAGCTGTAAAAAGTCCAGGGTCCAGATTAGATGCTGTATAATCCAAGCAATATATGCTCGTCTGTAATTTGCTTACATTTGGAACATGCTTCCTCACGCTGGCAGACTTCAGGACTGAGACAGCAAATTCAGACAACATCGCTATGGAGTTTTGCCTCGCTCTGGATCGAATTACTGGAAGGCAAACTTTTTTTTTTTATTATAAAATAAATCGCTTTGTAACTTCAGAATTTTCTGCACACGATAAGAAGTGAACACTGACATCTATTTTCTATGAGTTATCCTCTGTAGAACAGAAATCTGTCTGCTTTACTCATCAACAATGCCTTTTTAATTTCTTTTAACTAATCATAAAGAAATCAACACAATTCTTAAAGGCAATTCACTGATGTAAAATAACCAAAACTAAATGAACTTTGTAATGCAGTTCAGTTGTATTATACACTGTATTCTTTAATCAGCTAATTACTATATGCTTTAAAGAAACCATGATTAAATGCAATGGGGTTGATTTACTAAAACTAGAAAGTGCAAAATCTGGTGCAGCGCTGCACAGAAACCAATCAGCTTCCAGGTTTTTTGGTAAAGCTGCATTGAACAAGCTAAATTTAGAAGCTGATTGGCTACCATGCACAACTGCACCAAATTTTGCACTCTCCCGTTTTAGTAAATCAACCCCAATATCATTTGGAAATGTCTATGCAGTGTTTAATGATTGAGCACCAAGAACTATTTTTTCTTTACGCTTTCTTTGACACTAATAAGATTTTTAGGCATGTTTTAGTTACAAAAGAAAAATGATTTTGGGTATAATTTGTAATTACATAAGTAAGATGGGGGTCAGCCGTATTTGTCTATTCCATATACAAGCTCTTCATCCTGCTTTGCAGTGCTACTCAATGGTTCTACTTTATTCCTCATTTTCACAGTGTGCCCTCATTCACACTGAATGCGAGCTCATCTGAACTCACACAATTTCAAAGCCGCATTTCCATCCGACTTCAGGGGCGAATTGAAAGACACCTATGCGGGTTCATGCACAGAGGTCTATAAAAAAAAATCGCCCCCGAAGTCACCAAAAGTAGTGCAGGAACGACTTTTGGAAATCAGTGCCGCGGCGCAAAGTCAGCATTGCACCGATTGGGATGCTCCAATTGCCGGCAATAGGCTCCAATTTGACATGCGATTTGACCTGTCAAATCTCGCTGATGTGAACGGGGGCTCATGTCCATGAAATTAGTGCACTCCATGTGAAGCTGATATTATTTCTCAACAGGTGATGAGCAGGGAGCTTAAATAAGGCCAAGTCATGTAAAGCTCCCCCTTTTGATTAATCCCAATATTTTAAGAATTTATTCTGTTTCGATCATGTTTATTAGTTTTACAAAATAAACTAATACAATTTAGTAAACGTTTTTACATTGTTAAGGCTATCAAGAACAGTAAAGGCGTACAGTAGTATCAAAATCAAGGGATATCTGTATAGTCCTGTATCTCAATCTGGTGGTACTCGCAGCCACTGAGCTATCCGGGAACAGTCCATAGTTTCAATAGCCACCAGTTTTGGCTCAAAAGGAAGAAAAAACATGCATACAAGAAACAAAAGGGGGAAAACAAATGCTTGAACTACAATGAAGACCGGCTGAAGCTCTATGCAGAGGAGGAAGGCCGGCTTGCACTAGTCCATCCACCGCACAGTCAAGCTAGTATAACCCTCTTCCAGGAGTTGACCAGTAGCCAGGGACTAACCCAGAGATACTAAACCCAGAGTGATCCCATCAAAAATATTATTAACACTGTAAATTCGAAGATTTAACAGGTTCCATACTGTGATAAACATCTGATAGGACCAGAAGTTGGGATATTGGACCCGTCATTATTATTGAAAACAATTTAGAATGAACGTTTCAAAAGAGCAAAAGCAGGAAAAGAAATGAAGAGATGGGGAAGAAGGGGAACAAGAAAGTTCTGTCTAGAGATCCAGGAATCCAACACCGTCTCGCCAAGGAGATCACTTCTAGATATCCGGTACCTGTAATTAAGCCAGGGGTTCCATATTTTAGTGAACAGTGGTTGTTTATCCCTTAAGACATTCACCATCTTTTCGCATATTCCAGGTCAGCTTAGGCTTCAACAAGGCGAGATTCACCACTAGACATTTCCACCCAGTGGCTTTTGCGATTTTGGCCACCAAAAACATAAAATAAATTAGGGTTTGTCTGTCTTTTTAATTAATACAAAGATAAAAATATGAAAGAGCAAGCATTTTAAAATGTGAGAGTTACATGAAAATGACTTAAATGGTTAGTTAACCTTTACAGAAAAAATGTAAAGGTGAACGAATACCAGACAACCCCCCCCCCCACACCTCCCCCAGTCCCTGCTGTACATATCTCCAGGGTTGCCAAGCTGTAAGCACCTCCGCAGCCACTCTAGCAGCCTGAGGATTTGAAATCCCCACTCTTCTCCAGGAAAGATCAGAAAGAAATGGATTGGTCAGTGAAGTCACATTTACTGTACTGACCAATCAGAATTTATCTGGCCCGCCCTGGGAGTGCTGACTTAGGAGAGTGGAGATTTCAATCCCAGACTCCTGGAGTAGCTAGAGGGGTGCTGACAGCGCAGCAACCCTAGAGATATGTACAGTGGAGACTGGGGGGGTGCTGCAATTCTCTCTGAGCTGCTCTCTTCATCTAGCCATTTCCTCCCCAGCAAAACTGTTCCTTACCCACCCCTTTCAATCATTGGATTTTAATTCTTTCAGTCATGGAGGCTCAATGCCACATGTGGTTGTTACCTAGGGCAGTCTGCATGAAAAATTCAGTTCTCCAGACTGATACCTGCCCATGAAGGCATTTTGATATATGTATAATTCCTTTTAAAACTCTGCCCAATGCTTGCATGAGGACCATGGGCTCTGGGAAGTACTGAAGCAGAGTATAATGATATAAGTACATGACCAAGATCACCCGAAAGCTATTATCTCTAATGGGTCAGGTAACAGCTCCCTGGTGGTCTTGGCCACGTGGGTTTGGAAGAACATCCAAAAACGCTCAAGCTCCTCTCTATCCACTAGCCATGAGCTGCCTAATTTACAAGAGAAGCATAGAGACCCAGTGATGAAATAATGGTCTAAAATAAGGTATGTAATGAAAGATCTTTAGATCTTCCCTCATGTATTTCTGTTTAATTTTACCATTAGGTAATAAAAAGGAAAAAGCAGCAATCTTTAATGAGACCAACCTGATGCCATGTAGTGATAACAAACATTATTGAGTTCAGGTATCCAGCAATGACCTTGCCGGCGACAGTGCTATTTGACAGTGGTAGTGTAACCCTTCACCCTCGTGGGTCTGGAAAATGCAGCTTCTGTAATAGACCATCAAAGCAGTGACCTAAAGGTTACATCTCAAAAGAGTCCAAGTATCAGTTTCAGTAGGCTGAATTACATAACAAGATGGTGTGAATGGATCAAGGCAGTCCTGGGGACTCTGACAAAAGACATTTGTTAAGTTTAGTGAGGTTTCTGCTTTGCTTATGGAGGACCCTTGTGTTTTTACTGACAGGTCAAAAATAATGGTTGAAGTAGAACTCCATGGAAACCAATGACTCCAAATAAAATCTGCTTCCTTTGTCACACACAAATCATTGTCTCCTCATTCTCCATGGTGTACACCAGTTCAGGGCAATGCACACAACAATGATCCCTGTGCAGGGGCACTTGTGCTGGACAAATGGGCAGGAATTCCTCTTTGTTCTGCCGAAACACTAGAGAAGTCATTTGTATGCCATGTAGAGCTCCTGCGGGCATTGTGAAATTAATTATTCCAGACCACAGTGCTAATGAGGTGTTTTGTTTTTCTGCCAAAAGAAATAAAAACCTCAGTCTTGTTACTATTCTCTCTGCCATTAGCAGAAACCACCAAACAGGAGCCAAAAAAAAAAGGATCTGTATAGTAATTTTTTATCAAAACAATATATGCACTCAAACATACAAAGAGACACAAACACAGTCATGGGGCAGGTGGTGCTTAAATAGATTAATCCTTCTTCCGATCCTCCTTTTCATTTCAAGAAATCTCATTAGACCAGATGCGTCAATCTAATAAGGCATATGCAAGTGGCAATAGAGATGTGTACAGTGACTGCAGCATTGCACATGTATGTGATGTCATTAGCAGCTATCATATATAATCTAACTTTGGTGTGTTGGGTTTAGTGGCCTCTTGAAGATGCCATGCAGTCAGACATGAAAACTGCCTTTGATTACCAGAGACAACCTACCTGATATGTGTCTTTAAAATGTTGTCTTCTCTGTCATTCATGATGTGCCGTTTACTGCCTCTAGAACCCTATAGTTCATAATTGCAGGTTATTTTCTGGTTCAAACATCTCCTGACTTGTGTCCATTACCTTAATTGAAGTCACCTACAAGTCGGATCCTCATCTATATTGATGTGATTTTGACCTGACATAACAGGAAGATTACCCTGGCATTCCTGCTAGGTGTCTGGTGTAGCGGCATAGCAGGTTGTTAAGGAGGGGGCCGGGAAGCCAGCTACCACATCCTTAACAATGGATGTTTCATCAGCTTTCAGCAGGGTTCTCCACTGACATCTGAATGTAAAAAAATCATTGCTGGCAATAAAAATTTGTGAAAGAACCATACCACATGTCCTCAACATTGGGGGTGCTTTGGGGAAGGGGGCTCTGCCTGTGTGAGTATGTGGGACATTGTTTTTTTTTTTTAAATAAAGGAATTGTCAAAAACTGTCTCTGTGTTTTTATTTATTTTTTACACTTTTTTGTGAATGAGTAGGGGTACAATGTACTCCAGATTCCAATAAGCCCCCCTGCCCACAGACCCCACCACCATCACTGGCCAGGGTTGTGGAGAAGAGGCTCTTGTCCCCATCAACATGGGGACAAGGTGCTTTGGGGGGGCTTTTTTTGTTTGTTTAAATTTGCCGTGAGGTTTTCCCTCAAACTCCATACCAGACCTAAGGGTTTGGTATAGATTTGGGGGGGAACCCACACCGTTCTTAAAAAAAAAAAAAAAGACGTAGGGTTTCTCTTAAAATACATACCAGACACAAAAGGGCCTGGTATGGCATTTTCTTTTCTTTTTCATTAAATTTGTGTTCAAAACTGATGAGATGTGCAATTTAGATGCGTTCCCATAGAAAGCAGTGAGCCAGGAATTCACATCTGAACAGCACCGCAGTGCTCAGAAAACGCACAGGACTCATTTCAAATTTACCGCAAGTTCGCACTGCCGCTGCACCACATATATGTGAACCGGCTCCATAGAAAGACGGTTTGGTTTACATGTCATGCGAATCGGATACAGTTCCAAATGCATCCAGTTTGTATATATGTGAACTGAGGAAAGTTGCTTCAAAGTCACTCTCTTCAAAGTCTCATAAAGTAGTACTCAAGTCATCAGCAAATTGCCAGGAAGTCACCTGGCAAAGTCACACCATCCCACACTAAGGATGCCGGTGCTAGGAACGCGAAGGCTAGTGAAGAACTAGTCCAGGAGAGGGCGGTTCTTGATCCCTGGACAGGTAAGTATCCCCAGAAACATCATTTCCTGCTTGTGTGATTTTCTCAGAAGTCTGCACTAAGATAGAAGTCAGATTTCAGGTATCCGCTGGAACAAAAATGTGATTTTTGGTAAAATACTCCCAATGAGAAAACATCTAAAGGGATGCAGGCCCAGCAGCTTTCCTTATTAGTGCCCTGCAGGTGCCACAGTTGATTGATAATTGTGAATCCACTCCTATTAGATTATTTTCCCACATTGGTACAGAGAAAGACAGAGGGATATCTTCAGAATAACAAAAGGTAGGTATCTGCAACAAAGGTTGTTATAATCTTTGCAATGTTCATAGATCACCCAGAGGGAAATGTTTTTTTCTCAACAAAAGTGAAATTACCCTTTAAGGAACCAACCACTAGGGAGGGAGTCAGAGCACCAATCCCCTCGCTACCGGAGAATCTCTAACCTATGCCTGGTACTGCTCCCCACTGGCTTGCTGCTGTTCCTCTTGCCAGTTCATGGTTACACGTAGCAACTAATTCCTTCCTCCAACTCCTTCGTTGAGTTAACCCTTCGTGGTGGCCTTCTTTTCCTTCCTCTCCAATTCCTTGTGTGCTTTATATGAATAAACAAATGATTTCGCGCAGAACACATCTATCCAAATAAGACTTAATCCCATAAATATCTTGTGTCAAATGGTGCACTAAGTGACTGTGTGGAATGATCATCAAATGATCCCATCCGGGAAATCATGTGCAACCAGAGAAAATTGCCCAATGATGGGAAATACTCAATGGTGGGATAAAGTAAATTAATAGATACCCAGTGTGGGATAACAAATATATGTAGCAAGGTGCTAATCAACACATAAATGAAAATCAATGTGCTGATGGTGACCAATAAGAGTTCATTGGTAAAGATGAATCATCAGTAAATATACATTAGTGGTGTTTAAAGTTCATAAATATTTCTTCCATGGTTGCAGAGAGAAATATAAACATGGATGCTCTTGGTGCATACGTGCTCACAGTGCCCTTACCTTAAGGGGCTTTGATAAAAGCCTTAATTGTAGGGAATCTTGGGGGCCTCCAATGGTGTAGTATAAAAACGAAAATTTTATTGGAGTAAAAAGCACTATACATGAAGTGCATACAGTGACACAGTGTAAGGCGGCAAGCCGCCGTCACCAAGTATGATACTTCCGGTGCGCGGTAAAAACAACCGGGTCAGAGGGTACTGACAAGCAGATGCGTCGGCTAGCAAAAGTTCCTACGCGTTACGTCACGTGACCTCGTGACTTCCTCAGCCCTGAGGAGGTCACGTGACGTAAGGCGTAGGAACTTTTGCTAGCCGACGCATCCGCTTGTCAGTACCCTCTGACCCGTTTTTTTTTACCGCGGACCGGAAGTATCGTACTTGGTGACGGCGGCTTGCCGCCTTACACTGTGTCACTGTATGCACTTCATGTATAGTGCTTTTTACTCCAATAAAATTTTCGTTTTTATACTACACCATTGGAGGCCCCCCTATGTTTCCTTCTTTCTCTTTGGCATGATTCCTGGGATCTTGAGGCAACCCTGATGAGTATCTACCAAGGACGTCTATCCATCTGATGCGATCCAATCATCCACCATCCAGCAGCATCCATCACAACCATCCTCATTGTCACCCAAGATTCCCTACAATTAAGGCTTTTATCAAACCCCCTTAAGGTAAGGGCACTGTGAGCACGTATGCACCAAGAGCATCCATGTTTATATTTCTCACTGCAACCATGGAAGAAATATTTATGAACTTTAAACACCACTAATGTATATTTACTGATGATTCATCTTTACCAATGAACTCTTATTGGTCACCATCAGCACATTGATTTTCATTTATGTGTTGATTAGCACCTGGCTACATATATTTGTTATCCCACACTGGGTATCTATTAATTTACTTTATCCCACCATTGAGTATTTCCCATCATTGGGCAATTTTCTCTGGTTGCATATGATTTCCCAGATGGGATCATTTGATGATCATTCCACACAGTCACTTAGTGCACCATTTGACACAAGATATTTATGAGATTAAGTCTTATTTGGATAGATGTGTTCTGCGCGAAATCATTTGTTTATTCATATATTTATTTTGTGATGGCCATGTGTACAGTATAGATTTTGCAGCATTACACTATAGATCATTTATATTGCACGCTATTTTATGTGTCACTTTTCACAGAGGTCCCTTCACGGTTGTCCTTGTGTGCTTTATGGGCCCTGTTCTTGTAGATATGCCATGTACCTTCATGCTTCCCTTTCAGTGACTTCAGATAAGGCATGAGACAGTTACTGAAACTTTACTGAGCATTCAGCAGCACCGTTTAACAGCACACTGTGCACGAAATAGAGTCCAGCCCTAACTAACTAATGCAGGCTGCCCAGGTTCACACCTTCTCCAAAGAAAGTCCATTTATCTCAAGTCTATTTCTGGCAGTCCTGGTTCCAGGGAGAATCCCAGCAAGGCGACCCAGGAGGAGCCAGGTGCTCTAGCAGGATTACATGATGCAGCAGTCCTTCCTCTGACATTCCATGCGGACGGAGGAGAGCAGCTCTGAGCCCTTCCCTTGTATTTGAGACTTACAACAGGGGGCAGGACCCAGAAAGCTCAGGAAAGAGTCTAGACACAGTTAATCTCCTTGGCGGTATGATTATGTCGGATTTTAGGTGCTAAAGCGTTACAATTATTTTTCATGGAAATTTGGCGTTTTATATTGTAGGCCTGTAATTCTTAGCAATAACACACTTAAATCTGTCCAAACAAGAGGCTAGTAGATATCCCAGGTATGATGAAGTTTGAAACACAAAATCATAAATTATAATATAATAAATAAATGTAAATAATTTTTAAAAAATAATATAACCACTTCCGGACCGCCCACTGTATATATACGTCATTTTTTTGAAGATGGATATCTCGGTAACGGCAGCAGCTGCTGCCACAACCGAGGTATCCATCTTTTCAGCGGGCGGTTCCATACACGATAATGGTGGTCTCTGCGGCGGGTCCTTTCCCTGCTTAGGTATGGAGACGAGTGAGGCCAAGATGGCGCCCACCCGTCTCCATACCATGTGACGGCCGGAGCGACGTCATTACGACGGCTCCGCCCACTTCTCTTAAAGGCACAATTTTTTTGTGTCATTTTTTTTTAAACGACTTTTTTTTTTTTTTTTTTTTTGCATTTTAGTCTTAATATGAGATCTGAGGACTTTTTGACCCCAGATCTCATATTTAAGAGGACCTGTCATGCTTTTTTCTATTACAAGGGATGTTTACATTCCTTGTAATAGGAATAAAAGTGATCCAATTTTTTTTTTTTTAAAACAGTGAAAAAATAAATAAAATAAAATAAAATAAATAATAAAAAAAAAAAAATTTTTTTTTAAAGCGCCCTGTCCTGACGAGCTCGCGCGCAGAAGCGAACGCATACGTGAGTAGCGCCCGCATATGAAAACGGTGGTCAAACCACACATGTGAGGTATCGCCGCGACCGGTAGAGTGAGAGCAATAATTCTAGCCCTAGACCTCCTCTGTAACGCAAAACATGCAATCTGTAGAATTTTTTAAACGTCGCCTATGGAGATTTTTAAGGGTAAAAGTTTGACGCTATTCCACGAGCGGGCGCAATTTTGAAGCGTGACATGATGGGTATCAATTTACTTGGTGTAACATTATATTTCACAATATAAAAAAAAATTGGGCTAACTTTACTGTTGTCTTATTTTTTTTTTCAAAAAAGTGAATTTTTTCCAAAAAAAGTGCGCTTAGAAGACCGCTGCGCATATACGGTGCAAAAAAAAAGTATTGCAATGACCGCTATTGTATTCTCTTGGATGTTAGAAAAAAAACAATATATAATGTTTGGGGGTTCTAAATAATTTTCTAGCAAAAAAACCTGTTTTAAACTTGTAAACACCTAAAATCCAAAACGAGGCTGGTCTTAAAGTGGATAATAATAAAATACATTTCCCCACAATTCACTATCGCTCAATTCTGCAAGTGTTCTAATTTACTATTGCTGTTTTCTAGCTGGTCTAAAGCCACTTTTGACATAAAGGGAAACTTTTTGGTTGCTATGGACAATCTCAAGTTTCCAGGTAGAAAGAACAGTGTATATATATATATATATATATATATATATATATATATATATATATATATATATATATATATATATATAATAAAACTGCATGCAGGGCATTGGACAAGGCATTGGGGACAAAAGGGATGTGAAATGATTTCATACAGTACTGTAATCTGTAATCTGAGCGACGCTCGCAGGGAACGGAGCCTGGCACAGAGAGGCTTTGGAGGAGGACAGAGCCCACGACACCGCGAGGGGACATCGCATGATCCTGGGGACAAGGTAAGTAACCTGCACCAGGATCCTGCAATGCAATCCCGAGTGTGACTCGGGGTTACCGCTAATGATGCTGAAATTTAACCCCGAGCCACACTCGGAAAAACCGCCAGGGAGGTTAAACCCTTCCTATCCTTTGCAACTTGAACTAAATTACATAGCTGCACAGTGCAATTAACACAAAAGCAGAAATGCATTCAATGATACTCCACAAGCACCTGCTTACACTATGATACATCACATGACTTGGGATGCAAGAGAACTACCCCTGAAAGTCACACTCTACCACCAACCAGTATGTGCACATAGCACTGCTGAACCCCTCAGTCTACAACACACTTCAGTCTATATTGTATAACTGTGAGCTCCAAGCAGTGACTCAGCAACCACATTTAGCTTTTGGCTGCCACTTAACAAGTGCATTCAACACAAGCTAAAAGCCTGTTGCAAAATTAATTTCCTTAAAAGAGAATTCCAATGAAACCACAAAATTCAGTAGAAAAATAAACATTAGGAATAGCCACTTACCTGTGTCTGTGCAACTGAGATGAGTGTTTAGCAATAAAAGCTTATGACCCACTTAGGTTTTTATTTTTGTCTGATTCTGCTAAAGCTTTCTCCTAAAGCTTAAAATGTAAGTAAACCCCCCTATCGTTTTCAGCCAAGGAAGCTGCCATCTTTACCTCTGTTTAATCTACTACTGCCGTGATGCTGCACATGTGTTTAGTTATGACTCCAGCAATTGGATGGTTTGACAGTTTGGTTGGGAGCATAACCAATGGGAGTGTTACATTTCCTGCATGTGCCGGAAATTAAACTGGTAAATGAATGGGTTTACTTTCGCTTTAACTCTACCACAACTGTTTTTTGAGCTCTGTGGCCAACAGTAGGTGTACCAGGCAGTGCAATCTGAGTCCTCAGCAGACACAGCAAGATACAGTTTTAAAAAATTAGCTTCAGGTACTGGGAATGTCAGTACTACTGCATTGTACTAAAATGTAATACAGCAAAATACCAAGTAGTTTTGCAAACAATAATAATAATAATATTACATTTTATTTCAGGTGGGCAGATGGAACATTGAGATGAATGGAAAAGAAGACCTGAGAATTCGAGAGGGTCTGTTGATATGCAGGAGTTCAGAAATGCACGGAGAAGTGAGGTTATGAATAACCTTATAGTGATTGTAAAGTCTCCTTTTTTTAAATTAAAAATAACAAACATGTCATATTTATCTGCTCTATGCAGTGAATTTGCGCAGAGCAGCCCAGATCCTCCTCTTCTCGGGTCCCTCTTTGATGCTCCTGGCCCCTCTCTGCGGTTGAGTTCCCCCCAGCAAGCAGCTTGCTATGGGGGCACCTGAGCCGAGCCGCAGATCCGTTTCTGAATGGACACAGGTAGCAGCGGCTCAGGTGCACCCATAGCAAGCTGCTTGCTGTGGGGCCCTGCCCCCTTTCTCTCCCCATTGGCTGACTGATTTTAATTGACAGCAGTGAGAGCCAATGGTGCTGTTCTGCTGTCTCAGCCAATGAGGAGGGAAGTCCCAGGCAGCCGAGACACTCCTGCAACATCGCTGGATAGAGAGGGGGCTAAGGTAAGTATTAGGGGGGCTGAGAGGGGCTGCTGCACACAGAAGGTTTTTTATCTTAATAGCATTAAAATAAAAAAACCTTCTGCCTTTACAACCCCTTTAAAGGTAAGTAAGGGAATCTTGAAATCAATACGGTATTTAACCAAAAGCCAGTGGAGGCACTGAAGGACAGGAGTGATATGATTAAAAGGAGGGATTCTGGTAATGATGTGGGCAATTCCGAACCAGTTGTAGTTTATGAAGGGACTTGAAAGGAAGACCAAAAAAGAGGTGGTTACAATAACCTATGCGGGAAGTGACCAGATTGTGAAGAAGAACAGCAATGCAAGTAATAATAGAAGAGAACCTGTTTTACCTTAAACTGCGTAGAAGTTTCTTTACTGTCAGAGTGGTGAGGATGTGGAACAATTACGAATGTGGGAACGTGGTGACGTACGAGATGTACGACGAGCCGAAAAAAAGGAAGTTCAATAGTCAGTGCGACTCCTTCTGCTTGATTCCGAACATGCGCAAACTTTTGTGCGTCGGACTTGTGTACACACGATTGGAAATTCCGACAACATTTTGTTTTGTTGGCGGAAAATTTGAGAACCTGCTAGCCAATATTTGTTGGTGGAAAGTCCGACAAATGTTGGCTAGCAGGTTCTCAAATTTTTAGACTGTGTACCAATGAGGAGAACCTTGACTTTATCACTATTTAATTTGAGAAAGTTAGAAGAAAACCAGGATTTAATTTCCTGTAAACTGTCTGTAAGGGTTTTTGATGGAAGAGTACTAGTAGTAGTAGGTTTAGTTGACAAGTAGAGCTGTGTGTCATCCACATAGCAATGGCAGTGGATGTTAAATTAACGAAATATGAGATCAAAAGGAAGATAGATTATGAACAAAACGGGTCCCAGAACAGAACCCTGGGGCACACCAGTAGAGTGTAGAAATGGTTGAGATTTGAAAGATTTGAGCTGGATGAATTGAGTAGTACCAGAAAGATAAGATCAGTTCATGGGTGTGTTGGTGAGTCCAATGGAGGCTAATCTGTCAAGGAGGATATTATTATACGGGATTTATATAGTGCCAACAGTTTGCGCAGTGCTTTACAACATGAGGGCAGACAGTACAGTTACAATACAATTTAATACAGGAGGAATCAGAGGGCCCTCCTCATTAAACCTCTTGCTATAGAAATGTTAAAAAGGTGTAGGTTTGTTTGTGTGTGATTGTGGTTAAAGCTCTGAGGAGGGATTTATCAAGTAGACATAGATGACTTAATTTTACAAGTACAAATATTAGACATACTTTACAAATCCCCAGTAAGGAGGCAAAATAAAGGATAATTCAAGGCGATCAGCGGGTTTTGGCCAATGGATGTCCACCAGCAACTGCTGATTGTCGAGGAGAGAGGCTGGACGGAGCTCTGCCTATGTAAACAAGGCAGAGCTCCGTCCTGTCAGTGGGAATGTGCTGGATTTTGTTTCCCTGCAATGCATATCTATGACATGGTATTCAAACTATATAACATAAAGACCTTAATGAAAGATTTCTAAGACTTTATGTAGTCTTAAATTATTGCAAGTTTTCAAGCAAATCCTGGAATACAATTCAGGTAACACTGTACTTCTCAATGCCTTTCTCAAACAAGAAAAATATGCATTTCTGCCACTAGGGGGCACTGCAAGGGGAAGGCTCCAGGGTAGTTTGGTTGTGGACTTTATCTTGTACCTCCTACAGTTGGGAGATTGTTGGGATACACTGGGCTCCATTCACAAAGCGGTATGATTCCCCTTAAAAAAGAAATAAAATAGCACTTGGTGTTTTTCAAAGTTTTTGGGCATTCACAGAAAAACACTACTAAAATACTGTATGAGTTATTTTATGAAGTCTGGTGGTATTTTAGTAGTGAAAACATGGTGTAATTTAATGCCTGGCACTAGCCTGCATATTTACTTACATTAATAAATAGGCGTTGTAAGGTTTGGGCGGCTGCCTGCATCCTTAACAACCAGTAACCCACATGGTTGTTAAAGTGGAGTGGCACCCAAAAGGGGAAGCTCCGCTTGTTTGCACCCTCCCCCCCTCCACTGTCAAATTTGGCCCTTTTTGGGGGAGAGGGAGGAGCGAGTACCTGGTTTTGACATGTACCCGCTCCCACTTCTAGGTAAGATTGCTCTACGGTGATCTACCATATTTCTGGCCACTGCTCCTTTCCCCTACTGCCTTCTGGGACACACAGAGGTCCCAAAGAATGGCGGGACCATTTAGAAAGTGCAGTGCAACTCGCGATTTCCTTACCTGTAGTTTCCCTTACTACAGATGCCGATGCCTGCAGCCAAAGCCGATTGACGAATCAGCTAGGGTTGCTGACATCGCAGGATCCCTGGACAGGTAAGTGTCCTTATATTAAAAGTCAGCAGCTACAGTATTTGAAGCTGCTGACTTTTAATATTTTTTTACAGACTGGAACTCCTCTTTAAGGAGTGGGCGACCGCCGTGTACTTAACAACCGATAATTCATCAGCTGTTAGCAGGATTCCTCGCTAACAGCTGAATCTAAAAAAAGAATTGCTGGCAATAAAAAAATCTGGAAAAAAAACACCAAAATGAAGAAAAATTTTTTTTAGAACCCCACTCATCAGTTGTTAAGGACGAAGCAACTGCCCACTCCTTAACAACGGGTACACATTCCAAAAATACCGCATGCCTGGACCACTACTTAATTTCCACATGCAAATATTGTGAGAAGAAATATTCTTTCCCAAATGCTACAAGGATGACATCCTGGCATGCCAGAGGTGCCCCAAATACACAAAAACAATATTATGGAATTAAATGATAAGGACCATAATGAAAGTGCAAGTAGCTTCTCCATCCAGAGTTCTCATTCCAGAAACACTCTTTCTGCTGCATCATCACAAAGTGTTTCTTCACCAGCAGCATCTTCAAGTGTTGCAAACAACGGCCTCCCAAATATACAAAATACCTTCATTTATAGATAAAATTAAACCTGAAAATCAGGAGAAAATTGATCAAGCTCTTGCAAGAGCAATATATGTTTCTGAATCTGCGATGTCAATAACTGAAAATGCATATTGGCAGGAAGCTTTTACATTATTAGGAAGGAAAGGGGGGTGGTTACCTATTCTCATGTATTGTTGAAATGTTATTAACTTATACAATCCTTGTTATTCCATTTGTAATAAATATACAATTTGAAAAGCAAGTTTAGTTTATTTACTGAATAAGCTGTACTTTTATTCTAAGAATAATACTTTTTTTATACACTTCATTTCACCTTCCCAATGAAACAAAATGACTTTCAATTTGTAAAACGACTCCACACTGAATACGTTTTTTCAGTTTTTCTGGAAAAAAAAACAGGGAAAAAAACCTTTTTTCTCATGGCTTCAAAATTTCCGGAAATTATACTTCTCTACTAAAAACACATATGTAATTCATATATGAGAGCTGCATTACCTGTCTATCCAGTTATGAGGTTAACACAGCTTTGCCACACAGCACTGCCCTGTCTGGTACAGTAGATCTGCTTTTTCTCTTTTTAGAGACCTGTTAGTGTTTAGTAACTTGTTCTGTCCTTGTTTTGTCCTTCCCCCAGCCTGTGAGTGGACAGTGAAATGAGAAGCAGCTGAATGACAAGGTACCTGATAGGATCCTTGTGCCGCTTCTATCTCTCCCAGTCTCACAGTATTGCAGTAAAGGAGCCTGATGAAGAGCTACAGAGTGAGCAACGCACCCACCTCCCCTTCCTGTACTATACCAGCTTTTCAACATTAGGAGGATGCCTTGCGAGAGGGAGGCATACAAGTCCTCTTCCCATGTACCGTACCTTGTTGGTTCCTTCCAATGTTGAGGAACAAGGGCCTGCCCCTCCCCATCCTCCTGCCCAATCACAGAAGCCTTTGTATTATTTGAACTCATTCACAAAATACAAAGGCTTCTCTGAATGGGCAGCAGAGGGGAGGAGCAGGCATAGCTCCTCTCTGTGTCTCTAGCTCCTCTCTCACAGCCTCGAGTGCCAGTATGTGCCAGTGTATGCTCCGGTAAGCCATAAACCTGTCAGATATAAATAGATATAAATAATAGGGATACGTTCAGGAGAAGTCATGCCCTCCTTAGACTTAACTTATAATGTGCCTGCACATTTTCAAATTTGCTGAATTCCTGGAATTCAGCTTTAACCGCTTGCCGACCGGCGCACGCCGATGTACGTCGGCAGAGCGGCACGGCTGGGCAAATGGGCGTACCTGTACGTCCATTTGAATTTCCCGCCGTGCCCGTGCGTGCGTGCCGCCGGCGGCGCGCGCGCCGGCCGGGAGCTCCGTGAGTCGGGTCGCGGGTCCCGCGGACACGATCGCCGCGGGGAGACCCGCGATCGCCTCACGGAGTGGATGAACGGGGAGATGCCGTTGTAAACAGCATCTCCCCGTTCTGCCTAGTGACAAGTGTCACTCGATCTCTGCTCCCTGTCATCAGAGCAGAGATCAGTGACGTCAGCCACACAGCCCATCCCCCTACAGTTAGTAATCACTCCCTAGGACACACTTAACCCCTCCCCGCCCCCTAGTGGGTAACCCCTTCACTGCCAGTGTCATTTACACAGTAATCAGTGCATTTTTAATCGCACTGATCGCTGTATAAATGACAATGGTCCCAAAAATGTGTCAAAAATGTCCGACATGTCCGCCATAACATCGCAGTCACAATAAAAATCGCTGATCGCCGCCATTACTAGTAAAAAAAAAAATATTAATAAAAATGCCATAAAACTATCCCCTATTTAGTAAACACTATAACGTTTGCGCAAACCAATTAATAAACGCTTATTGCGATTTTTTTTACCAAAAATATGTAGAAGAATACGATCAGCCTAAACTGAAGAAAAAAATGGTTTTTTTTAAATATTTTTGGGGATATTTATTATAGCAAAATGTAAAAAATAATGCGTTTTTTTCAAAATTGTCGCTCTTATTTTGTTTATAGCGCAAAAAATAAAAATCGCAGAGGCGATCATATACCACCAAAAGAAAGCTCTATTTGTGGGAAAAAAAAAGACATCAATTTTGTTTTCGAGCCACGTCGCACGACCGTGCAATTGTCAGTTAAAGCGACGCAGTGCCGAATCGCAAATAACGCTCTGGTCAGGAAGGGGGTAAATCCTTCCGGGGCTGAAGTGGTTAAGGCAACCCATGACACCAGGAAAATATAACCTGAAATCGAAAATCATAGGAAAAGCGTGCAGCCTCTCGTTGGGTTTCACCTAACCCTTCTACTCTTGGGGACTGGATTTGTGAAATGGAAAAATATGTAAGGTTTGAAAAACTTACGGTACTTATGCTCAACGCAACAACTCTCAGAAGTTTGAAAAACTATGGAGAAAATGGTTGGATGCATCAAGTTCTAACTTTAATCTAAATGTAATCTAAATTTATAAATGAGACTGGGTACCTTTTTAGGTGAGGGGAAAAGACTCAAAGAAAAGGAAAGAAATTAAATGGAAAGCTTTTTTTTTTGCTGATTTTTGTTGATTGTTTTGTTCTTCTTTCTTACTTTTTTGTTTTTCCTTCTTATGCCCCGTACACACGGTCGGATTTTCCGATGGAAAATGTCCGATCGGAGTGTTTTGTTGGACATTCTGACCGTGTGTGGGCTCCATCGGACATTTTCCATCAGATTTTCCGACACACAAAGTTTGAGAGCAGGCTATAAAATTTTCTGACAGCAAAATCCGATCGTGTCAATTCCAACCGTGTGTGGCCAGTTCCGACGCACAAAGTGCCACGCATGCTCAGAAGAAATTCCGAGACGGAACAGCTCGGTCTGGTAAAATTAGCGTTCGCAATGGATACAGCACTTTCGTCACAGTGCAATGTAAAAAATGGTTTAATACAGCGCACTCTCTTCTTCTTTATAATGTGAGAAGAATTAAGTATTTTTGCTGCTCATATTCACACAGACTTCTCACAAACTTCTTTCTTTATTATTTTTCTGGACTCCCTCAATATATTTGGATTTTTCACATTTGACAAAATTATTTTTGGGTTGTTTTCTTTTTTTTTTTTTTAAAGGCTGTTTTTTGTTGTTTTTTTAGGTTTGTATTTTTTTCAAGTCTGATCTTTGTTCTATTTTATTTTTAGTTTTACTCCATAATATTTTTGTGTGTGTTTTGTGTGTCAAGTTACCACAACACCATTGATATCTTATATTATTTAATCTCAAGGAGATTGTTTGGTGTTGGCGTCCCTTGTTAATTTCACATTGTACTTTAGAAATGTACCTGAATCCTCACAAACAAACTGTCCTTTTTGAAGGAAAAAACACATAGGAGAGTATAATTGAAACAAAAAATCCTTTATTAAGGGCTCACAACCAAACAAAGAGGGAGGCAACACTGGAGAAACAGCTGAAATTAGCGAAGCCTTGGACCCCCAGGGCAGACATCAATTCTTTAAAAAATTGGTGGCCTGAAGAGTCTTTATCTAGGGGAGTGCAGTCTGATCCAGAAGTCCCAGAGATCCGGAAAGCAGCAGATGACATCTGTGTCCCCAGGCTGTGGTACTACAAGAGCCTGCATCTTTTGCCAGACCAGACTGGACCCAGGGTCATCACTGTCTGGTCTTCTTTCCACGCTTCCTTCCTGGCTGTGGCTCAGGTGTTGGAGATGTGGCAGGAGGAGGATTAGGACCTGGAGGAGGAGTAGTAGGACCTGGAGGAGGACCATGTGTGAGGTCACAAATGTGGATAGCAGATGTTATTTGGCCCCTCAACCCCTTATTGAGAGCTTCCAAAATTAAGCACTCACACAGGAGTCGTTGGCCCTCCTAAATCTGCCTCAATTTGCAGGAAGTTATGCAAGTGAAGTCCTCCTCCACAGTGTGGGTGGTTCTCAGGGCCTCTGTAGCCTTCCAAAAGAGGCCTATGGCAGCCTCCTCCAGGGTACTCCTCTTCCTGCCACTCTGTCTTTCCGGGTGTAGGGGAGGGACCTGCATATCAGGCAGCCCTCTTGGTCCGGCCACCTCCTGGCTGAGACTTCCCTGTGTATGAAAAAGGGACATGGTTTTAGTTTTTGCATCATTAATCACAATCATAAATTAGTACTCCAAACTAACATCTAGTTAACATCATTGATTGGACAAGCAGAAATATTTAGAGGAATGCTAAACCTGGCTCAAGCTGGGCTCCTCCACATGTTGCTGCCTGGAAGGCCCAGGTTGGGCGTCAGAAGCCTCAGCTGAGGGGGAAGGAAGCGTGGAAGGAAGACTGGAGAGTGATGACCTGGGTTCAGTCTGACCTGCCAGAAAATGCAGTCTGTCATAGTACCACAGCCTGGGGACATAGATGTAATCTGCTGCTCCTGGTCTCTGGGAATCCTGGACCTTCTTGTGCTCCCTTAGATAAGTGCTCCTAAGGCCACCAATTAGGATCTTCAAATAGGTGATGTCTGCCGTGGGGACCACCGTCTTCACAAATTCCAGCAATTGATCCAGTGCTGCCTTCCTCTTTGTTTGGTTCTTATAATGTGGGTGGTTTATCTGCCGCAGACAAGGCAGCTCCCTGAACATATCAATGCAGATTGCCATAAAGTCGTTATCTTTCAAGATATCCATTTTCACTGCAAGACACAACACAAGACAAACCCTAATGTCAGGCCAAACTCTCCTAATCTTGTTACAATATAGGCCTCAATCTAGAAGCAGTATAGGCCCAAGTTTGGCTCTTACCTTCGTTATCACGATCAGCGCCTCCAATACTCCTTCCTCCGCTCAAAGATTGTACATACTACGCACGTCTGTTACGCTTTATACACACTGCGCATGCGTGTAACTCCGCCTGCCCCTGACGTTCTTTCTAGTCTATTCCCCGCCCCTTTTCATTCGGCGCAGTGGGGGAAGTGCACATGGTGGAGACACAGCAGGTGCGTGCTAATTACAGCAACGAGGAGGAGGGGGAGAAAAGCCCGGAGCCGGAAACGTCTGGATCAAGAAGGAGAAGATTTAGGGCCTCAAATATGTCCTTTGGGGAGATGTTGGAGATGGTCGACATCCTGAAGAAGGCCGACTATGATGGAAAGTATGGACCTTACCCCAACCCCAATGTCAGAAAGGCCAAGATAATGGTGAAAGTGGTCAAAAGTCTGCACTGGAATTTTAGGGTACGACGATCGAAAGATCAGCTCAGGAAGCGGTGGTCGGACCTGAAATTAAGAGAACACGAGCAATACAGAAAGATCCGGAGAGTGCTGCAAAAAAGTAAGTAGTTGTGCTGTGTTCCTATTCTTTTTGTGTTTATTACGTTCATGCTGCTCCATGTGCTTTTAAGAACTGTTGTACAGTTTAAAATGGCAGCTTTAATGTTCATGGGCACAGTATTCGTTCGTATCAAACATTTTTTTTTCGGCCTATAAAACACCATTGTTTTTGCCATATGCATTTGACCACATTTTTTAGGGCCTACTTGTATGAAACTAATTTGGTTGTGTAGATGTGTTTGTTACTAGAATGAAATGCAAACTAGATTCTGTGTAAGGAGAGGACACTCAGCAGCAGTTTTCACATCTTGACGCTGGAGCACTAGTGTGGGACACAAGAACACCCTTTTTATTAGGGGTCCCTCACAGGTGCTCCAGTGTATACTATAGGGGGGTCTCCATCTGTGAAGCTTGTACAAAACAGGTAAAGTATTGAAGCTTGACAAAGAACAATACAAATTCTACATCTTGGAACTCTGCCAAAATAGACAATTGTACCCCACTTCCAAGCAATGTTTCATATTTATAGTTCTGCCATCAAATATCTGTGTGCTAAGTATACCTTTTTTGTTTCACATAGGGGAGAAAAGACTCATCCGAGGAGACAAGAGACCCCCCACCTCTGGAAGAAGGGGAAATACCCCCAACACAAGAAGAGCAGGAGGAATGTGACCACAGGCTCAGGTAAGAGATGGATGCCGACATATTTATAATACATGTTTTTTTTTGGTTTCTCTCTTTTTAGGTGATCATGATGTTGTGGATCCTGATCCTTTCACCTCGGAAAGTGCCCAGATCCTGATTGGGGAGATCATGGGGTGTAATGTTGCCTTGGAAAACATCACCAAAAACATCAATGATGTTATTAAAAAAAATAAGAACATCATTGATGTTTTGGGGAGAGTTTAAAACCCCTCCAAAGCCCTTTCTTTTATGGTGTACTACAATTTTAATTTTTTTTTCGCAAATTGTAGAAAAGCCAAATTTTGAGGATGCACACAGTGTGCCAACATGTGCTATCTGCCATCACGGGAGATCAATGGACGCGATTTGGGGGTGAAACCCCTTCCTCAATAATAAAGTAGCTGTGAGGAAGGGGTTGCACCCCCAAAACACGTCCCTTGATCCCCCATGATGGCAGCTAGCACATGTTGACATTCGTAAATTGGTGTGCATCTTCAAAATTTGGCTTTTCCTGGGGTGATTTCACCCCATCTGAACGCAATATCAAACACAGTTCCTAAATACTCATGTCTGATATTGCCTTCAAGTTTTACCAAATGTGAACTTTGTAAGTTCAAGATTTGTGTCTTTCTTGTTGGTTTGAAACATGCCTGTTTGATCCTAAATGGGCATTTGTACTTTTTCTAATGCCACCCCAAAAATTGTTATACAACAAACATGTTGGTTTGTTTTAAAAACCTTTTCTAAATGCACATGTGATTGTGCTGGTATTAAAAAGATTGTTAATCAAGAATGTGTGGATAATTGTCTCAACGCTACAACACTTTTGTGGTGCTCCAATTGCTGCTTTATGTGACAATGGGGGTTATTTAATAAGGGCCAATCCACTTTGCACTACAAGTGCAGTTTCAGTGCCGTTTCAAGTGCACTTGTAGTGCAAAGTGTCTTTGCCTTTAGTAAATAACACCCAACAGTGCTTTGTAAGGTTACACAATCACGCCATTTTCAGGACTCACCACATTTCTGTCAGGGTCAGCTAAAACAAACACAAGCAGTACATGTCAACAAAGATTTGCTTTTTTTTGTTTTTGTTTGATAAAGGCTTCACAAATTTGCTGGCATATTGATGGCCCCCCTACCCGCAAAGAACTCAAGGTATCTTAACCGGACATCACGGGCACTCAGGGAGGGCAAGCCAGGACGGCCACTTTCAAGCGCCGTCAGGGTTGTTTCATTTAGAATTCCGGCCTCAGGGCCAACTGAGCCAGCATAGTTGGCAGAATGTTGACGTAAAAAGTTATGTAGAACACAGCATGCCAGGATAATATGATTCAGTTTATACTCCGCCATATATATGGGTGTAAGAAATAGGCGGAACCAGCTGGCCATGATTCCAAATGTGTTCTCAACCACTGTTCTGGCTCTGGCCAGCCGGTAATTAAAAACCCTCTGGTCCGGGTGAGAGTCCTCATCGGGAATGGCCGCATAAGATGGTCCCCCAGCGCAAATGCTTCATCCGCAACGAAGACGAATGGGAGTCCTTCCACATTGTCTTCTGGAGGTGGCAAGTCCAAGCTGCCATTCTGGAGACGCCTGTAAAACTCCGTCTGGGTGATGACTCCACCATCGGACATCCAGCCATTCTTCCCCACGTCCACATACAGGAACTCGTAATTAGCTGACACCACCGCCAACATCACAATACTATTGAACCCCTTATAATTATAATAGTACGACCCCGAGTTGGGTGGTGGGACAATGTGGACGTGTTTCCCATCAATTGCCCCTCCGCAGTTAGGAAAGTCCCACCGTTGGGCAAAGTGGGAGGCCACAGTCTGCCATTCCTGTGGCGTGGAAGGAAACTGTTGAGGAAAACAAAAAAAATTAGTCTTTTTGCACATAAACATGGAAAGCAGATTAGACACAAAACTTCTTGGCCAACATCAAGATAACATTTATTAATGGGAATTTTTTAAGACCAAAGTATAAGGTACACCTATCAGATTCCCCCTTCCCCCCCCTCTCATGGGCCATTTCTAACATTATAGGGGGGGAGCTCTTGGCCAGGTAACCCTCTCCACTTCATTGAGAGATGAATGCCTAAATAATGGGTATTACTTGGAACAGCCCCTCCTTAGTTACCCACTGGACAGGTAAGAAGTGTCATAATACAAAGATATAAATACACACTGTACACATTTGAGCACATTTGGACATTCTGATATTACCTAGCAAGATAATAAGATAATAATAGGATACAAAAACTTGAAACAGTACCATTTGAAAGTATTCAGGCAGGCCCTTGCACTACATGCCTTGGGGAATTCATCCATACATCTGACCACAAAAGAGATGGGTATAGTGTGTATGGGTTTGGCAAAGTCAGCAGATAGATGATTGAGGATAGATAGAGAATTGGTATCAGCTGACTTAGCAGTTGGGGGGAGGGAGGGTTCCAAATTATTTGGGGACCCCCCAAAAAAAGCCTCTGGCATTCTGCCAGAATTTAAAGCACAAATCACATTTAAAAACATTTTAGGGGGTATTTAGGATAAAGCACTACTATGGAGCTGATAAAATACATTGTTAAGTGACTACATGAGGTGAATATAGGGGCAGGAGAGCATGCTGGGGAGGTAAGTGAAGGCAAATATGTATGAAGGACAAAAAAAAATAAGTACATAAAAATCCAGCATGCATGAGGACAAAGGGGACATTCACAGCATATTACAATCATGGTAATTAGGGAATGAGGAAAGAAATACAACATATTATCAAACATTAAATACAATAAAATGTGATATCAAAGGATAAAAATCTTACCTTCATATACTCCTTCTGCAGGACCTGAATGATGGCAGAACAGGTCTCTGGGATAATGATCCCCAGAGCCTGGGGGGAGATGCCTGTCGAGAACTTCAAGTCCTGCAGGCTTCTCCCCGTCGCCAAGTACCGCAGGGTGGCGACGAGCCTCTGCTCCGGAGTGATGGCTTGCCTCATGCACGTATCCTGCCTGCTGATATAGAGGGTCAGCGAAGCCAACAAACGGTGAAAAACAGGGGTCCGTCATCCTGAGAAAGTTCCTGAAATCATCAGGATTATTCTCACGGATCTCACGGAGCAAAGGCATATGACAGAACTGGTCACGCTGAAGCAACCAATTCTTGGTCCATGAACTCCTCCCCACCCTGTTCATGGACTGGACTTGTGTCAAGGTCAGGACCCCAACACCAAGCCCCCGCACAGCACGAACTCTACGAGGAGTACATATATGCAACATTGCTAGAAAACGGTCGGCTGCTCAGAACGAAGTAACAGAACGCACTGAAGAACAGCAAGGCCTGTGAAGAGCGACCTGACTAATCAAAGTCACGCATAGCTTGCTGCACGCACTGAAGAGCAGATACAAACCCACAAGCACAAACTGAACAGCAGAAAACGATCTGAAAACCACGAGTCTGAAAAAGCGCGAATCGTCTCTCACCAAACTTTTACTAACACGAGATTAGCAAAAGGAGCCCAAAGGGTGCAGCCCTTGGTTCTGAACTGGCCTTTTCTAGTCTCGTCGTATGTGGTTGACGTCACCGCGTTCTTGGCGATCGGAAATTCCGACAACTTTGTGCGACCGTGTGTACGCAAAACAAGTTTGAGCCAACATCCGTCTCAAAAAATCCTAGGATTTTGTTGTCGGAATGTCCGATCAATGTCCGACCGTGTGTACGGGGCATTACTTCTTCGTCTGCTGTTGTTTTTATTGGTTGTTTTTTGTTGATGTTTATTTGTTAGAAAAAAATTCAAAAAAAAAATATGAATAAAAAATAAAAATCTTGCACCTTGCTGTTGGCTTGAGACCCCCTCATACAGAGCTACAAGAGCTAGGGTCTTGTTTACTGCTTAACCATGGGAATCTATCAGAACAATCAGAGCCACCATTGCTGAGTTGTCTGCTAAGGCCCTGGGGCATTCATCTGTGTTCTTGTCAATGATCTGGCCTAAGCATGTGCATATCATGTATTCCAACCCTTGATTTCCATGTCCTTAGTCTAGGTCGGGGATTCTTTAAGCAGAGAAGCCACCATAAGGATCATTATTAGTCAGCAAAAGCAGCTCCCCTATCTCCGTCTGAACATGCCATTTAGTCATGTTCATCATTATTGATTGGCTTAGAGATTAGTACTTTACTTCAGCATACCTCACAACTTTTAGAGATGGGAACAAGGGAAGATTATTTAAACTAACAAGAGCGTTTTTTTTATCACTACTATTCCCTTTATACTGGCTTTTGAAAATTACAGATGCAGCAATTTAGAGTTTAGATGAAAGGTTTAGCACTGGGAAACAGTTTCTGAAAGATAAATAGTGCATTTTATATACAATATAGATCAGACCAAAATGAGGGACAAATGAAGAGGAAAGAGGGACAGAGGGACTTTGTTCCAAATAAGGGACAGTCCTTAAAAATCAGGGACAGTCTTACAGCACTAGGGTTCTTTGTTTGAATCCAAACCAGTACATTACCTGCATGGAGTTTGCAGGTTTTCCCTGTGCTTACATGGGTTTCCTTGCACTCTCCAAAGATATACTTGTAGGTAAATTGTACCTAGTATGTGTATGTATGTTGGATAGGGACCTTAGATTGTAAGCTCCTTGAGAGAAGGGGCTGGCGTGAAAGTACAATATGTAAAGTGCTGTGTAAAATTATCAGTGCTATATAAATACCTGTAATAACTGTCTGTATATTTACAGATCAGCCTGAGACAGGCATAGTTATAATATAGCTCCATACATATGCCATACAAACCTATCATCCTTAGAAACCATGCATGAGCAGAATATCAGCAGAAAAAAGTCTAAAATGGCTTTTCTCGGCAGCTAGTAAATATCGTATGTACCTTGCTTGATTGGGCAGGCTTTCTAGCTTGTTCTATTTGCATAGTATGAAATGGATAAATGGCTGGGTCTTATTGGAAAACCCATAAGCAGATTGTTCCAGACAGGCTTCATGTTCAGCTGCAGCCTAAGCATATTTTGGAACTGTATATGCTTTTTTTCCAAGTGGGACATTCTAAACCAAATAGCCTGGTAAATATACAGTTCTATCACTTAACACATGTTAAGTATATAAACGGTCCAGGTCCACATGAAGGCTTTAAAATACAGGCAGAGGCACACAAATGAAGTATATTCAGGGCAGACCTACCATATGTATACACCGTGCAACTGCACAAGGGTCCTCTGAGACTATCTATCTATCTATCTATCTATCTATCTATCTATCTATCTATCTATCTATCTATCTATCTATCTATCTATCTATCTATCTATCTATCTATCTATCTATCTATCTATCTATCATAAATAAGTGTTTGTGGTAAGACAGTTGAATGGGGATCCCTAAAATTTTTCTTGCCCAAGGGCTTCAGACACCCAGTTTATGTTTTAATTGGAGGCCTCCCTTCACCCACACATTTCCTTGATAAGCAAGCAATTCTCAAAGCCAATCTTTTAATATCACTGAACTGCCAGTTTTGAGAAATGGAATGAGTGCTACAATAATAATTCCCCTAAAATATGAGTGTTCGCATTGTGCCTGGTGTTGTGAAATGCTGATATTGCTGGGAAGAGGGCTTGCATGCTGCCCAGAATCCCTGGCTAGCCTAGCACATGAAAGGAATAGCTCGGTGCTCTGGTAGTGGGAATGGAGCGACATTGTGCTTTGTTACTGTCTTAAACAAAATAAGCACTGTGTCCTCTGTATTTCCACAAAACAGGAATCACAGAGGTATTTCCTAATAAGACTTCACTAAGATAAACAAGGTGAAACCCAGAGAATCTGCAGTGTGTCAAGGATCACTAGAAGAGATTCGGGAACATTATAGTGTATCTGCTGGAACAATCAGTGAGAAATGATAGGATTAAGGGGCAATATTTCTTGTCAAACTATGTAAGTGATCCCCTTTTGTTGTGGCTTAGGTCCTGAACATAAAAATAGATGAAAGTGGATGCCAATCTCCACTGTTTGAGATGATAGATGAAAGTGGATGTCAAGAGCTGAGATTCAGAGATAATTTCATAGAAGGTTCTTGGCTGGAGCATCTTCAGTTATTGCCTGTAGGCATCTTCAGTTATTGCCTGTAGGTTCAGCTACAGGCAATAACTGATATTTTGAATTCTTTCTGAATTGATGTACCTCCCACAGGGGTCAATTCACTAATGTTTACCGCATGCGATAAGGGTATCATGTTACTCATTTGCATAAATAATCGTATGTAAACAAAGTCCTATTCACAAAAAAAAGTAGTGTCTTTAACAACCGATGACTCATCAGCTGTCAGCGGGCTTCCCCGCTGACAGCTGATTCTAAAATAAAGTCGACAATTAAAAAATATGAAAAAACAAACAAACAGTGTGGGGTCCCCCCCAGTCCATACCAGGCTACCCATGCTAAAATGTAAAAAAAACCCAGCGTGTACCAGAACCAGTGCTGGGACAAGGCCAATTGGTGCCCAGGGCGAAGATGGCAAACTGCTGCCCCCCCCCCCGTTTTTAATAAAGAATCAATGTTGTTTCAAAACAAGAATATACTTAACAATAGAAGTTCAATTAGGTTTAATGCGATAGAAACAGTTCACTCACACATTTTAATTATATGTATTTTTATACCATTGTAATTAACCTCCCCCTCAGCCACCTCCGGCTAGCAACATGGGCGCTTTTAACCCTTTCTTGGGGATTAAAAGTTCCCTACTAGCGGTCGAAAAGTACAGCTTAAATCAGGGGTGTCCAAACTACGGCCCTCCAGCTGTTGCGGAACTACACTTCCCATGAGGCATTGTAAAACTCTGACATTCACAGACATGACTAGGCATAATGGGAGTTGTAGTTCCTTAACAACTGGAGGGCCATAGTTTGGACACCACTGGCTTAAATAGTGGTAAAGCGCAGCTAAAACTGGCGACGCTTTACCACTAATGGACCCGCCACCCCATTTTAACCGCTTGCCGACCGCCTTACTGCGGCAGAAGGGCTCGTACAGGCAAAACCACGTACCTGTACGTTGCCCTTTAAGAGGCGGCCAGCGGCAAGCTCCGTGAGTCGGGTCGCAGGTCCCGCAGACTCAATCGCCGTGGGGATACCCGCGATCGCCTCACGGGGAGGAAGAACGGGGAGATGCTGATGTAAACAGCATCTCCCCGTTCTGCCTAGTGGCAGTGTCACTGGATCTCTGCTCCCTGTCATCGGAGCAGAGATCAGTGATGTATACCATGTAGCCACCCCCACCCCACAGTTAGAAACATGCCCCTAGGACACACTTAACCCCTCCCCGCCCCCTAGTGGTTAACCCCTTCACTGCCAGTGTCATTTACACAGGAATCAGTGCATGTTTTAGCACTGTTTGCTGTATAAATGACAATGGTCCCAAAAATGTGTCAAAAATGTCCGATGTGTCCACCATAATGTCACAGTCACAATAAAAAACGCTGACCACCGCCATTTAAAAAAAAAAAAAAATATTAATAAAAATGCCATAAAACTATCCCCTATTTTGTAAACGCTATAACTTTTGCGCAAACCGATCAATAATCGCTTATTGCGATTTTCTTTTTTTTTACCAAAAATATGTAGAAGAATACGTATCGGTCTAAACTGAGGAAAAAAAAATGTTTTTTATATATATATTTTGGGGGATATTTATTATAGCAAAAAGTAAAAAATAATGCATTTTTTTTTCAAAATTGTCGCTCTATTTTTGTTTATAGCGCAAAAAATAAAAACCACAGAGGCGATCAAATACCACCAAAAGAAAGCTCTATTTGTGGGAAAAAAAGGACATCAATCTTGTTTGGGAGCCACGTTGCACGACCGCGCAATTGTCAGTTAAAGCGACGCAGTGCCGAATCGCAAAAAGTGCTCTGGTCAGGAAGTGGGTAAATTCTTCCGGGGCTGAAGTGGTTAAAAAAAAACCTTATAAAAAAATATAAAAAAAAGTCAGTGGTGGCAGTGGACATTGCAAGGACCGCACACGGACCAGTGTCTGTGTGGGACACCTGTCATACAGCTATGCCAACCTGGACATCACAATACACCACACGCACAGCACACTTCCACAGTCCACAAGGCAGCTCTCCTCTTCCAGCCAAAATCCATGCAGGAGAGGGTGCACACACTGTACACTTCCCCATCTGTTACGAGCTATAACATACAGCAGAAATTAAAAAGCAGTGGTGGTCATTAACCTCCCCTCAGCCTCCTCCCCTCCCCCAATCAAGCCATTTATTAATGTTTGTTTAGCACTTACTTTTACACAAGTTCGGACACTGTCTGCCACACTCTGCAATCCAAATCTACCTTAGCTTCCTTCAGAATACAGCTAGACTCGAGCCAGCCAGGCAGCAGCTCCTCGACTCCTCGAGGTCACAGCGCGCCGGGTCCGACACAGCTCCCTGCGCTCCTCTGAGTCCTCCCACCTCGTCCTTCGGCCGTGAGTGATGTCACGTCGCTGGCAGGGACTATGGGTCTCCTCCGTAGGGGGAGTAAACCAAAACAGTAAAGGAAACAGTGAAGCTGTGCTGAGGGAAGGGAGGATGCAGGAGCGCACAAATTCGGCACACACAATTTGTACAGTGCAGCTGGGCATAGGTTACTTGTTGTAGTACAGAACTTCACCTGCAGTCTGCGCCCCCCCCTCCTATGGCAAATGGTAGCGCCTAGGGCACGTGCCCCTTCCGCCCCTGCCTTGTACCGGCCCTGGCTGGAAAGGAGGAGATTCAAAGTTTGTTTGGTCCTATGATGGCAGGGCAAAAATTTTTGGGAGCACATATCTGTATGCGGGATAGGATACACAAGAGAGTCGTGTGGTGATATACGATGGGTGATGAAATTCAAATTTTTGGTTATGGTTTTATGTAAGCACAATTATGATTTAATATATCAAGTGTATTGGCATACTACACTACATAGTTTTCTTTCTGTTACATAAACAATAAGAAAAAAATAAATAAATATGTCATTCAGTTGGTTGCACATGACTCCTTTGTCTCAAAAAAAATCCAAAAGGTCAACATGTTTCACATACACTGCTTCTACAGGAAAGAAGAGAGTACACTGCTTCTACTTGGAAACAAGAGAGAGAGAGAAACATATATATTATGCACATATACACATATGGTACAAACTTTATTTTTATACAGTCAGGTGAGGATAGCAGTTAACAGTCAGTGGCCAATGGCTGTAAGGCCTGGATCAATATACTAAAGGAATACAACCTAATTCGCAAGGGGCCATAGGGGGATTGGCAGGGTGTAGCCAGGTTGATAAACAAAAAGAAAAAAGGAGCACTAAATTAGCTGATAAATAACCATTATGACATAAGTATTACATATTAAAACTCCCATTGAAAAAAAAAAATCACGTTTAAAAGATAGTTGTCCACAATTAAGGAGACATCCAAAAGTTTACATCCAGCGGTAAATAATATCCAAAAGAAACCAAAAAGGAACCGCATCTACCAATGCAAGTAAAGGAAACTAATACTTGGCCCATAATAAATTGGGATAAATATAATGGTATATAAACACAAAATACGTGATATACCTAATATGCCTGATGCCAAAAGTTTACATCATATATTCATAGTATGATACGACCTCATGGTATTATTGTATGTTTTAATCATGTAATAGATGGAATTAAGATTTTAGATATTTGTGTCTTTCCTAATACCAGTAAAGTATTTTTTTTTTCATTTTGTTTGTTTATGTACAAGATTAGGTTATGGTACAATAATGGCAGCAATACCCTCATAAATTCTTTCTGTTACTTGCTTCAGAGATTGAGCGTGGAAAGTGGAAAGCGCGGATCACCAGGAGGAATCTAAGACATCTTGAGTTGTCCATTGAGCCATGTATGACTTATGTGTTTAGGATCATGGAAATCTGGTCTCAGAGTCTATGATTTGTATGAGAAGGAGAAAGATAGTAGTACACTGAAGCACTTTATGTTTTAATTATAAAGAACTTTTACGTGGACATTCAAGCGCTGGAATTTTTTATACTCATTAAAAGTGCAGACTGTAGCAAACTAGAATTCAAATATGCGAAAATTCACATTTAGCAACTACAAATTTAAGCAACTAAAGTTTTTTGGGACCAATGGGGATTCAAAGAATACTTAAATATCAGTTTAGCTAATTTTGTAATTTTTTTTTTTTGCCTTGATGGACATTTTTGTTTTGTCATCCAGACTTACTATGTAACAATGTGTTGAGTTTGGCTCTAATAATTGTCTATAAACAACAATAAACTGAAGTGGATTCTAATGAACACAGCTGGGTCATAAAGTAACATGTTCTACTGCTAATCCTGGAATTTGACAAGGCCTGAGACTCTTAGCACTTGTCACAAGTTCTTTTGTGGTTTGTTGAACATGCCATCTTCTGTGTCTTGTATAATTGACAAGAACAAAAATAATATTTCTGGAGAAACTGGCATCACGTGTTTTCCTGTGCTCTGCTTCCTGAGGTTATCCTGAGCAGCAGACAATGCAAATGATTAAAAGGCAATCACACTTTAAAAGCAAAGTGCAAATTGATTTCCTTTCCCATCATGATGCTAGGTCACCACCGAGCTGCTTGTTTGACCTTTCTTATAAAGTAGCAGATCATTAGCACAGTCCACTTGTGGAGACAGCAGTGTCACCCAGCAGATTCAAACTCACTCCTTCAAATAGAACAACATTTCAGTTTGGTTCAAGAACCAATGTAGCATACTGTATATACCGTAATTACTGCACAAGCCACTTTTTAGTTTAGTTGTATTACAAATTTGTGGCAAACTATGATTTTTTTTATATTTCAAAAAAAGCTAATTTGCTCTCCCTTGCAATCTTGACAGCAGTACTCTATACTCCCCAGAACCCCTCCTGTTTATGCAGTTGTTTTACTACCCTTTCTAAGAGTATGAGGTCAAATTTCTGGCATGCATTGAGCTTTTTATCTCTGGTGACATAATCTCCATTGGTACACCATGTGTGGGTTGTGAGACATTGCATCAGAATGATATTGTCCTGGCAGAAAAGTTGGAGAGCTCTTTCATCATTACACTTCTAATTCTATTGCTTGTGGAGGCAGGTGGAGGCACTTTTTATGGAACATGGACTACTACAATTTAATCCTTGTCAGGGCTCAGCAATCCTTGCTTAATGATGACAGAACTTCCTTGGACTCACCATGTAGGATTGTCAGGGCTGGGCCCAGCCCTTCCTTCTCTGAGCTGGCAATTAGCTGAGTACTGAGCAACCAGCTCAGAGAAGGAAGGGCTGAGCCCAGCCCTGACAACCCTACATGGTGAGCCCAAGGAGGTCCCATCATCATTAAGCAAGGATTGCTTTGGGTTCCGCAGCTGGAGCCTGGGGAGCAAAGGATCGGGTAGATAAAAGTGCTTTTTGCAGGCCCCCTAGACATAAATGAGCATTTAACCCTTGCAGTGTGGGGGCAGCCCCATTACATAGTTACATTGTTGGTAAGGTCGAACAAAGACACCAGTCCATCCAGTTCAACCACTGTTCTACAGCTCTATGCACACTACAGATTCCATCAGTGGCGGCCCGTCCATTAGGGGCCCTGGGCACCGCCCCCTCTATCCACAGCCACCACATCCTAAATAATGCTCCATGATCCATGGCCGCTACCCCTATTCATGCATCTAGCCCCTTTCCGGACGCTGGACGCATGAATTACAGCGCGGGGGTGTTTTTTTTAAAGCACCTGATTAGAGCCAGAGGCTCTAATAGGCTTCAAAATAGGGTGGGCTTGTGGCACAGAGCATTGCACCATGCACCCACCCAGGTGTTACAACAGCGAATGAATGAATGAAATGAGTGAAACACTGATCCTCAATCCGGCCAATGTAGAAGCGGGTATGAGACCCGTTTTCTGTTTGGTCGAAAAGAGAAGAGTCCCAATTGGCCACCAAGGAGGAGGGAGGAAACGGAAGCCGCTGCAAAGCCTGTGGAGAGCAGGGGAAGGGGAAGCCACCACCCCCGCCACCGAGCAGGGGAAGGCACGCAGGAGAAGCACTGCCCACCATAGAGGGGTAAGAAGTGCCCCAGACCCGACCGATTGGGGGGGTGTAACTGTTTGCCACCCTCCCAAAAAAATTACCACTGGCCGCCACCGGATTCCATAGCTCATAGTCTATAGTCCCTACTCCATCTGGGTAGCAAGCAAGACAGGGTAGCTATGTTCCTACATACAGTGGGAGAATGTAGGAAGATAGACCGCACTCCAGACTTCAGAGAAAATGGGCTTTATTGTATAAAATCCACAAAAGACATCACATCCCCACGATACACAGAGAGAGCAGCATGGTTAATGCGTTTAACCTTTTCATTCATTGACCACACATATGTTTTTATGTGTGGCCAATAAATGTCTGGTAGATCAATCAAGCACCAATTACATTCAGCTATATCTCTTGTACTTAAGGGTTAACTTTACAGGTGCATCTTGGGTTATGAATAAGCAAAACTTTTCGTGAAACACGTTAACCATACTGCACTCTCTGTGTATTGTGGGGTTGTGATGTCTTTTGTAGATTTTATATAATAAAGCACATTTTCTCTCCAGAGTGCGGTCTATCTTCCTACATTCTTCTACTATGCCCAGGCAATGGACTGGACCAGCACCTTGCCTTTCAGAGACGGGATTGTTTCACCTGGAACCGTGCTGCTCTCTCATCATTGTCTGCCTACATACAATGGGGCCATGGAGAACAAATGTAGCCACCCTCTCACAAAAATTCAGATCGCAGCATGGAATTTGGAGATTTGGAGGAGTCTCAGAGCAATAGACGGTACTTTTAGAGTTAAGAATACATACTTGAATACATTTTTTTTTTTTAAACCTGACTTTAGTTTCACTTTAAGATGTCAGAAGGTGACTGCATTTATTTAATTTGCAGACTTTAGATTTCTTCACACACTGATGAACCCAACTTTCCATATGTATTTTGTGACTTTTTTATCCTTTTGAATGTGTGCATGGCGATACCTCTGATCTGTGGCAAATTGTTTAAATTAAAAATTCCAGTTGTGTCATCTGGCAAACAAGCAGGAGGCTATTCAGATGAATTGGCAGATGTTTGCCAATTTACAGATTCAACCACAATTTGATTCCTAATGGTTATTGATGAGTAAATCAGGAGACTAACCAATTTAGCAGTTTTTGGTTCATCTGAATATTTACAGTACTTGCAGGTTTGTCCTATTTGTGGAGAATTATGCCATTTAGGAATCCACAATTAATTATTCAGCCATTGTATAAATGTCTGCAGATTGGAAAATTGTGTGTGATATACAGTTTTTAGGCAAAATATTTTTTTTAAAAATAGAATTGATAATGTCTTCAGATTGAAAAATTGTGTGTGATATACAGTTTTTAGGCAAATTATTTTTTTAAAAATAGAATAGAATAAGCATATTGCACAGAAGCAGACACTACACGGTCATGCTCACATCATCATGTTCAGAATGGGATGGTATATAATATCTCTTTCTGGTAGTTCACAGCTGTGCTAACAAATTGCAAGTCCACTCCTGAGTGCAGGCTAGGAGTTGAGGGTAAGAAAATAATCAATGATTTAATTCAGGTCGCTGGTTAATATTCAGTACTCATTAGGAGAAATAAAACATACAATACCTCCAACTGTGGACATGGTATGACAGAGAAAAAATGAGTCCTAAAAATAGGGTAGAATGAATGTTAGCACTAATCAGGCAGGATACGCTAATCATCGCACTTACATCTAAAAGCAGTTTAATGAGATTATGCTGCAGAAACACTCCAACAACGGTAATGCTAATAATGGTATATGAGAGTACTAGATACTGCAGACATAACTTTTAACAGGTCATGTGAATGGCCTCTCCTTCTATCCCAGAGTGTTCTGTGCAGCGATATGCAAAGAATACCCCTAAGGACAAGTGATCTGCATTTCAGGAATGAAACATATAATGCAGGCACAGCGTGGAGTACTCCTGTTGTTGTACTGTGGAGCAGGACCAAGACAAGGTCATCTCGAGGCCAGGGCGAACATGCCAAAATGCGCCCCCCTTGCCCCTGAGATGGGCAATTATGTGTCAGCAAAAATCTCCCCACAAAAACACTGATCGCTAATCTGCATGCTTACCCCCCTAAGCATAAATCCCTCCTCCTCCCAGTACAAATCCGCCCCCCTGCTGAAATCCCCCCTCTAAGCACAAATCTTTACCCTCCCATCCCCAAATCCCTCCAGCTCAAATGCCCTCCCCCAAAAAATTCACCTCTCCTAGCACAAATTCTTTACCCCTAAAATCTCCCCTCATAGTACACCCCCCTCCTCCAGCAGAAATTCCCTCTAAATCCCCCCCCAGCCCAAACCTAATCCCCCCTCCCAACAAAAATCCCCCAAGATCATCACTCTAAGCACCCCCCCCCCCCAAATTTGCCCTCCTAGAGGAAGAGAACTTACCTATGCCACCCCCCAAATTCTCCCTTCCAACACAAATCCCCTTTCCCCAATCTCCTTGTGGCACCCCCCTCACCTCACATGATACCACAGTGCCCAGGGCAGCCACCCCTCCTGCCCACCCTTTGTCCCAGCCCTGATGTGAAAACCAGAGAGGTATAGAATAAACTTTAGATTTATCAAAACTATGTAATATTGGGACCTATATAATACATTCAATAAATCTGAATCTAACCAGACAGGCCTTTGCACTACATAGTTGATGGTAGATCTAAAGGAGATTGTACAATCATAATTGATGGTAGATCTAAAGGAGATTGTACAATCATAATTTGTAGTGTGTGTTCTGTAGGGTTCTATGCTGGGACCAATGGGACTAAAGTGCTGCAACCATGAGCCAAGCATTCGGCTCATGGTTGCACTTAGGCCCATTGACTTAAAAACGATGCATGACAGATGGTACTGCCTGTGAACATAATATGCTGTATTAAATATGCCGCGGGTGAGATGCCAAAGCACGTGAACAGTCTCTTTAGGCTGTATTGTGGACTCAACCACCCGTGTGAAATAGGGCGTATAGTACCAGGGTGACACTGTAGACTATAAAGGAGTTATGGGATGCAGGACGTTTATACTTTTCAACATTATCCTCTTTTAATAAATGATGTACATTTTTTTGCCATCTATTGTATTTTTATTTATTTATTTATATTTTTTGCATAATTGTTAATCTGCAAATTTGTTTTTGCAAATTGCAAGTTAGTATAATTGCTTTGGCAGCTTTTTGCAGAAAACAGCACGTGTGTTTGTTGTTAGAGGAGCAGTTACATGGAATTCGCCTCTCACAAGTCTTAATATCGTTATCTCTGCTTGTGGCTTGTGAATTTTACTCCAAGGAAAATGTTACTTCCTAATTGAGATCAGTTGACTAAAATATTTCTTTTGGCTTCTCGGATTTTGATTTACTCTGCTGTTGTCTACCCTTTAGGAAAGTAGATAAAATAGACAAGGCGGGGGGTAAACTTGCAGTTCCCCAGCTGTTGTTGAACAACTATAACTCTCAGAATATAATCCAATCAAAAGTATCCTAATAAAAGCCTACAGGTTTGTTCCTGCCACCTCAAATGATGTTATACTTATTTCAATTAAAGGTAACCTTCAAGAAAAAGAAAACCCAACACACCTCCTGTCTATTGTGTCTTTAAAAGCAGAACTAAAGTGAGAAAATTGAAAATTGTGGGCAGCCAAGTTATTTATTATAGAAGAGACACTAAAGTTTGCAATCTTCTTTAGAATTCTCAGCATACCTTTGTGCCGGAACGAATAAACTCCTACACACAGGTGCAGGAGTTACATCCGCCGCCAGCCAATCAAGACAGCCAAATGACTGGCCTGTCTGGATGATCCCGGGTGCAGATATTGGTGATGTGAGGGAACTTGCAAAATTTGCATCACTGGTGTGGAGGTGAGTATTTGCTGACTTTATTTCCACTTTAATGCTGCTCTGATCTATGCTGCTGCCCCTTCACAGTCAACAGTTATCAATAGACAAGACCTATTCGGCTTAAAGTGGTTGTAAAGTCAGAAGGTTTTTTTTATCTTAATGCGTTCTATGCATCAAGATAAAAAGCCTTCTGTGTGCATCAACCCCCCTCAGCCTGCCGAATACTTACCTCAGCCCCATCTTGATTCAGCGATGTTACACGAGAGACTCGGCTGTCTCTGCCCTCCACATTGGCTGAGTTAGCAAGGAAAGCGCCATTGGCAGGGCTGTGTCTAAAAAAGAAGACATTTTTACTATGAGATTCTATACTTGTGTAACATTGCACAGGTTCATGGCAGCAGCTCTGTGCTGACAAATTCAGTGGACTGAATCTCCTAAATAACAGAATTTCCAAAGAAGGTTAGTTTTATAGCCATGGACCATTGTTTACCATTTGGGAATGATCATCATTATAATTGTGAAATATGCTGTACAAGAATATTCATCTTGTTAGTGTGGACATTTTTGTAGAGTGTGGACTGATGTATATGAACTGGATAAGCTGCCTGAGAAATGTAGGACACTAACAACAGGGTCATTGAAGGTTGACAGGTCCTACAACAGAAGATCTAAGAAGAGCAAACAAGTTTGTAATGAAGTGTTAATGCTGACCAGTCATGGGTCGACTACAGGTTCACACATAACACTGTGCTTCTCCTAATCCCTCATTTTCTTTGATGGACATCTTTCAACTAATGTATTTCAGGTTTATTGGGACTTGAAAGCTGACCACACACAGAATAATTATTGAAAAGATTTGATTAGAGTTCAATTCAGTGTTGATGTGATTTTAAGATTTTAAGTGAGCAAAAGATTGTGACTCCTAAGATTATAGACTGCTCAGTTGTTGTTTGCTCAGTTATTGTTCCTGGCCATTCGTGTTTTGAAAAATGACAGATAGTACAGTGTATTTGAATATACTTTATTTTTTTATTATGGTCCTATACAGCCAGCAGGTGGTGATCTTGGCTCCTTTTCAGGTATTTTATGGACTATCCTTAGCTATCCTTAGTCCTGTTACCTACACGGCGGCGTTCCTTCCACTTGTCCGCATCTTTGACAGCTGACGTACGGTCACTGCGCATGCGCGGACTAACGTGGATGCGCGCAGCCTTGGTCGGCCGAGTCAGGTGCTGCACTTGTTGCACACCTGATTGGGGAGTGTACTAAAGGCTCCCAGCGTAGACTATTACCACGCCACTTCTGTCCATGGCGCCTTGGCGTTCGGGCATCATGCTCATTGATACTTGAGCCTGGTAAGTGCTTGTTCCCTTATGTCCCTATTTTGAGGTACAGTTTATTTAGATGTAAATCATATGTTTGGTGACACTGAGTCTCTGTGTTGCATCTTTAGATGACCTGTGTTTTACTGCTTCACAACTGCATTGATGGATACCCACATAATTCCAGTCTAACCCTGTCTATCGAATCTCTACTGCTGGTGCTCTTAATAGAAGAGCCCATGACCATTGTGTACAGGATTAATTTGTTGTTTATCCCTTCATATAAGGTGAGACCCTTTATGTTTGCAGTGATGGCTGCACCCCTTCAGTTCTTACTGTTTGGATTGGCTAGTTAATATTTTTTTGCAGAACTTGGTTGTTGTTCTGCTATATACCCATACAGCTAAAGTGACTGGCAATACAATTCACACTATGTTGTTTATATTTAGATCCCCTACCATCCACTGCGGCTGAGCCATTTTCAGGCTGAGCTTGGCAGCATCTGGTGTTCAGCTGTCTGCGCTTATTTAATCTTCCATCGAGGTAGGCCTTATGGTGCAGGAGTCTCTATACTACTAGCCCCCTTCGCCTCTAAACCCCTTTCTCTCCTATCCTTCCCCCCCCCTTTTCCCTTCCCCCCCTCCCCTCTCCTGTTTTCCCCCCCTGTCCTCTTTCTTTTCCTTGTGTTTCCCTTCTTTAATAACTGGGACTTTACACTCCATTATGGCTCCAGGCTTAATACATTCTATGGCTTTTTTACCGCACACGTCTCCGCATGCGACTGTTTGTTACCATATGCTCGTTGGTTGATAGTTCCACTGGTTGGTTGCCCTATGATGTCCGTAAATATTAATTGAAACGCAATTAACAAGACTGTAATTGAATATTAATATTATGTATTATTCTGGTGTTTGTCCTCTCTTTCTCTTTCTCCAATACAGGTGATTCAAACTGCTCCTGAAGAAGCATTTAATTGCGAAACATGTAGAGCTTTTTTAGTTTGTTGTCTCTTTTATTGAATAGAGGGTTATGGTCTCCCTCCATGGTGTGAGGGCTATCCCTCTGCATGCTGTATTTTGAACGTGAGAGAGCACGAGCTATTACTTTGCTTTGTATTGCAACGCTGTTTTAATATACGTGTTTGTTGATTTTTGTATATTTTGTTATAATAACATTTTCTTACTGTATTTTATGATTGGTGCCTACAAAGTCCATTTTTCCACTCCCTTGGGTGTAGTTTTGAGTATTTGTAGATTTAGGACGTTGGCACTGCTCTATCTATTAAGTCTCCACAGTCCATCCTGTGGTGAGACTTGGCACTTCTGTTCATGTTTTAATATTATAGTGTTAGTCCAACTTTGTTAGCACACCAAATTTGGGGTTCCTAGCACCAAGTGGCCCTGAGATATGGGGCCCAAAATTCAGGTTGCAAAATATCAAGCACTTTTCTGCAGCAGAGAATTACATTTTGTGACCTGAATTTGGGGCCCCGTATCTCGGGGCCGCTTGGTGCTAGGAACCCCGAGATACGGGGCCCCAAAGTTGGGTCGTAAAATGCCACTTTAAAAACACTTATAAACGCAAACGCAGCTAAACGCGGTACCGGCATTTAGCCGTGTTTAGCCGCGTTTGGCGTCTGAAACGTGGAAAACGTTTGCGTCTAAGCCCATTTTTTTGCTTCTGGAAAAACGAGGTTAAACGCAACTGCCTAAAAAGGCAAAAAACGAGACTGTGTACATGGACACATAGGATAACACTGAATAGGTTCACGGGCAGTTGAAAAAAGTGTCCGACTGCCTCTGAACGCGCGTTTAACAGCGTCTCGTGTGCATGAGGCCTTACTTATGCTAGCTCAGGTCAATCTGCTCCCTCATCCCCCAGCCATGACTCAGCAGCCTTCTATTTTCTAATCTAAACAATGAGAAGGATCTCCGGTAGGGAGGAGGATGAGCTGAGCTTCTAAAAGAAGAACAACTTAAGTGCATCTGCTGTGAATGTTGAGGATGAATTCCTCCTCAGTGCCTGCAGCTAGAGAGGTCATTGAGGGTTTGTTTTAAAGTTAATATACCGCTTGTTAAAAATTATTAAACGTTGGAATGTTTATAGCCCAACCACAGTTTTTTTTTTTTTAAAGTCTAACAACAACTGTATATTTGTCATGTGTTCCATTTCACCTAGCATAATGTAAAGAATTCTGCTTACCTTTTTACGTGCTCTTTCCTGGAAAGAAATCCTACTTTGCTCTCCCCTTCTATGTAATGTTTATGATGGTGCTAAGGAGTTATGTTACCATAATTAACTCTTTATGTACTGTGGTGGCAGATCTTATCATCAGTTGTAAAGTAGAGTATGTGCTTTGATTGACCTAATAAACAGTTAAGGGATAAGTTCATCTTTATGAACATGTTACCATATTTAGGGTGTAACATGTAACATGTTACTAACTGAGCAGACCCTACACCTCCGAGTTCCCATTGAGATAGTGGGCTGGGGATCTTTTCCCCGCACCCACTGTCACAATTTAAAAAAACGTGTCTGAGGGAGCTCTGCCCGCCCAGCTGCATCATTCATTCACAGAGTTTTGTGAATGGGGGAACTACCATTGAGGCTGATGGCTTGTAGTTCTCAAAGAACTACCAGGGCGCTGATGAGTGCTCTAGGTAGTTCATTGATCCTTCCTGTCATTCAGTAACTGCCTGCCTGTATGAGGTATAGGCAGACAGCTACACTGACAGTCTGCAGGAGCCTGAGATTGCACCCACGATCTGCTGATCACAGGTGTAATGCTTTATAGGATCCTAATAAAAAAAATAAAACAAATGCACATTTTTTTTACCTGCAATAAGATGTGCATTTATTTTATTTTTTTTTTAAAGGTGAACTTATCCTTTAAAGATATCAAGACTTGGATTCTGCATTGTATGTTGATGCACTTTTAGTCCAATCTGTCCCTAAAGTGTCCCTGTAGAGTTCTATTTACCATCCTACTCCAAAGAAACAACCAGACAGGTAAGACATATTTTTTAAAATTATTTTTAGGAATACTGTGTGAATGGGAACACATAACAAGCATATGGTCATGGTTTCTCAAATTTGGCTGCAGAGGTGGAAAAACACTTAAAGGAGCTGTTGAGTGATGAAACCTTGCCAGATTACACCTAAAAATGAAAAATCAATTTTTTGGTAGATTTACCTTTTATTGTTTACATGTTTTGACCCATCCATTTTTTTACTGCGAGTAATGAAAAGGTTAAACAAAGGGCAGCCGTATTTTTTCATGTATTTGTACAGATGATACGGATAAGGAAAAGCGCTGTTTTCAAATGCTCCAGATGGATTTCATTCCAACTGTGGAGATAATAGAAAATGTTTTAATCTCAGTAGAGGATATGAAAGACTACTTATATCATTAGAATACCTGGGATGATTAGTAGCAAATGGATATCAGAGAAAATACAAAGGATGACAAGCCTAGAAGCTGGAAAATGAAAGAAGAAACAGATGCTGCAGCCTGCAAAATAGTACTATACCGGAGAGTCACTACAATGCTGAACAAAACAGCAAGTCTCTGTCGCCAACTCACAGCTGCATTTAAATAAGGTAAACAGGATGTCGTAGTATATGAAATGATAAAATAAAAATTGTAGGAAATTCAGATATTTCCCTATATGGCTTTACTAAGGCCCTACTTACAGTGCAATATCCGTTTCCACTGGATTACACTTCTGAGCAAACAAAAGGACTTATAGATGGTAATCACATTATTGAATTTCCATGGCAATGTGGTTTATTTTTGTTATTTTTTGGCAGGTTTATGATTGCACTCCACAGATATTTTGTAGATGACATTTACAGTTATTTGTTTGCTGGCCGGTGAGTATGGTAACTATTGTTCCTCTCTCAAGAGGGTTAACAGCTCATTGACCTTAATGTTTTATGCTCCAAGATGACTCCATAAATGTCTCTCTATGTGTGGATCCTGCATTGGTACCAGTGGGACTTGTGACAATCGGGCTTATAAGGCAATGCATGGAGTAATGATGATCTGCAAAATGTCATAAGGTAGAGGGATCATTCAGAAAGGATGTCTAGCTACAAGATGGGAAGGATTTGAGACTTTTTTTGATGATGTGTGATAACATACCTCCCAACAGTTGAACTTGAGAAAGATCAACACTCTGGAGGGTAGTAAACATACAGGGAGTGAAGTAGGCTACATTATGCTGAAAAAGCTTGAACAGGAATGGGCAAATTGACTCTGAATGTATGCACACAATTTATCACAGCGTCCACAGCCTCTCAGACACAAATAAACCTAATAGATAATTAAAAACAAAATTTAACTGAATATAGACAGAGAACTAACCCTTTCTTTGGAGCCTACCTTAAAGAATGACTTCATTAAAACAGATGGAAAGTATATAACAACCAGCAAGTTTGGAAAAAACAAGAAGATTGGAGAGAAGTATGTAAGGTATAGAACAGCTTACGGAATACAGTAGTTAGAACAATGTAACAATATCATATATAGAGTACAGCGGTCAGGACTATAGACATACAACATATACAGCAGTCAGGAGGATGTGTCATAGGGCCCACTATTTTTCTTATTTGTGGAAGAAAGAATGCTTGGCATCTGTGGCCAGTGGAAGTAAAGATTACTCTGGTGTCAATCGACAGTGTAAGGAAAAGTTACCCTGGTGTCAGTGGTTAGTGTAAGGAAAAATGACCCTGGTGTCCATGGTCTGTGGAGGTGAAAAAATATCTTGGTTTTAGTGGTCAGGAGAGGTGGGAGTACCCTGGTGTCAGAGGTCAATGGGTGAAAAATAATGTAGTCAGAGGAAAAAAGACCCTGATGTCAGTGCGGAGGAAAAACAACCGAGTGTCATTGGTCAGTGTGTGGGGGGGGATTGGAACCAACACTTTGGTGTTAGTGGTCAGTGGGAGAAAATAGTTTCCCATTATCAGAGGTACAAGGAAAAATGCTCCGGAGCAAATGGCTAATGCACAGAACACCTATGACTCCTTTGCTGCCGAAACGACCCTTAATGCAGTGCAGGTATGTACAGATAGGTACGTTAATGTAAATGAGGCCTTAAGAAGAATGAGTGGGTGATTTTGCCTAACTTGATTTTACAGTAAATTGGTCAACTTTAGAGTAGTGAGAGTGCCTTAAATGTCTTTCTATCTCTCCAGGTCTAAAACTGTTCAAAGACTTCTTTATGAATCAGAGTAAAAACAAGTAAAACAGTTGCTCATAGGAACCAATTAGATTCTTTCACGTTTCCTTATCACAATGACGTTCAGATAATGAACTAATAAACCCTATAGGCTGCTCTATGTTATAGATTTTTTTAAATTTATTGCAGTTTTCATCAATTAGGATTGTTAATAACTATAGGGTGGGGAAAGTGACAAAGGTTCAGAAACAACAATATTCTTCTTGGGTATGCTGATTGATTTTTTAATACCGTAATTATTACTCTTTTTCTTTTTACTGTTTGCCAGACTACTAACTTGCCACTCTCATTTGCAGTTATGTGTATCATATTGTAACCATATGGTGCCACAAATGGAGCAATCCAGTGTCATGTCACTAAGTGAATTACATTATAGCCTCATCCCTGTATATAAAAATCTCCAAACTTTCATTATTTCATTTTTATTCTAAATCCTTATAATGAAGCACAAATCCTGCTGACCCTGGCTTGCTGTCTTACTTACTGTACATGGAAGGAACGTTTCTAATTCAGAGCAGATGTGGAAAGAGGATTTGTACAGTCGTTGCACCCCGGCTGATTGGACAAGCTGGAGCAGCTGCAATATTGTAGCATGATCTAACCATGATGTCACACAATCATGAATGTGAAAATATGAAGACATGTCAAGACTAGGTCAACATGGCACCTTCTCATATAACATAAGGGAAGTGTGTTTAATCCCCTGTGTTTGAGATTTCATCTTTCATTCATTTTAAAATATAATGAATATACGCTCACAGGAGAACAAAACCTTTTCTATATATCCACCAATGACCTGACATTAAAACTATCCTAAAATCTAACCTCATGCTAAGTAAGGCAGGTTTGGTCATAATTATGATGAAAGTGCAACTATAGAAAGGTCATTCTGAATAATACTTTTGATTTTGAACTTGTAATTTATAGTAACGTATAGTTAGATTTACAGTACATTATCCAGTGTTCCAATAATCTAAGGAAAAATACACAAACTATGAAGAATATATATCTTCTGTCCACATCAATTGAATAATCAATAAGAATACATCTCCATGAACATACCACAAAGCATCTGCTATGTAACACCTCCAGAAGTGTTAAGCACAATTGATATCAACTGATTAAAAAGAAGCAATGGATAGGAAACAATGCTCCTCTCCTAATGTAACTACAATAAACAGAAAGATGGTTTGTAGGTACCATCTTTTGTGTGATAGAGCAAACTGGGCATGAGTGTGATGATTTTGGAAAATTTTAAATTAAAAAAAAATCAATAAAAGCCTGGCTTAGACTCTACTCTCAGTTTTCAAGCTATTATGTTTGCAAAAGATGCTCACTAAAAACAGACCATACAAATATAACAATAAAACACTTACAATTGGCCAATATTTAAAGAACCCAACCCATCCCCCACTCTCCCCTTTTGGGCGTAGTAGACGTGTAAAGAAGGACCTAAGTTTGAATAATGGACCATACAAAACATATGTTCCAAATCCCAAAGATATGGCGTGCCAAACTTAAATGTATATAGTTTTGCCAAAATGTATTTCTATGTTAGGGAAAAATGTATCATATACACTCCACATAAATGTAAATGCTAAGACCATTTAATTCAGCTCCTGGATGTAAAAGTAATGCTGCAGATAAAATATTCCACCATTCTATCTGCATTTAATGATTTCCTACACCAGGCTAGATGCTGGAAAATCTGGTCCACAGAAGAGGTTGCATACTCAATATCCGTGCTTGAGTCAGAGGGGAGAACACTGAGTATAGCATGCCCTACCTGGGCTGTACTACAAAACAAACAGTTCCTCATAAAGAGTAGAAATGATTAAGTCCCTTCTCAGGTTATCCAGGTATTTCTTCCCCTTTTAAGCTATGCTTGTGGCATGCAGATTTTTGTGTACCATACAAGCAAGTCCAGCTATGGCCTGGATTTGTGAAATGTTGCAACTAATATCCTTATAAGTCCAAGCATCCTGTCAGGGATGTGCTGGCCAGATCACGATCCCACAAGTGCTCATCTTGCCAGGCACACGAATGACGCATTTGTGCGTGTTCGCCAGTAACGCTGGCACCAAATGGCATATGTAGGTTCAGCAATTGCACTAGCACATCACTGTCTGATCTGCAGCTGTACCTGTGTCCTTGAACCTGATCCTGCTTACCTCTGTATTAGATCCGGCTTGCCTCTGACTTCGCTTAAATATCTCCTACCCTGACCTTGGCCTGTATCTGGACTTTGCCTCTGCCTTCTGCTTATGTGCCCGAACTTGTGTTGTCGATCTCTGCCTGTACCTTGACCATTCCTAGTCTACTGTCCATACCTGCATCTGATCATCTATTACCAACTTGTCTGACCACGCATCCCGTGTCTCTTCTGCTCTGCATACTCCTGCATGACCCCTGCTAGAGCATCCTCTTTCGTGGGCCATCAGTTTTCCTGCATCAGCTATTGTCACTGCCTACTGCTGCCTACTGCCATCACCAGCCATGGTCTGCTGTTCCTGCCAAACACCCGCTGACCAGCTACTGTATCTGGTCCGTCCTGGTGACACATGTGCTACATGGAAGACTGTACAGGCACCCTTATATCACCGTGCTATCACAGCCACTGTTGCAACATTGGTGGTCTCTGAACCGGGACTGTATGAGAGACCTTCCCTCTGCATGCCAGGCTCAGCCATCAGGTACTGTACATGACACATTCATATAGTGTAAAGTTATATACTTAGCCACTATAAGTTAAGGGATTGTGGTCTTGGTGAACCCCAATTGAAAGCTGGGGTGACCCGGTGGATACGAGAAAGCCTGGCCATTGGTCTAACAGGCTGCATCAGAGGCACAGAGACACAAATTTAATTTCACCACACAATTTTGCCGAAGCAGACAATCTCAATTTCAATTCTTAAGCTTCTTAGTTAAAATTTTCTTAAATAAAAAACTTTTTTTTTCCTAACATCTTCCTGGCATCGCACTAATGGGTGAACCTCCCTGCATCTTTATCTTTAATCTCATAGGACCACATTCCAATAAATTGAACAGCCCTCAAGAGAAAGCATTCCATTATTTCCTGCTCCATCATTTATGGTTCAAGCTTCTCCTTACCTAGCTCTAGTAAAGTTATGGCTGACTGTAGGATGGATGGGAGATTCTTGCAACTTCCTTAAGGATGGCCTCTACAAGAGTCTATGCAATAAACCCATTTGGTGATCTTTCGGTACAGATACCCTGCTAATTTATGTGATGATTTGGGGATGTTGTATAACATGATGCCTTGGCCATGCTAATCAGAGTTCCCTAGTGTCAGTTCAGCAGGGTAATATCGCTGGTAGCCACAGTTTCAGCTTATGCAGTGCCCCTTCATTTTGTGCTAAGGAACTCCTTGCTTTTAACTGCAGTTCTTTCTCTCCTAACCTACGCGGTATACTTATGTTTGCTGTTGTTATCTTATTAGGGTGTCAGTCGGGTAGGTAAGTTCCTTTCTGGAACTAATATTGATAAAATGTTTTCTTTCTTTCCATGCTAGGTCATTTAGGTCTGGTCACAAGTTGAAGCATTCTCCTGAAGAAAGAAGCTCAGGATAAGACATGTCAAGACAACAGTGAGTGGGCTTTGGGGCTGAAGGTATTCGCCCGGCGAGTACAACTGGGGGCTTGCCCTTAGACAGACCTTTTTGCACCTCAAAACATCAAGCTACAGTACATTGGAATCAACTATTGGCACCTAATTCGTCTAAAACTATTGTTTTGACCAAAACCCATTACCTGTACAAAAGAACACCAGCCAATGGCAGCAAAGGTATCCAATGTGTTCCCTCACCAATTACCAGCCTTTGCAGCACTGAACACATTTATAGAGTTAGGACTGCAGTACACTTGGGTGCCATGAAGTGACCCTGCAGCTTATGCATATATTTGCAAATGTGTGCACACTAAACCCTTGGTTTTAACATGAATGGTTAGATAGGAAAATTTGGTTTGTTGCAGGCTGGCTGGTAAGTGAGCTGGGAATTGTTCTTTGTTGCTTTTTCAAGAAAAATACATGAAGTCATTGTCAGAGGGTGTGTGGTGATTTATGTGAGAGGCAATAAGCACCTGCAAGTGATACACTTACATTTTACTTAGCATGCTGCACTTAAAATTAAAAATATTTCCAACACTAAGTCCACTTTAACTGTACCAGCCATCATGGCCTTTTAGTATACAGGTCAAAAATCTCATAATTAGCTGCAATGACTAGGTTCTAATTGACAAATTTGTCTTTAATTAGAAGATGTTTGTTTTACATTTGTCACATTGTAATTTTTACATTATACTTACATTACGATGTTTACTCTATATTACTATGTTATTCATTGTATATTTATGTCTGTAATATGCATTAAATTGTCTAGGAGCACAAGTTTAAGGGCACAGAGGAGAAAACAATGAGACTGATGTTCTAGGAGTGGCACAATGAGTCTGAATGAATTTCCCATATTGCTGACTTTGGATCGCACAGAGCAGGGCAGACATTACAATAATATTTCCATTCACTTTCACTCGTCTTATTTCTTGTTTAAATGTAATTTTTTTTCCACTATTTCATTCGTTTGTTTGAAGACTCGCAATGACGCTCCTGTAAAAACACCAAAACCTGAATCTTCTCACGGTTATGTAATCCTTATAAGCCTAAAAATACGGAATTCTGTCACTAATGCAGCTAAACATTTTACTGCCATTCCTGCAATATGAATACAACTGTTATAGTTAAATTCATATGTGGTTGTGCAGGCACAGATTCACGAAAAGTGATTCTTTATTATAAAGATTTCCTGCCTATTGAAAAAATTACTCCCTGTAACCATAACATGCTATGTAAAATGAGTTTTGCACACTCTGGGTGTCCAATTGTGCATGTGCAACCAGCTTGATCAATGTTTTTGGCTTGTCTTTATTTAGAGTACATTCTATGATAAACCAAAGTGGGTAATGCCTACCCTTTATAAAAACCTCACCAGCTTTTTCTTGAACCTTGTCATAGGATTACTAAAGCTTTAAATTCTGAATGTGGAGTAGTATACTCGCTATAGAGATGTGCAGAATGAAAAAATTAGTTATTTATATAAATTAGTTTAGTTAAATTAGTTTAATCCGTTTATTTAATTTTCAGAATTAGTTTTGTTTATTTGGTTTCGAATCAAATCTAATTTTCCGAACTTGAATATGAAATCAAATCAAATCAATTTCGAATAGTTTTCAAATTTGAATTTGAAAAGTTTTCGAATAGTTTTCAATTTGTTTTCCAATTCCCAAAGAAAATAGAATAGAAAGGAATAGAATAGAAAAAAATAGAATAGAATAGAAAAGAATATAACAGAAAATAAAAGAATAGAATATAACAGAGTAACGTTATGCGGTGCCGGTATCTCTTTGCCATCAGGATTGAAGTCTTGATTTCTCCACTCAGAACTGTATCCCCGGATGCTGATCCCCCCCTACTTAACCTTTTGTTTTCAGGCTATATGGATGAAATTTCCCATACCTATTGGACGTTGGATGTCAATTGATGCTATAGCTTAGCCAATCACGGGTCAATTAATTGCTATTTAGGGTGTGTGTATATGCTTGGAAGCGGGCTGTTTTTAATTAGCTTTCCTTCCAACGTTGTCATTCATTTTTTAATCATGGTACGGGGAAGGTTGTGTGTTTTTTGTGATACTTTGAATTCATTTTTATGGTTTGTATCAAAACATTTTTTTGTAGATATACTGCAGTGAGTTTCATTATGGAGCCCCTTTTTAGTCTCAGCCTTCTGCTTTGCTGAGACTGTTTTTAAATCTTGTAGATTGGCTCCTGGAACCCCATCCATTAATCGGCTGAGTCGGTGGTGTACACATTATTATTAATTTTCAGTGATGGTATTTCCCCTAAAATTTTAGGCTTTGAGTACAGGAGGTCTGACCAGTTGTTATGGTGGTCAGAAATATAGCAGCATAGAAACGGCTCCAAGGCTTGGTTGGTTCGTTCTGCAGCCCCATTGTACCGCGGGTGATACGCAGTGGAGAAGGAAAGCTGATTTCCTAACTGTGCACAAAAGGTTTACCAAAACCTAGAGACAAACTGAGTACCCCTGTCAGAGATGATAACCTTGGGTTGCCCATGTAACCGAAAGATCTCATGAGCAAAAATGGATGCTGGTTCTTTGGATGTGGGCAACTTCTTTAGTGGAATACAATGTGACATTTTCAAGAACCATTCAACCACCATGAGAATAACTATGTTGCCCTGGGAGTTGGGTAACTCCACAATAAAATGCAAAGGCAGGTGGGTCCAAGGCCTCTCTCCATTTGGTATGGGTTGTAGGAGGCTCACTGGAAGGTGTTGTGGTGTCTTACTCTGTGCACACACAGAACAAGCGGCTACAAAGGCGGTTACATCAGCGCAGAGACTAGGTCACCAGAATTGTTGAGAAATAGCCCAAATGAGTTGATTCTTCCCTGGGGGGCCAGCCGCCTTGGGAGAATGGTAAGTCTGGAGCAAAGCAGTGTGGAGATTCTCAGGGACAAAGCAGCGCTTACCAGGTTTCTCAGGAGGAAACTGGATCTGAGCGGCATGAATTCTGTCACCCAAAGATGAGGTGAGACTGGGTGAGGTGCATACAGTAGCCAGAATGCGATCGGGAGGTATCACAGGAACAGGCACCGATTCAATCTTGGAAGTGGAGGAAAACTGTTGCAACAATGCGTCAGCCCTTACATTCTTATTACCGGGTAAGAATGAGAATTGAAGCTTTACAGAAAAAGAGCCCACCGTGCTCTTCTGGGAGATAAGCGTTTAGCCTCAGACAAGAATGGGAGATTCTTATGGTCAGTCAAAATGAGGACTGGCACAGTGGTACCTACAAGGAGACGCCTCCATTCTTTAAGAGCTAAAATGATAGTTAACAATTCTCTGTCCCCAATCTCATAATTGCACTCTGCAGGAGACAATTTCTTAGAAAAGTAGCCACAAGGAAACGCTCTCAGAGGTAGGACGTTGAGACAGAAGGGCGCCCACTCCAATCTCTGATGCATCAACCTCAAGAATGAAGGGTAGCGTGGGATCAGGACGTGCCAGCACAGGAGCTGAAACAAAGGCAGCCTTGAGAGACTCAAAGGCTTCAATGGAATCCGGAGAGCAATTTTGTGGGTTACCATCCTTTCTGGTCATATCAGTCAGGGGTTTGACCAGAGAAGAGAAGTCCCGAATACATTTTCGATAATAATTGGCAAAGCCAAGAAAACGTTTTAACGGACGTAGACCTACGGGTTGAGGCCACTGTAGAACAGCAGATAATTTCTCTGGGTCCATCGAAAAACAGGCAGAAGAAATGTCATAACCCAGAAATTTAACCTGTTCACGATGTAACTCACACTTACAATACAGGTTATTATCTCTCAGCCTCTGCAGCACACAGGAGACATCTGTGTGGTGGCTCTCTAGGGATTTAGAATATATGAGAATATCGTTGAGATAAACCACCACACATTGCTGCAACATTTCTCTGAGGACATCGTTGATGAACTCCTGAAAAACTGCAGGTGCGTTGCAAAGACCAAATGTCATTACAAGGTATTCTTAATGTCCTGTCCTGGTGCTAAACGCAGTTTTCCATTTTTCGCCCTCCTTGATCCTCATAAGATTGTATGCCCCTATCAGATCGAGCCTCGTGAACACCGTTACTCCCTTGAGGATAATTCCGTAGTCAACGGAATCGGGTAGGCGTTCTTGAGCGTGATGCGATTGAGACCCCCTATAATCGATACAAGGTCTCAGTTCACCACTCTTCTTTTTCACAGAGAAGAAGCCAGCACCAGCAGGAGACGAGGATTTGGGAATGAACCAGTGAAAAAGTGCGTCAGCAACATAGTCCTCCATGGCTTTATACTCCGAGACAGACAAAGGGTAAACCCGGCCAATGGGAGGCATAGCACCCGGTTGAAGGTCAATTGCACAATCATATGACCAGTGTGGAGGCAAACTATCGGCTTGACCCTTGTAAAAGACATTGCTAAATTTGCGGTACTCCTCAGGCAAGGAGGAGAGGGAAGAGGTGCACAAGACCTTTAGCCACATTGTCTTACTGCATTGTGGCGACCAGGAAAGAACCTCAGCACGAAGCCAATCAAAAGAGTGGTTGTGCCTCTGTAAACAAGGATAACTAATAACCACCGCATAATGAGGAGAGGAAATTACTTGAAATTGGATTATCTCATGGCGAAAAGCCCCTATGGCCATGGTCAACAAAACAGTCTCATGAATCAAATGAGCAGGCTGTAGAGGCCTGCCATCAATAGCCTAAATGGCTATTGATGGGAGGCTTAGACACAAAGGCACCCTCTATGAACAGGCCTGCAGCTCCAGAGTCGACTAGAGCCTGTGTATCGATGAACGACTCAGACCACGAAAGGTTAACTGGAACTAGAGGATTATCCTTCAAGGCAACTGGGGACGTTACAACTCCACCTAAGGTCTGTCGCCTACAGGACCTCAGGTGCAAGCATTTACCGGATTGGGTAGGACAAGACTTCAAGAAGTAACCTGCCTGGCCACAAATGCACAATCTTTCCCTCCTCCTAAAGGCCCTCTCCTCTGCAGAGAGACGTGTGAAGCACAACTGCATGGGTTCTACTTCACTGGCAGACTCAGTACCAGGAGGCATGGGAGGTGAGGGAGGCAAGGGTGGGACTGCAAAGCTCGGAGTCAAACTTACAGAAGGTTTACGCAAGGCTTACGCAATCCACTAGTTGGATTGCCTGCATCTTCTGAATTCTTGGCCTTTGCCTACTGACAGAAACCATAAAACAGACAGAGACAGAAAATGCAGTAAAGATCACACCTTTTAATAAAATGGTAAAGATGATACAACTGGTAAGCGTAGTCAAAACATAGCCAGGGTTCGGTAACCAAATCGGGTAGTCAGAACAAGCCATGAAATCAGGAAGCCAGAGATCAGCATAGTCAGAGGCAGCAGACAGGATCAGGAACCAGAAGGGACGTCAGCCAGGCAAAGTCTTTAACAGGAACACAGCAGAGAGTCTGTAGGAATGTTGATGAAGGCGAAGGCATTGAAGAAATGAACCAGGCAGTTTAAATAGCCAGAAGGGCTGGCTGTGGGCTAGACTGACGAGCAGAAGATGATCAACAGGTGAGCCACAGTGGAAAGATGAGTACTGGTAATTAACCGACAGCTGAGGAACCTGAGCACTGAGAAGGGAGGGCTGAGAGCCCAGCCCTGAACCTCCTCATCAGTGCCACCTAATCAGTTCCCATAAGTGCTGCCTCATGAGTGCCCATAAGTGCCGCCTCATCACTGCCCATCAGTGCAGCCTATCAGTGAAGCCTCATCAGCGCACAGCAGTGAAGGAGAAAAATTACTTATTTACAAAATTTACTGACAGAAACTGAGAAAAACTTAATTTTTTTCAAAATTTTCAGTCTTTTTTCTTTTTTTTTTTTTTTTGAATAAAAAGCCCAGCAGTGATTAAAAACCACCAAAAGAAAGCTCTATTTGTGTGAAGAGAAAGATAAAAAATGTATTTGGGTACAACGAAAGTTGAAAAATGGCCTGGGCAGGAAGGGGGTGAATGTGCCCTGTATTGAAGTGGTTAAATTCAGTTCTGTTGTAATTAGAAAATTCGAGAATGGAAAATTCGTCTAAATTTCAATTCAGAACAAAATGAACTGCACACATCCAGCCAATTTGGTTTGTCTGCTTGCTTTACCCATGTGGTTGCTGAACAAGGAAAAAAATAAATAAATCAAAGTTCACATTATTGCAAGCTGCAGGAAGGCGTTTAATTGCACACCTTCCCGCACTCGCAGAAAAAAATGCAATGCAGTTTAGATGTGTGGAGGTACCATTAATCCTAATGGCACCCCCACACACTGGAAACTGCAGCGAAAATAAGATATAATATTTATACATCGAAATGTTTGTTTTTGCTTCTACGCGTGAACTATCACATATTACTGGAACCTCGTTAGGGTAATATATTACCATTCTGTACACAAACCATATCTAGCGCTACCAGATGTAGCGTCAGCTTGGTAATTTGGGTTCTCTATTCTGCGCCTCGAGTAACCTCAGCTCCTCTGGCATACCTGGTTGAATGAAAGTTATTGCAAGTACTTATAGGAACACAGTATAAATACCCGCTGTGAATTAGCACTGTTTAGTAGTAAATTAACTCAGTGTTTAATGGTACAGGTTAAAATAAATAGTGGTTTGAGCATTATTAAACACACAGTAGGTAGGTTCAGACACAGTCAGTTAGACAGTATAATCACTATGCCAAGGTAACTTAGAATAGAGTTCTGTACTACTAGACTGGGATTAACTCATGAATCAGCAAAGTCAGCAATAAACAGTGCATATAAGCATTAACTGCAATGTGAATAATAATGCTATAACTAGTCTAGAGTGCACTATAGGAGAATGGCTAGGATATGGCACAATTCCCCTTGAGAGGTACATAGCATAAGCATAAGCATATGCATAAGCAATAGGTGAAGGTCTCCGTGTAGCAGCTGTAAATGGACAGTCATTTGGCCTAACTCTTCAGCCAGCTAGTGTTGGGGCCCAGTTGTACCATTGGTGCACATGAGAATAGTATCATCCAATCCTGCAGGCAGCAATAAGGCTACTAGATGACTGTATGGTTAGTTTCTAAAGGGCTCAGTCTCTCTAGCAGCATATAGTATACCCCCCAGCAGCAGCTCCCCAGTCCCAGTGATATTGCTGCTAACCATCTGGTCACACACAGATATTAGTCCACTCTCTGCTTTGCCCTCCAGGTGTCTCTGGCTGTTGGCACCCCCCGAATTCAGCTCTCCAGATCCCACTCTGGCCGCCTACTGTATATGCAGCAGTGATGGTGCACACTGGACAGTAGGAGTGCAACGGATCAAAAAACTCACGGATCGGATCGATCCTCGGATCAGAGTCACGGATCGGATCATTTTCGGATCAGCAAAAAAACCCCCAAAAAAAACACACAAATCTTGTTACACCCACCGGAGTTTTATATTTAAAAGCTATTTTCAACACAAAACCGAGCTTATATGCATAAATACAGTATTTGTAGATCGGACAGACTGTTTAGATGTTAGATTTTAAAAGCAACAGCAAACCTGCTGACCTTACATGGTTGCTAATGTGACAGAACACCTCTGATTTTCACATTTAACGTTAAATGTGAAAATCAGAGGTGTTCTGTCACATTAGCAACCATGTAAGGTCAACAGGTTTGCTGTTGCTTTTAAAATCTAACATCTAAACAGTCTGTCCGATCTACAAATACTGTATTTATGCATATAAGCTCGGTTTTGTGTTGAAAATAGCTTTTAAATCTAAAACTCCGGTGGGTGTAACAAGATGTCTGCTTGCCCCCTTCTCACTCTATCATTACTGTACAGTGCAGGAGTGTGGGGTGTAGCAAGATGGCGGCGACGAAACGTCACTTCCTGACGAGACAGCGGTCGCTTCCGGGTGTACCAAGATGGCCGCCGCTCCGGAGCTAGGCCGAAGCCGCGGCCTTTCCTATAGCCGAGGCCGCAGAGTGCTCCGCGGATCGCGGGTGTGCCGATCCGCGGAGGTTGATCCGTACGGATCACGGATCGGCGACGATCCGTTGCACCCCTACTGGACAGCAATGTGCACTCTGTGGAGTTCCTCTCTGCAAGAGAATCCAGAGTCTGGGAAATTTCTCTCTGGGAAATGCAGTTCAAAAGCTCTTGATTATAGTAGTGTCTCTCCTCTGGACTAGAGTTCCCACAGTGCAGTGCTGCCTGAGTTTATTAAACTTTTTCTGCTCCTGGAGGAGATAGATGGATGCATATTTTGAGTTAGTACAAACACTAATGCTAAGTTGGAGCATGGTGGAGTACATTTGGGGCAGTGCAGATACAGGTGTAGCCTGAGTCTGCAGTGCTGACAGAGGAGCAGCTGCTTGTACGGCCTGTGACTTCTGCTCAGCCACATGGACCGAGCTGTTACTGGCAATGCTGCTGAAAAAGGTAATTGTCATCAAATCAGGGGACCCATACCCCTCTTTGGGAGTAAGCATGCCACAGATAGGAATCTTTTCCTGGTTGCAAGTCACTGATTTATGGTGGATGACTCTGGTAAACCTCAATATGAAAACTGTTATATTAGTGAGCTATTTTCCTCCCTTTTTTCTTTATGCCAGAGAAACCAAGATACACTTTCCCAGAGACTGGGAATGCCCAATACACCAAAGACCCCTGAGCTTTTAGCCTTGCTGTCTCAGGTAACTAAGTTATGAAAGAATAGATATAAGGCTTCACCCTCTAACATTTGACAAAGATTAAAAAGTCCAGCTGGAAGAGTGTGAGACATATTGTAATGCAAATATTTTGTCCATGGAATCCACGAAATGAAAAACTGTTGGTTGGTACCTTAAACTAAAATATCATATCAGTGGGCTAGCTGCTTTAAATGATTGTATTCAGTTAAAAATCACTTGCCAACTGCAATGGCTTGCAAATGGTTACTGTGTGGCTTGCAAATGGTTTGCCGGGGTTATGGCTGAAGCTATCAGCCATAACCCCAGTATTATTTTTAGCTGGCGATTGTGTTTCTCATGAAAGCAGTCCAAGCGATAATTAGCTGCTGGATTGCTTTCAGAAGCAGCGGGAGAAGTTGTAGTCCCTCCTTCCGCCGCTCGCTGGTGTTTCTCAGTTTTACCACCTTTACCTGCGAGCCCGGGAAACGTTCCGATGGTTCGTGCAGCTGGCCATAGAACAGAGACCAGATTGACTCTGATCACCTCTATGATCTTGGAGGACCAGAGTGATGTCATGACATCACTTTCGGTCTAGGGCGAAAGTAAACAATTTTTTTTTTAAAGCAAAAGATCTAATTTTTTTTTTAATCTTTTGCTTTTAAAGGCAGAGGAGAGATTTGGGGTCTTATAGACCCCAGATCTCTTCATAAAGAGGACCTGGCATCCCTTATTTCTATTACAAGGGATGTTTACATTCCTTGTACTGTAATAGGAATAAAATTGCTAAAAAAAAAAAAAATTAATTGCTAGTGTAAAAATAAAAAATCCTATTTTTTAAAGCACTCCCATCCCTCTGTGCTCACACGTAGAAGCGAACGCATACTTAAGGCGTGCATTGATATGTAAACCATGTTCGCACCACACATGTGAGGTATCGCCATGAGCGCTAGAGCGAGAGCAATAATTCTAGCACTAGACTTCCTTTGTAACACTAAACAGTTAACCTGTAAAAAATTTTAAAGCGCCGCCTATGGAGATTTTTAAGTATTGTAGTTTGTCACCATTCCACGAGCGTGCGCAATTTTAAAGCGTGACATGTTAGGTATCTATTTACGCGGAGGTATGCCCCGTACACACGGTCAGACTTTGTTCGGACATTCCGACAACAAAATCCTAGGATTTTTTCCGACGGATGTTGGCTCAAACTTGTCTTGCATACACACGGTCACACAAAGTTGTCGGAAAATCCGATCGTTCTGAACGCGGTGACGTAAAACACGTACGTCGGGACTATAAACAGGGCAGTGGCCAATAGCTTTCATCTCTTTATTTATTCTGAGCATGCGTGGCACTTTGTCCGTCGGCTTTGTGTACACACGATCGGAATTTCCGACAACGGATTTTGTTGTCGGAAAATTTTATCTCCTGCTCTCCAACTTTGTGTGTCGGAAAATCCGATGGAAAATGTCCGATGGAGCCCACACACGGTCGGAATTTCCGACAACACGCTCCGATCGGACATTTTCTATCGGAAAATCCGACCGTGTGTACGGGGCATAACATCATCTTTTATATTTTCATATTTTATATTTTCAAATTCATTAAAGTGTATTTTTTCCAAAAACATTGAGTTTGAAAAACCGCGGCGCAAATACCGTCTGACAAAACTGTAAGCGGTTGCCATTGTATTCTCTAGGGTCTCTGCTAAAAAGAAGAAAAAAAAACTAAATATATATATATAGCAAAACAAAAACAGATTTTTACTTGTAAACAAAAAGCGCCAGAAAAGGTTTGGTCTTCAAGTGGTTAAAACTGCATGTCACGATTTTTGTAAATGGACCTTGGTCTCTTGATTTAACCTCTCAAATGCTTCTATTATTCACTGATGCCAGCCATCACGGGGGAGGGGGGGTTGGTAAAGGAAGGCCAGCTGTTAGTGTAAATTTCACTATGCAAAAATACCCAGTAGTTTGTACAAATATAATCAATAAAAGCAAAATTTTTTGCTTGGACATGATTGGATGATTGGAAGAGAACAGAACTTCACCTCATTCACAAAGCTCTGGGAAGATTCTCGGACAAAGTACAACTTCCGTTGTAAAATGAACAGTCTATTTGCCTTTAGTTAATCAACCCCTCTGAATCTGGCTGCATTATTTTTAACTCTAAAATTTCTATTGTTTCAGCCACACTGTTGTTGACATACTCCTGTGTTGTGGTTCATTGTCACTCAGTTATTGTATATTGAATGGGCTCTTATTGGACACTATTTATATATTTGGTGTGATTTCTTTATAAACGTTTTTCACCTAATAAGTTTGATGTCATTATATTGATTCATTTTTGTGTTTTCACAATATTGAGTAAAATATTTTAACGCTGCTCCACATTTATCATTTATTTTTTGGAAATCAGTGTTTTCTTTATGGTAACCATGATCATCATGGTGTTTTTATTTAATGTGGACTTGAAGGCACAAACATTATTACTGTAAGTGCAGAGGATTCCTTCAAATCTTTAGTGATTACTCTAGGGTTTTTGTCACCTACTTAGGGATTAAACAGCAAAGCCTAGCACTGAACCGTACAGGTGATTCTATCACACTCCATGCTGATCTAAGGAACGACATGATGGGGACCTCTTTACCTACCTAATACAACACTGTGTATGTCAATAGGTGCACACTATACGATTTACCTATGGATACTCAGTTTCAATTACATAGGAACTAACAACTATCTTGGAAAACGAGGAGGACCATCCTGTGGCATTATATGGGTGACAATGACCATTTGTAGGAGGACCGATCAATGTTTTTCTATTTTGACGTTTTTGACTATTAACATTGAGTGTTCTTGCTGAAACTTTTTCTGAAGAAGCGGGTTACTTCCTGCGAAACGCAAACTGTATTGAATTCACAGCAACTCACTGTGCTCTGCTATAGGGGAGCCACCGAGAATCTGTATTCAAGGAGTACTAGATGGTTTTGGTTATGTTCTATGTACAGCTTTTGTGTGTTTTGTACGTTTTTCGATGTGTATACATGTGCAATTTTTATCATAAATAAATACCTTTGATATTTGTTTACAAAAATTGGGTACCATCATAGTCCTTATATTTAGTTTGTTAGGGTCCATTATTATACTATTTCCCACCATGAGTAATCTCAAAGGTCCCATCAATGTCAAGTTAATTTTCAAGTCTTCAGCTAAACCAAAAAAGCAATATGGCTGATAAAATCTTGGTGTTTCTTTACAGAAGTGTTCTGTGTAACTTGTGTTAATCAAATTAACGCGGTGAATGACCTGTAGTGTGCCATATGAATTACATTACTAGAAAACTCTATACAGTTACATGAGATATTTTCTTTACCCATAAAATAAATCCTTTTTCCTCAGTATAATTAACTTTTTTCTTAAATTAGGATTTATTATTGAACATTCTTATACATCATATCTTGTTTCCATGAATGTTTATTGTTTCTTAGGATACCCCAGATAACAAAACAATTCACTAACTTTATATATCTTAGTTTTAGCAGAATACAAGTAGAAAATTAATTCAATACATTTTAACAGCACTACACTCATGGATTATATATACAAATCTGGATGTTCTGTGTTTTTTTACCCTTAGTGACTTGGGACACCTTGATAAAGTGTGTATATGTATATACAGTACTGTATATATATATATATATATATATATATATATATATATATATATATATATATATATAAAAATCATATAGGATATCCACGCTAAAACATATAAATTACAAATGAGCAGCCGCTTAAGCAATCTGCTAGATGCTAGATGCAAGAATTGTGATAAATATATGAAGCAGCGCTAAAAAATTTAACTCAATATTGTGAAAACACAAAAATGAATCAATATAATGACATCAAACTTATTAGGTGAAAAAAAATGTATAAAGAAATCACACCAAATATGTAAATTAGTGTCCATAAGAGCCCATTCACAAGGGCTAAACCGGAAAAATATATGGGAAACAAGTAAGTTCAAAGGAAACAATTCATCCACAACCCTGACTGGATCACGTTTGGCGCTTTGGAGTTTCCCTTCATAAGGAGATGTAACACGCTCATTTGACCATACTATATAATGGTCCATGGGATCCGGTAAGAAGCTTTAATACTTAGTGTCACCTGGTGGTGGAAGCACTATGAATTGTGATTGTGAGGACACTGGTGGAGAAAGTGAATCGTGGATGATTTGTTTCCTATGGACTGTCTTGTTTCATATATAGTATATTTTTACTTTTTAGCCCTTGTGAATGGGCTCTTACGGACACTTATTTTCATATTTGGTGTGATTTCTTTATACACGTTTTTTCACCTAATGAAGTTTGATGTCATTATATTGATTCATTTTTGTGTTTTCACAATATTGAGTTAAATTTTTTAGCGCTGCTTCATATATTTATCACAGTACTGTAAATAAAAATTGTAAAAAAATGGGGCAGACTATGGATCACACATTTTTTTTCTGCTGTCACTTATGTTTCTATGTATCCATTTATTTGTATTGACAGTACTACTGTTCTATAAATATAAGGTAAAACAGCACTCAAAATGATGGCAGGAATGCTGTAAAGCTGAAGACATATTTACTTGTATCTTATGAAAACATAATATTCTCTTTTATAATACCATCACTAGTGTTAATCTTTCTAAATATACTGTGGATCAAAGATCATACAAACTTAGCACATGTTAACTCCGCACTTATGGTTTAAATGTATCAAAGTCTTGGAGATCATCAAACGCGCCTTCAGTCAGAGAGTAGTTGCTATAAATAGAAAGCAATTAGTTTAGAGGATATTCATTGGAAGATAAAAGGAGATTGTAACATTTTTTGAACATCTGGACTTCTTGGTTTGAAAAAAGAAACTTTAATTTTCTCTAATTATTTAATAAGGACTTAAGTTTAATCCATGCTGTACATGGATACATTGTTAAAACTGATGCAATTATTTTCACTTGGATCTGAACTAAAAATACCTTAGTTGCATAATTATTGTAGCATAGACCTTAAACTATGTATTAATTTTATACTATCGTATGGTCAGAATATGTGTGATTTCTGTTGCTTGAATTTTTTTTTTTAAGGATCTTTGAAAACTGAACGGTAAACTGTATTGATTTTGGATATACTTTATCTAGGCTTTTAAGCTGATGGTTTATTTATTTTACTCTTTTTGGAAACAGTCATGATACCGCTGTCATGGATCATTATAGTATTCTATATACAGTGAAGCATAGAAACTGTTTTCTTTTAAACTATCTCTCTTGAACTGAAAACCTTCAAGTAGCGAGAACACGGTATAGAAAGGAAGACTGTTAAAATTAGCCTGGTAAACACATGAAAATGAACCCAGAGCTCCAAAAAATATATATGCTATAATCATATACAAACACTACATACTGTGTCAGGGTACTCACCAGGGCCGAGATGCTGAGAGCGGCTCCCCTTGCAGCTGAGTGCGCTATACCCCTGGAGGAGGCACAGAGGGTATCGGGCACAGAGAGGCACGGGTCGCCAGGCACTAGTAGGAGCCTGCGTGTTGAACTTCTGTCTGGAAGTAGTCCGTGCAGGGTACACCCGGATGGTGATCAGCAGAGGAATCAGACTGGGGCTCCAACACCTTGGGCCTGAAGTAGATAACTGGAACAAGTATGTAGAGAAGCCAGGGGGTCAAACACAGCAAGCCGGTAGGAAGGAAGTCCATTTAAACAAGCCAAGGTCATACACAGGAATCAATCAATAGGAGAGTCCAAGACAGGCCGGGGGTCAAACACTGGAGCAGACTGAAGAGGAATCCGTTTAAGCAAGCCAAGGTCAAGGTGCAGGAGAAGTTCAAGGATGGTCAAGGAAATCCGGGTCACAACAGGCAGGAGTCAATAGCAGAACAAGGAACAGGAACACAGAAGCTGAAATGACAAACCAGCAATAAGCCAGAGAGCTGGGCTGCCTTTTATAGGGCTAATAGGGGAACCCACGTGTGCGGCTAAGATGCGTATGTGCGTACGTGCTTACGCGGTTTCGCCGTTTAGCCGTCCGCTAACTTGCACGTCTATGTGCGCCGTTACGCCGTGACGCGGTCTGCTGAATTGCGTACCCGTGTACGCCTATTAGCCATTCTGCCACGCAGGCGTACAGGGAAATGCCGGTACTGGCAAACAAAGTTTCTGTTATTCCTCTGACAGTGCCCCCCCCCCGAGGGGCAACCTCCGGATGCCCAACCTGGCTAATATCCCTGGGTGTCGTCTGTGAAAATTCTGAACCAAACGAGGTGCGTGTATATTACTGGCAGGTTCCCAGGAGTTATCTTCCGGTGGGTACCCTTTCCATTTCACCAGATACTGAGTCTGCCTACCCCTCTTTCTACAGTCCATAATTGCTTCCACCTCAAATTCTTCTTCACCCTCTACCTCCACTGGTGGAGGTGGAGGTTCCTCCCTTCCTGAAAAAGAATTGGGAACTACTGGTTTTAGTAGGGATGCATGGAACACTGGATGAATTCTAAGAGTACTGGGTAAGGTTAGTTCGAAGGCCACAGGATTAATTACCCTTTTTACTTCAAAAGGACCAATGAATTTTGGGCCAAGTTTACGTGAGGGACAGGGGAATCTAAGATTGACAGCAGATAGCCAAACCTTATCCCCAACCTTAAATTCGGGATTGTTTCTTCTCCCTTTGTTGTAATATTCCTTATAGCTGTCTTGAGCTTCCTTCATGGCCCTTTGGATCTGTAAAAAATTAGATTGGATGAGATTTACTCGATCTTGAACTGCGGGGGTTGTGACTTCTGGAATGGAGTTTGGCAGAAAAGATGGGTGGAACCCATAGTTGGCCCAAAAAGGCGTCTGATTGGTGGCAGAGTGTGTGGCATTATTATAGGCGAACTCCGCACAGGGGAGAAGGGTTGACCAATTATCCTGAGAGCTAGAGCAGAAACAACGGAGATATTGCTCCAAGGTCTGATTTGTCCTTTCTGTTTGGCCGTTGCTTTGGGGATGGTATGCTGAAGAAAAGGAGGTTTTGATTTCCAGGGATTTACAAAGGTCTTTCCAGAATTTTGAGGTAAATTGAATTCCTCTATCAGAGGTGATGTTGTGGGGAACGCCATGGAGTCTTATTATTTCTTTAATAAAAACATTTGCTGTAGCCAAAGCAGAAGGGGTACCAATCATCGGTAGAAAGTGTGCCATCTTTGAGAGGCGATCCACCACTACTAAGATGGTGGAAAAATTTTCAGAGGGAGGTAGATCAACAATGAAGTCCAAAGAAACCTCACTCCAAGGTCTTTCAGGGATAGATAGGGGTCTAAGGAGGCCCCAAGCTTTAGTGTTTGACCCTTTGCTGCGTTGGCAGGTAATGCAGGATTGAACATACTTTTTACAGTCTTGCCTCCAACCCGGCCACCAAAAAGAGCGGTGAACTAATTCAGAAGTCTTCCGTACTCCGAAATGTCCTGCCATTTTGTGATCATGGAAAGTCTGTAAAATTCTAAGCCTTACAGAGGAGGGGACAAAAACCTTGTCCTGGGCCCACAGCAAACCATCTCTTCTTTCTAAGGAGGATATCTCGGATTCCGTGCATTGCCTAGAGGCCTGTTCAATAGCAGATTGAAGGTTAGGTTGAATGAGATGAAGAAAATTGTGAGAGGATAGGATGGTTTCAGGTTCTGTTGACTCATTGGCCTCTGGAAACATACGGGAAAGTGCGTCCGCCTTCCCATTTTTTGACCCAGGTCGATAGGAGATATGGAAATTGAACCTGGAGAAGAATAATGCCCATCGGGCTTGTCGGGGCCTAAGACGTTTGGCTGTTCGGAGATACTCCAGGTTCTTGTGGTCCGTGAAGATCATGATGGGCTGGGACGCACCCTCCAGTAAGTATCTCCATTCCTCAAGGGCAGTTTTTATGGCTAATAATTCCCGGTCACCAACATTATAATTTTTCTCTGGAGGACTTAGTTTGCGGGAGGCAAAGGCTACTGGATGGAGAAGTGCCTTAATACCACTTCTCTGAGACAAGATGGCTCCTGTGGCGGATTCTGAGGCATCAACTTCAAGTACATAAGGTAGAGTGGGATCCGGATGCTGAAGTATGGGAGCTGACGTGAATAGATTCTTTAGTTTGGCAAAGGCATCTTGAGCTTCCTGGGACCATCGGAATTTGATTTGTTGATGAGTTAATTGAGTGATGGGAGAGATAATTGAGGAGAGCCCCCTAATAAACCTGCGATAAAAATTGGCAAAGCCGATAAATCGCTGGACTCCTTTTTTGTCTGAGGGGGCCGGCCACTCCTGGATGGCTTTAACTTTTTGTGGATCCATGGCTACCCCTTCAGTAGTGATGATGAAGCCAAGGAACTGGATGGTAGTCTTTTCAAATTCACACTTCTCTCCTTTTAGGAACAGGCCATGTTTTCTGAGAACTGAGAGGACTTTCTTGACATGGTCTCGATGTAATTCTAAAGTGGTAGAGAAAATCAAAATATCGTCAAGATAGACAATGACAAAGTTATCTAGGAATTCCCGGAAAATATCATTGACTAGATGCTGGAATGTAGCTGGGGCATTACAGAGCCCAAACGGCATCACCAGATACTCAAAGTGACCGAATCTGGACCTGAAGGCTGTCTTCCATTCGTCCCCAGCATGTATCCGAACAAGATTGTATGCCCCTCGTAAATCCAATTTGGTAAATATTTGGGCAGATCGAAACCGCTGGAACAGTTCAGGAATGAGGGGAAGTGGGTATCGATTTTTGATGGTGATTGTATTAAGTTCTCTATAGTCTATGCATGGTCTGAGAGATCCATCCTTTTTCTCGACAAAAAAGATACCAGCCCCTGCTGGGGAGGAAGAAGGACGAATAAATCCTTTTTCAAGGTTTTCATCAATGTAGAGGCGGAGAGCTTCCAACTCGGTCTCCGACAAGGGAAAAATTCGGCCAAACGGAATCTCGGAGCCGGGCAACAGATTGATGGGGCAATCATAATGCCGATGAGTTGGTAAACTATCGGCCTTCTTTTTATCAAAAACGTCCAGGAATTCGTGATATGCTGCAGGGACATGTGTAAGCGTATCTGGCACTGGTTGTACGGTCAAACAGGGGACAGTCTTATTGGAGGTTGGCACAAAACAATGCTGGGAGCAGTATGCTGAAGAGAAGAGAATTTCTTTTTTACTCCAAAGGATCTGAGGGTCGTGTGCCATTAGCCACGGGAACCCCAAGATAATGGGAAACATGGGTGAGTTGATGATGTTGAAGCAAAGAAATTCCTGATGACCAGAGTCTGTAGAGACAAGAATGGGCTTGGTTTCTTGAGTGATGGGTCCTGAGTTGGGTAGAGACCCGTCTGCCAGGTAAATCTGAAGGAGCTGTTTTTTATCTTGAAGAGGGATGTGCAGACTTTGGGAAAGAGATGCATCCAGGAAACAGCTGCATGCTCCGGAGTCAACGATAGCCAGCAGTCGAACTCCCTCTTCCGCCACCTGTAATGAGACCGGTAGGATAAGGTGAGACTGGGTTGAGTCAGCAACTTGAAAGTTCATAGCATGCCGTAAGCGGTACTTACTGGGTCTCACAGGGCAGTTACGAAGGAAATGGCCAGCTTCTCCGCAGTAGAGGCAAAGATTGGCTTGACGCCGTCGCAGTCTCTCATCAGGAGTGAGTGGGGACCGGACCAGTCCCAGTTGCATGGGCTCACTGTCAGCAGAAGCTGAGGGACCCGCGATAGGCACAGGAACTGGAGGAACCCGGGGTAACATCCAGGTAGGCCGGGAAGACTGGAAGCGTTCAGAGCGACGCTCCCGCAGGCGTCTGTCGAGCTTAGTGGCGAGTTGGATCAGATCTTCCAAAGAGTCAGGGGTATCCACTCGTGCCAATTCGTCTTTAAGTGTTTCGGAGAGGCCCTGACGGTACTGGTATTTAAGGGCGGCCTCATTCCAGGTGGTGTCTCCAGACCATTTACGAAATTCCACGGTGTAATCCTCTACTGGTCTTTTTCCTTGGGTAAGGGTGTGCAGAATGGATTCAGCAGTAGCTGTGCGTTGCGGGTCATCATATAACTGAGCCATAGCGGCAAAGAAGGCTTTAACTGAGTCTAATAAAGGACTCTTCTGTTCAAGAAGATTATGAGCCCAAGATTGTGGTTCTTCAGATAGTAGTGAAATAACGAATCCCACTTTTATGGATTCTGCATGGAAAGTCCTGGGTTGAAGAGCTAGATACAGTAGGCAAGCATTTTTAAAAGCTCTAAATTTCTTCCGGTTTCCAGAAAAACGTTCCGGAGTGGGGACTCTGGGTTCAGGGAGAGTCGTTACAACTGAAGATGCTGGGGTGACTTGACCTTGGGGAGAGGCCACCCCGCTGGCTGAGGCTGCATCTGAAGGAGCTGGAGCAGACATCAGGTGCTGGAGACGGCCCTCAATTTGGAAGTAGCCATCTTGGAGTCTTTGGACAGCCTGAGTAAGAGCTGTCACCTGCTGACAGAGTGCCTCAAGGGGAGAACCAGCTCTGTCGGCCTCTGACATGGCTGGTTTGTACTGTCAGGGTACTCACCAGGGCCGAGATGCTGAGAGCGGCTCCCCTTGCAGCTGAGTGCGCTATACCCCTGGAGGAGGCACAGAGGGTATCGGGCACAGAGAGGCACGGGTCGCCAGGCACTAGTAGGAGCCTGCGTGTTGAACTTCTGTCTGGAAGTAGTCCGTGCAGGGTACACCCGGACGGTGATCAGCAGAGGAATCAGACTGGGGCTCCAACACCTTGGGCCTGAAGTAGATAACTGGAACAAGTATGTAGAGAAGCCAGGGGGTCAAACACAGCAAGCCGGTAGGAAGGAAGTCCGTTTAAACAAGCCAAGGTCATACACAGGAATCAATCAATAGGAGAGTCCAAGACAGGCCGGGGGTCAAACACTGGAGCAGACTGAAGAGGAATCCGTTTAAGCAAGCCGAGGTCAAGGTGCAGGAGAAGTTCAAGGATGGTCAAGGAAATCCGGGTCACAACAGGCAGGAGTCAATAGCAGAACAAGGAACAGGAACACAGAAGCTGAAATGACAAACCAGCAATAAGCCAGAGAGCTAGGCTGCCTTTTATAGGGCTAATAGGGGAACCCACGTGTGCGGCTAAGATGCGTATGTGCGTACGTGCTTACGCCGTTTCGCCGTTTAGCCGTCCGCTAACTTGCACGTCTATGTGCGCCGTTACGCCGTGACGCGGTCTGCTGAATTGCGTACCCGCGTACGCCTATTAGCCATTCTGCCACGCAGGCGTACAGGGAAATGCCGGTACTGGCAAACAAAGTTTCTGTTATTCCTCTGACATACTGTACTCCCTATAGATTAAAAAAAAAATTGAGACAAAAAAGCCAAGAGATCTTAAGGTATGTTTAGAAAAATCTAAACTTTTTTTGCAGTTCCGGACAGAGCATTGAGGGGTTAAAACCTCCTCCAAGTGTTTTTTGAGGATTTTTTTTTTTTGTTTTTTGCATTTTTATGTGATCAGTGAGACAGGAGGTGAGCAAAAGCTATAAAGCTTTTAGTCATTGGAAAGCAGAGTGGGGAAAGGCAGGAACCTCTATCAGTTTTTTTTGCCATATCTGTCCCTCGTGTGGAGAGCTACACACTTGTTGTATAGTAACAAGGACAAGACATGAAAGGAGTTGTAAAGGCAGAAGGTATTTTATCTTAATGCTTTCTATGCATTAAAATAATAAGCCCCCTGTATGTAGCAGCCTCCCTAGCACCCCCTGATGCTTACCTGAGCCCCATCTCTGTCCAGCGATGTCCAGGAGTCCCTCAGCCGCCCCTGACCCTTCCTTCTGATTGGCTAAGTCACAGCAGTGGTGCATTGGCTCCTCTGGCTGTCAATCAAAGTCATTTAGCTAATTGGGAGATAGGGGGTGCAGGGCCAAATGGCAGCTCCGTGTCTTAATGGGCACAGAGAGCTGTGACTCGGCTCGGGTGCCCCATAGCAAGCAGCTTGCTGTGGGGGCACTCGACAGGAGGGAAGGGCCAGGAGCAGCAAAGAGGGAACTGAGAAGAGGAGGATCCACACTGCCCTGTGCAAAACCATTACACAGAGCATGTAAAACATGTTTGTATTTTTGTAGTGAGTTTACAATCGCTCAAAGTAAAATATTCCTAAACAGGGACACAGATGACAATAAAAAACCAATAGTTCTAAATATTTTCTACTTCATCTAAATCATAAAAATATGTTTCATATGTAGCTAAGATTTAATGCTGAATCCAACAAGGTACAGGTAGGTGTAGGTGAAAGAACAAACAAGTGGCCACTGGCCCCACCTATAACTGGTTTTTGCAGCAAGAAGCCCTGAAAGTGCGACATATGTCAAACAAAACCAATGAAATTTCCAAGCTCTTACCGACCAGCCTGCGACCAACGGAATTGACCTGTCTAACAATATGCATTAAAAACAGGGATTTAGTCTGCACACATTTGCAAATACATGCGTAAGCTACAGGCTCCGCCAAGGCACCCCATTTTCTGTAGTCCCTAATTGTAACTTCTGTGAGTCTTCACATTGGAAGTTTGACATACATCGCCCTTCCAGTACTCCTTGCTGCAAAGACCAGTTATAGGTGGGGCCAGTGGCCACTTTATTGTACCTTTAATATATTGGTCAGGCAACGTACTGACACCTTTGCTGCCATAGTGTTATGTGCTTGGTGTTCAGTGTGCCCATACGCCTCTTAAGGAGGTGTGGGCTCCTTCCAGGCTCACCTTCCCGCTGCCTATTCATTAAAATGCATGTGCTTCTATTGTAGAGACTCACAGAAGTTAGAGTTAGGGACTACAGAAAATGGAGGGCCTGTAGCTTACGCATGTATTTGCAAGTGTGTGCAGACTAAACCCCTGTTTTTAATGCATACTGTTAGACAGGTCAGTTTGGTTGGTCGCAGGCTGGTTGGTGAGTTGAGCTTGGAAATTTCTTTGGTTTTGTTTGACGTAGGTGAAAGAGGACCTATGGTACAGATTTAGAGCATATGAATAAGAATAAACCTGTAAAGACTGAGGCTGTCTGTCCACTGTGTTATTAACTGAGTAAATAATACACTTTGCAAACAGTCTAATCGTAAAGTGATGGGCTATAGTGAATTATATGATGTATATAATCAGATCAGCAATCTATTTCTGTAAACAAAATTAATAAATTTCTAATACACTCCTAGAACAGTTATACAGTGCCTTGCTAAAGTATTCACCCCCCCTTGGCATTTTTCGTGTTTTGTTGCCTCACAACCTGGAATTAACATGGATTGTTTGAGGATTTGCATCATTTAATTTACAGAACATACCAGAAACAGAAGTATTGTTGCGCTACTAAAAAAAAAAAAAAAAATTATTTTTAACATAGATTAGCAGCCAGCATCACCAGTATAATAACCGTGTAAAAGTGAGTATAGACAAAAAATAAATGCAGCGCTAGGTGACATCTAACCTGTATTAGGTGAGCAAAGGGATATATCACCCTTCATACATTGGTGATATGTGTATTTATCAAATGAGTGTATGGTGATATTTAAAAATCACAAAAAACTCATAAATCATAAATAATGTAAACAAGTGTAATAAAAAATCTTTGACAGCAACACTGTGTTGTATATGACGAGGAAGAAATCCAATATATGTTGCTACATCGGGTGAATAATCCTCATATATTCAGATTCCATATAGAAGTGGAGGGGTAAATGTGTTTACCAGAAGGGGTGGACACTCCCATCATACGGCGGGGTGTCATACGGGCTTACGGATCCACTGATCCTAGGGGTGTTCACTGGAGACTCGCTGGAGCGTGCCAATAAAGGGTACTGATGAACGCATCCGGAACAGCCTCAGGAGCGGGATGGTCCGTGAATCTTCAGGTGGATGGATGGATGAATTCCCCTCTTATAGTACGCAGGTGGCCAAAGGATGTAATTTTCACCACGTCATATAGAATCCACATAGGGAAAAAAAGGGAATCTCCACATGGTGCATGAACGAATAAAAGCAGGTTTATTCGAAACCATCAAAAGCAGAGCAGATGCTTCACAGACATCGGATAAAAAGTATAAAACAAGTGATCACAAGTCAAAAAGAAAGATAGCTAGCGTGGTAACAGGGTAACAGCATTCAGCAACCCCACATGTTTCGGACAAGTGTCCATCTACAGGGGCATATAGCTTGATACCCGAGACCACGCTTTATAATATATCAACAATAATAAAACATAATGGTAATCAGCTGTGTGCCCCCCATCCCCGGACCGCTAACCAGCCAATCCGAGACAAGAAAAAGGTGTCTGTCATTCGGTTGCGGAACATGTGATAGTTCCAACCAATCAGGGCTTCTGGGGCTGGGTGATGTGATCCTCTCAGTGAGGATTCTGGTCAGTGAAGGCTTCAAGGGCTGGGTCACATGACACATTCAATGGGGATGTCATCATCCCTCAGCCGCGTCTGCGCTCCAAGCCTCACTCTCAGTTGACAGAAAGGAAAGCGAGGAGATACGGCAGGAGGGGGACTGGTTCCGCCCTACTGTTCGTAATCAGTTACATTGCGCAGCCCGGCTAGGCGCTCATCTCCCGATTACTTCCTGTGTCCACGGAAGTAAAGATAGAGTACTGCTAAGCAGAGGGGACACATATTGGACTGAGGTGCCATGGCTAAAAAGTACAACACTCACCAGGCACATAGCTAAACATGCATATAACAGTAAGGGACATTTAAACACCCATTTTTTACAGGGACATTAATCCTCTGTTTGTGTAAAAGTGTGTCCCACATTCACAATGCGCTGATATCCTTGATTAGCGCTATGTTATAAGACCCCATCTTAGCCTAAAGTTGTCTGGTGACATTAAAATCAATGTGAGTGTCACATATACAGTAATTCTGTTAAAATTGTTAATCAGAAATTGTCTATGGACTACAATTAATACAAATAAAAATATACAAGAAATGAGGGAAAAAGGAAAACAAAAAACCTCCATACTAAGTCGTGTGACAAGGTTGGCCAAAGAATATAGCATATGTCCCATTTATACCAATATGCCCATATACGGAACCTCTCGTACGACCTCGGGGGTAGAAATAAAGCCCGGAGTTGCGCGAACCGGAACCGCACATATCCACAGAGGCACCAATAAAATTTAAGATTTATTAATAAACGCATTTACATCCCATTCAGCGTTTAACCCATAAGGGGAATAACTTTTTAACTGGAAGATCCAGAAAGTTTCAAGCTTAAAAACTCCCCTAGTACGTGGTCCACCTCTCCAGTGTGGAACAAATTTGTCTATAACCTGAAACTTGGTGCCTCTCGGGTCCTTGTCATGGAACTGAAGAAAGTGACGAGGCACACTGTGGTTAGTACGGCCTAGTTTAATGGCAGTAATGTGTTCATTGACCCTAGTACTATATGTTCTTATAGTCCGTCCTACGTATTGTTTATTACATGAACATGTGATAAGATATACTATGTAACGTGTAGTGCACGTCGCAAAGTAATTAAGATGGTAAATAGTTGAAGTGACTGTGGATTGGAATGTCTCGGATTTTTTACGTCCTAAGAGGTTATGAACACATACATTGCACTTTTTACAGGGATGGTAACCCTTGGTTTCAGGAAAGACTTTTTATCCGATGTCTGTGAAGCATCTGCTCTGCTTTTGATGGTTTCGAATAAACCTGCTTTTATTGGTTCATGCACCATGTGGAGATTCCCTTTTTTTCCCTATGTGGATTCTATATGACGTGGTGAGAATTACATCCTTTGGCCACCTGCGTACTATAAGAGGGGAATTCATCCATCCATCCACCTGATGATTCACGGACCATCCCGCTCCTGAGGCTATTCCGGATGCGTTCATCAGTACCCTTTATTGGCAAGCTCCAGCGAGTCTCCAGTGAACACCCCTAGGATCAGTGGATCCGTAAGCCCGTATGAAACCCCGCCGTATGGTGAGAGTGTCCACCCCTTCTGGTAAGCACATTTACCCCTCCACTTCTATATGGAATCTGAATGTATGAGGATTATCCACCCGATGTAGCAACATATATTGGATTTCTTCCTTGTCATATACAACACAGTGTTGCTGTCAAAGATTTTTTATTACACTTGTGGACATTATTTATGATTTATGATTTTTAAATATCAATTTACAGAACATGCCCACAACTTTGAAGATGTTTTTTTTTTATTGTGAAGCAAACAACAAATAGGACAAAATAACAGAAAAAGTCAATGTGCATAACTATTCATCCCCCTAAAATCAATACTTTGTAGAGCCACCTTTTGCGGCTATCACAGCTCCAAGTCGCTTTGGCTAAGTCTCTATAACCTTGCCACATCTTACCACTGGGATTTTTGCCCATTCTTCCTTGCAAAACTGCTCCAGCTTCTTCAAGTTGGGTGGTTTGCACTTGTGAGCAGCAATCTTTAAGTCTGACCACAGATTTTCTATTGGATTGAGGTCTGGGCTTTGACTAGGCCATTCCAACACATTTACATGTTTTCCCTTAAACAACTCAAGTGTTGCTTTAGCAGTGTGTTTGGGGTCATTGTCCTGCTGGAAGGTGAACCTCCGTCCTAGCCTCAAATCACACACAGAGTGGTACAGGTTTGCCCAAGAATATCCCTGTATTTAGCACCATCCATCTTTCCCTCAACTCTGACCAGTTTCCCAGTCCCGACTGCTGAAATACATCCCCACAGCATGATGCTGCCACCACCATGTTTCACTGTGGGGATGGTGTTCTTTGGGTGATGTGATGTGTTGGGTTTGTGCCAGACATAGCGTTTTCTTTGATGGCCAAAAAGTTAAATTTTAGTCTCATTTGACCAGAGCACCTTCCTCCATACATTTTGGGAATCTCCCACATGCCTTTTCGCAAACTCAAAACTTGCCGTTTTGTTTTTTGCTGAAAGTATTGGCTTTCTTCTGGCCACTCTGCCATAAAGCCCAACTCTATGGAGCGTACAGCTTATTGTCGTCCTATGTACAGATACTCCAGTCTCTACTGTGGAACTCTGCAGCTCCTCCAGGGTTACCTTAGATCTCTGTGCTGCATCTCTGATTAATGCCCTCCTTGCCCAGTCCATGAGTTTTGGTGTGTGGACATCTCTTGGCAGGTTTGCTGTTTTGCCATGTTCTTTCCATTTGATTATGATAGATTTGAAGGTGCTCCTAGGGATCATCAAAGATTTGGATATTTTTTTATAACCTAACCCTGACTTGTACTTCTCAACAACATTGTCCCTTATTTGTTTGGAGAGTTCCTTGGTCTTTATGGCAGTGTTTGGTTAGTGGTGCCTCTTGCTTCGGTGTTGCAGCCTCTGGGGCCTTTCAAAAAGGTGTGTATATGTAATGACAGATCATTTGGCACTTAGATTGCACACAGGTGGATATCGTTTCACTAATTTTGTGACTTCTGAAGGTAATTGGTTGCACTGGAGCTTTTTATGGGCTTCAAAACAAAGGGGGGTGAATACATACACACATGCCAATTATCATTTTTTTTCTGAAAAATAGTTTTATGTATATATATATATTTCTAATTTTACTTCACCAACTTAAACTATTGTGTTCTGATCCATCACATATAATTCAGATTAAAAAAAACATTGAACCAAAGGCTATACTGTAACAAAATAGGTAAAAAGCTAAGGGGGGTGAATACTTTTGCAAGGCACTGTAGGCAGCTACATCTTACAGGTGACTAAGATTTGCCAATGCTAGGAGCCGGCAATGCATACAGCTGAGACTGCCAGTCCCTTGAGAAATTGAAGTGATTGTAAACCTCAGGTATAAATTATAAACAAAGCATATCCCTCTATAGTGTGTTCTTGTCTCAATTAAGAGCACTAAATGGCATTTCTGTTCGCTGTCCCATTCCTCTGCTATCACTACGAGTCACTTCTGATAAGTTTTCCTGACACCAAGAGAAAAAAGGTGACAGGGAAAGGAGCTCCAGCTGATTGACAGCCGCAACTCGGGGTGGGGTGGTCCCTTCCTTCCAATCAGCTCTCAGAGCTCTCCTCACTGAGCTCTGCAGAGAGTAACTTTGGCTCCCTGCCCCCTGCTTTCTGACAGCTCAGACAAGCTTTATAAATTCTAGACTTTGAATGGCTGCAGAGAAGACTTCAGCTAAACAGGTACAACTTATGTAGGAAGATGTGTTTCATCTCTGTCACTTCACTGGGTATATTTAAGGGTTTACAGCCACTTTAAAGGACTGTCCTTCTGGCTTATGAAAAAGAGACCAATAAAATAATATTTTAAGATTATTCATATATAATAGGTGCTGTAAATATTCCACCCTTTGCCTCAAAATAAGGTTAGACATGATTGAAGCTCTTGCAAATACTAAATAACACAGTTAATTCTCAGGGTATTTATTATTTTCTTCCTAGATAATATAATTACCTCTTCTATGTTTGCAGAGGTCCCATGACATATTAGCTTTTCTGCTCATGAATAATAAACATAGAATATTGGGATTTTTAGAGCAAACAACCTCAATAATAGCACAACATTATATAGATAGAAAATCACCATTTTATTTTATGCAAATAAAATGCTGAATGAGTAAAAGTAGAATGTCAGCCATTATAAGATATAACATTTATACACCAAAATGTATGTTTTTGCCTCTGAATGCCAACTCTCACATATCACTTGAACCTCGTTAGGTTATTATACTGTAACATTAGCATCCTTTACACAAACCATATGGTGAGAGTGTTTCGGTTCAACACATTTTGTAGTTAAGGTTCTTCAGGAAACCAGAGGTGTTATGAAAGTCAGGTATGTTCTGTATATATTAATTAGCATCCTACAATCTTTCTGTAAGTACAGCTCATAACATTCAAGCGGTATTAAACCCAAAAGCAAACATTTATTATATTGCAGCTTACCATTACTTAGATCTGATGGCTGCATTTGTTTTTTTGTCTTTCTTTCTTCTATTTTTATCTGGTGATCTGGCCAGTAAGTCTGCTGTTTTTCAAAAGAACCAGATGTATCAGTTTACAGATCTGGGACACACCATTTAATACTAGCAGGGGTGCTTACAATGATCTGCTTTTATTTATTTATGTAGACCTTTATCCCCAAAGGAATAAAAAACTGCTGAAAGTGTGAGCTGGAGTTTGGCTTCAATTTGTTAGTGTATTTAAATCTGCTAGTACATTTAACACTCCCCCCCCAGACTGACAATGCTGCTGTCTGCTCTGCCCCTGTACTCATTCATCAACATAGGAGGTCGGGTCCGGAGCACTTACCCCATCTATGGCGGGCAGCGCTTCACCCAGGCGACAGACGGTGGGCATCATGGGCAGCTTCCCCTTCCCCTGCTCTCCTCCACGGGCATTATGGTGGCTTCTGTCTCCTCCCTCCTCTTCGGCTGCCAATCGGAATGCTTCTCAGTTCGGCCAATCGGGAAACAAGTCATGATTGGCCCGGGAGGAGAATCAGTGTGAAAATAGCAAATATTCATTCGCTGTTGTAACACAACTGGGTGGGCACGGTTCACAGTGTTCTGCGCCCCGAGCCCACCTTTTTTTAAAGGGTATTAGCGCCTCTGGCTCTAATAATGTGTTTCAACCCCCCCATTGGAATTTATGCATCCGTGTCCTGCATGGGGGCCAGATGCATGGATGGGGGGGTGGCGACCTTGCACCCCTAATGGACGGGCCGCACCTGCTGGGCAGATCACCAGGTGAAAACAGAGGGGGGAAAAACCTAAGAAAAAAAAAACGAAAGCAGCCGCCACAACCACTAATGATTAGTAAGCTGCAATATATTACATTTTTGGTTTTGGGTTTAATACCGCTTTAATACTATATCTTTTTTTCAATAACTGTATGGTAGTACAATTGCAGTCTACAAAAAGCTCACCTTCACCCCTGGGACAAGGGACTGCATGGAGGGGAACAGGAGCAGGGGAGAAGGAGAAGAGAGGCTACTTGAGTTATCCTTGGAAGGATAGAGTCACTATCTACAAAAACATTATATATTAATGAATGACTATCTCTTCCATTCCACCTATAGTCAGATCTTGGAAAGGGTAGGTTGTGAAGCTCCTCCTTGAAGTCTCTGAGAGGTATAAAACATTAGTTGGTGATGCAGTGATAAAGTCCAAGCAGTCAACTCATACTGAAAAAGAAATCCATTTTATATGGTGTAAAGCACAGTATCACTGGGAAATGTACCTGCCCTTTCTATGACTCCGTGGGAATCTTGTAGTCAATACCTTCTGTTGTTAATACATATAAAATACCTATTGTTGCCTGGTCACATTACTGGGTCAACATAGGAATGTGCATTTTTGTTTCTTGACTCACAAAAGGCCTAGTGATGATATGCTAGCAGCTAGCTTGACAAAGACAGCAAAACAGAAAAATGGAAAAACATATTTCTAAGGCTACTAAAATAAAAACAAAAAAGTTACATTTTATCAAATATGTTAACTATGTGTTAGATGCAATATTAGGCAATAAACGGACAATTGATAGTTTTCCTCTATGTTCTATTATTCACCTGAAATTGTTTACACATTTATTAACAGATGCTCTACAAATCTTTTTATGAAAATCACAGCACAAAATGCTTTTAGCCAGTCTTTTCTGTCCTGTACAACCTGTTCTCTTACTTAAAGCGGAGTTCCACCTAAAAATGGAACTTCCGCTTTAAGTGCTGGTGACCCTATGACATGCCACATTTGGCATGTCTTTTTTTGGGGGGAGGAGCGGGTACCCTGTTTTTAGAGGCACCCAGCTCCAACTTCATCCCCTGGTGCCGCGGTGATGGAAGGAAGATCACCTCTCCCCCCACCCTCCCTGCAATCTTCTGGGACACGTCACAGGTCCCAAGAGATTGCCCGGCCATCCATAGAGCACAACGCATCTCGCGCATGTGCAGCGCGTGCCCATAGTTGGGATGCCGGCGCAGCGGAGTGGAGGGGGAGAGGAGCGGGGCTTCGTGAGCCCGCATTGCTGGACCATGGGACAAGTGAGTGTCTGATTATTAAAAGTGAGCAGCTACACTTTTTGTAGCTTGTGACTTTTAAATGGGTGGAACTCCACTTTAAAGTTACTGCAAAAAGTATCTTCTATTTTATTTTGGGCTCATCCAGGCCAAGGAAGTCAAAAAGATACTTGTGTCACCTAAGAAAGTTGTGTATACATAAATAATATGTATATAATATGTGTATACATAAATAATAATAATATGTGTATAATATGTATATACATAAATAATATGCTTCTGGTTACTATGCAATAAATGAAATACTGAAAATGTATCAATGTACAATCAAACAGTGAAGTGAATAGTTAATAAGGTTCAATATGGAAATAAGTCCATGTGCCAATAGCAATAAAAAGCATATAGTGGAATGAAGGTGTATCTAAATTGAATTGATAATTATATATCCCACTGGGTGGCAAACCACGTGAATTGTTCAGGAATTCCACCATACACACACGTGCCCTACACCCTAATCAAGCCTCTTACCAGATGGTTGTGATCCCCAATTACAGAGATCAAACACACATGAGAAATAATGGACCCCTTTGGGTGTTTCTAAACGGGATCAGTATGGTCCACTGGGTTTTAACATATGATATTCCCCAATGCCAAGGCCACAACTTCCAACTCAGACAACCGCCATAGAGCAAAGGTAACATATGCAGCACATAGCGTGAATACTGCTAGTACACATTTACTGTTACAAATACCTCAAGGTACTTACATGATTCAGGACAATAAAAAGCATTCAACCCACATGGAGCCTCGCCAACAGCCGGCATCAGCAATCATGAAAAACGTCACGCGTTCATGGCCCCGCCCAACTAGTTTTGTGTCACAGCGCATTGTCAGGGGAACAGGAGCATAAACCTAAGAAATATGGCTTTTCAATACTGTATATTACAAATTATTATTACACACCACAAACAACTCAGCTGGTACAATATCACTCTAGCGAGGTACATATGAATCAACCTGGAAGTATATGAATAGACATATATGTATTTCAACTAGTAGGAAATATACAAACCTATTTTTGGACACTCTTTGAAACCTTTAGAAGTACTTTAAATATTCAAGAAGTTTCATTTCATCCTACCACACTGAGTACTGAAGGTGGGAGAGCCACTTGGCCTTTTTTTTGTCTGCTTACCCTATTGCTACAACTTTTTTACTACTAATGCAACAAGATACAGAATCAGTCAGTATTGGGCACTACTGGGCATTCCTTCTTCAGTGTACTCTCTACCTGGACATTGTACCCTTCACACTGACAGGTGCACGGCTGAGGAGTTTTGAAGTGTGGTGAATGGAACCTGATGGAGAATCATAAGGCTAGTTGTCAGAGAATACCAACCAGCCGTTTGGCTAATAGAAATGTGCATGTCAGAAGATGTGTGGCTGCGCGCACGTGAATGGGCGTGAGCGCAATGTATGTTGGTGCCAGACGGGCTATTTAAGGATGCTTCTGCCTGTGCTCTATGCTGACTGTTTTTCAACATTACCTGTATCCTGTGTACCTCCAGTGTGTTTCCTTGGTTGTTGACCCGACTTATTCCTGACCTGATATTGGATTCAGCTTCTGTCTTGTCGTAAGTTACTGACCCGGCTCATTCCTGACTTTAGCTCTGCTCCTGATTTGGTACCTCGTACCCGCCTGTTGATGACCCTGGCTATCTGATGACCACGTTCCTTCTCTGATCCTTACTTACCACTCCGCTCGAGTGTCTGCCCGGCTGTCTCCTGCTGCAGTTTCGCACCACGCTGAACGTTCCTGCTGCAAGTCTGCTGAAAGCTATGGCCACAGCCACACACCCTGGCCCACAACGCTAGTGGAGTGCTTCCCTAACCTCAGCTAATCTGCTGTGCATGGCTACAGTTCCAGATCTGATGATTCTCCTGCTGCCTTGGAACCGCATCTCCTGCTGCAAGTTCCCTGACCTACATCTGCAGGCACTCGTGTTCCTCCAGTCCCTTGGCGCCCTCTATTTCACTCCCAGTGGGACCTGGGCTGAAGATACAAGAGAGGCCGACCTCGTCATTTCAGTCTCCGCTCAGGTACGTGACACTAGTTCTTGCTGTTGATTGACAGCACATGTCAGTGGGCTGATCAATGGCTGCTATTCAGTCCAATATTGGATTTCAAATCTTCCCTCTGCCATCTGCTATCACTCAATTGTAAATTGGACCAGATAGAGAAATAGTCTCTCAGTTCCCCATCAGGCTGCGTTCACCCAGTGAATTAAGTCATTTACACCATATGGGCATTGCCATGATATCACCAGTACCCATAAACCCTTTTTTACATTTAGCTTTTGGCCAGGCAGTCTCTCAACAGAGACATGCCCTGCTCCGTGCACCAGTGTTAATTTCATTAAGTATTTTCGTCGAACGAAAATCTGAGGGAGCGACGTTTACCCACCTGAACTTCTGCTTTCCACAAAGCTCATTCTGACTGTTAAAGCCCCAGCCCCCTGACAAGGTGTATTGGCTAAGAGATGCAGGCTCCCTCTGTCTGCCTGCTGCCTGGGAGTTCTGGAACAATGCCCTGCAAACCACGTGGTGAGTATTTCCTCTCCCAGTAAGATAGCAGTGCTGAGCACTGTGTACAATAACAGCCTCCCCAGACCAGTTCTTTGCCCTGTGCGCTCCCTCATTCCCATTTACTTCCCCATTACCACTACATGTTTTTAGATTGTTTACTCCAGGAGTATATAAGGTTTGAGTTTGTAAATTCTAAAGAAATGCTTAAATAATGCATTACAATTTAACTAAACCCATTAGATTTTAGTCGACTAAAATGTAACAGAGATTTTTGTCGACTAAAATATGACTAAAACAGTTCAGATGACTAAAATACGACTAAAACTAAAATGGCATTTTAGTATAAAGACCGTGACCAAAAGTAAATTGAAATTTGAGGTCAAAATTAACACTGTCGTGCACCAGTGAACCCTTGTACACCAGCTCAGAGCTCGTACTAATTACTGCCAGTTCCCTAATCTGCACACCGGAAGTAGTTCTTTAAGAATCTGTAACTGCCATGGTGACAGGTTCTTAAAGTCTCGGCAATTTATACTACCTGAATTTGATGTACATGCTAGTAATTTTACCGTAACTGGCAAAAATGCTTGCCTAAAATAGGCTCAATTAGTTCTAAAGAAAACCACCACCAGAAAAGTGTTATTGTAGGTTTACTGAATTCCCCTGAATAGGCTGGCATTAAGTCTCTGGATTGTGCAGCCATTTAACCAAGTAATACATGGGACATTTTCTCAATGCCATGAGAGATTTAACCATTTCTAGAAAGGCATAGGGTGCCTGACTGATAATAAACCATGATGACATAGGAGGAAATATTTGTAAATTACCAGACTCTTAAAAGAACGTGACTATATAACTTACAGTAGTGAAATTACATTAAAAAAAAGGGGGCAAAGTGGAGTTCTGCTTTAATGTAATGAATATTTAGGGTAACCACACACATGTTATGAATGCGCCATGTGGGCAACCTCTGAGAGATTACAAGTTGTGAGTTTCAGAAATGCTTGTTATAACACAAACCTATTTGTCAATTGTTTCTTTTTTCTTGTTGTATAAGAAGATAATCCTTCCATGCCACCATGCCAAGTCTGGGAGAAGATGGCAGTAATAAGCACTCACCCTCTCACCGTCTGTTGTTGGTGAGATCTATGTCAGTCTCAAGCTAGAACAAAGTCCATCAAGTTCAAGCTATTTTATCCTACTGGGGCAGTATAGTATTGATCAAGACTTTAAATGTAAGCATGCATTAGATCATTGGCTATTACTGTAAAAGGTAACAGACGACATATTGAATCCTACATAAGCTGTTTTGTATTAGCAGAAATGATTATCTGTCATAACAAAGTCCTTGCTGAGACACACTTGGCAATGGTACAATTCACATCATGTGCACCTCATGATATGAAGTCTGTTTGAAGCATTGATCTGGCATATCCCATACAGCCTCCCATCTACTCTTTAACTTGACTGTTGCTTATAGCCCTGGTGTCTAAACATTTTCCTTCCAAACAATAGAAAACACGCTTACTCTGACAAATTAAATTGTGCATTTGCCCTTGGGTTTCTCAACATAGATCATGAGCTTAAAAGTCCTACAGAGGTATCATATTATAGTTACTCTTTTACAGTATATAACATGATCTTAAATGGTTCTTTCATCTGTAGCCAAGCTGACAGCAACTATATAGATTGCAGAAACTCCATACAAGTTAAATCAGTTAGTTTATCTCTAAAACTAGCCATGAAGACTACATCAATGTTGGAAAGGATAGTGTCTGTGAAAAGGCTGCTGATAATCATCTCTTAAATGCTCCCCGACTTCTCCTTCCTGCATTGCAGCTGGCATCATAAATGCCCTGTGCCAACTGGCAGCAGAGCCTAGAAGTGTTAAAGCCACCCCCTCCATTTAATAACAGAGCTCAGGCCTAGAAATTGATTGCTAGGCCTTAACACTGTTACATGGTAGAACGTCTACCCAGACACACGGGTATTCTGTCCCGGCTATGGCAGAGAAAGGAATATTGGTGGACGTGATGAAGAGGTGACAATCAGTCTCTTGAAACTAGAAAGTCTACTCAATTTACCTCATATCATTGCAGGTTGACTCAGTAATGCTAAATGCACTAGCCCCTGATGACGTCAATTGTGCGGAAACATGTCTGATGGAGCTTAGCATGCTGATGTCATCACACCCACAGGATTGCATGGCACTGATTTTTATGTCTTAACACTTTTCTACTCTTCCTGCTTGTGAGTACCTCTTTGGTTTTAATAAATACTTTATAATTTTACTAGATTATGCTATGTGGAATGTTTTTTTCCCTCCTTATTGTTCATGCTTCATACAGTACATCCATTGAAGTGGCAATTAGTCCCTGGTACATTGATGATTTATGAGTTGTTTATAACCTCGGTATACAGGGATCAAAGCTTTTTGGTAAGAAGCCTAATATTCCAGTGGTGGTGGATCACTGGAGTTGGCACATATGGAGAATCATTTCCAATCTTTTTCACACACAGGATTTATATTTGATATGGACATTATATTCATGTTTATATATGATTCTTTGGTGTTATTTTTTTTTTTTCACTGTCATTTATTTCACTAGTATTTATGAGGTTTCTTTTTTTGCACATTTATTTAAAGGGATATCACAACTTTTCTTTACTTTTAGTTATTCATTATCTTGTAATTGGATAATTTGAGTGCAGCTTCCCATTTTGAAGTTTTGGTTGGATATTAGAAAATATTTGTTTGCACTGAGCGCAGAGTTTATTGTGCTAAAAATCTTGACTCAAAACTGTACTTTGTGATGCAGGGCAAAGCCACAGCTTTCCTTTTGCTCCCTCACTGTTACCATCAGCTGCCAGGAGCAAAGAAATGAAGCCCAGAATAAGGGGTCAACAGATGACCAGATAGCTAAGGCTAGCCATACACATTTAGCTTTCTACTCCATAACATAGGAGGTGGTGTTCTGTAGTCCGCAGAGATACTTGAACAATGCTGTATAATTAAAAGAGTGCAGCACAGGCAGAGAGCACAGGAAGTTAGAAGCTTAACAAGATGTCAGGCAGGATCAATAGGTATTTTTTGCACATATCAAACAGATATAACAAAATGTTTTCAACGGTATATTTAACAAAGTAAAAGGGAGCAGATAAGGGAAACTCATTATTAGGGTTTACATACATCTTAAAGTGGTTGTAAAGGCTGAATGCATGAAGATAAAAAACCTTCAACGTGCAGCTCCCCCCTCAGCCCCCCCAATACTTACCTAAGCCAGATCTCAATCCAGCGATGTGCACAATACCAAGACTCTCCCGGGTCTCTCCCTAGTTATTGGCTGAGATGCATCAGCAGGAGCCATTGGCTTTCGCTGCTGTCACTCACAGGTGGGAGCGGGGGGCTGAGCAGTGCTCTCTGTGTCTTATGGACGCAGAGAGCTGGCTCAGGAGCGAGCATGCATGAGTACACCCACAGCAAGCCGCACTCAGCAAGGGGGACGGGCCCAGAGTGCCAGCGGGGGACTTGAGAAGAGGAGGATTGGGGTTGCTCTGTATAAACCATCTGCACAGAGTAGGTAAGTATAACATGCTTGTTAGTTTTTTAAATACAATTTGTTCCTTTACAATTACTTTAAAGCAGGGGTAGGCAACCTCTGAGAGATGGAGATCTACCTGGACAACATTGAAAAGGTCAAAGGTTTTCAAAGAAATTGTTTAGCAAGCTCCCCAATAAAAAGTAAAGACAGCATGAAGAAAACGTAGAAACATCGTCTAAAGTTAATGAAACTTTAAAAATATACACTCTTAAAAGATAGCTTCAGTGAGAAACTCTGCATTTACTTTCAGTAGTATGTAGTGCATTGTACAGAGGTCAGTAGTATGTAGTGCATTGTACAGAGGTCAGTAGTATGTAGCGCATTGTACAGAGGTCAGTAGTATGTAGAGCAGTGTGCAGAGGTCAGTAAAATATAGGGCCGTGTACAGAGGTCAGTAGTATGTGGGGCAGCATACAGAGGTCAGTAGTATGTAGAGCAGTGTACAGAGATCAGTAGTATGTAGGGTAATGTACAGAGGTCAGTAGCATATAGGGAATTGTACAGGGGTCAATAGTATGTAGGGCAGTGTACAGAGGTTAGTAGTATGCAGAGCAGCGTACAGAGGTCAGTAGTATGTAGGGCAATGTACAGAGGTCAGTAGCATATAGGGCAGTGTACAGGGGTCAGTAGTATGTAGGGTAGTGTACAGAGGTCAGTAGTAGGTAGGGCAGTGTACAGAGGTGAGTAGGCTGTAGGGCAGTGTACAGAGGTCAGTAGGATGTAGGGCAGTTTACAGAGGTCAGTAGCATATAAGGCAGTGTACAGAGGTCAGTAGGATGTAGGGCTGGGGTCAGGAGCACTCTGCACTCAGCACTCTGCAGGGGGGAGAGGAGGGCACGGAACTTGGGGGTCAGGAGGATACAGTACAAGGGAATCAGTACAGCTGGGGTGTCAAGAGGGCACTGAGGGGATCAGGAGGGTATGATATTGGGGGGTTTAGGAGGGCACGGTACTGGGGTATCAGGAGGGCTGGGATGTCAAGAGGGCTGCGTGTTAGGAGGGCTGGGTGTCAGGAGGGGTAGGTGCCAGCAGGATTGCTGGGTGTCAGGAGGGCACAGAAGTTGTTTCTAATGCAGAATTTGCGCAGGGAAGGTGCAATTGCAAATCTAGGTGTCCTGCCGTGAATCCTCTCTCACATTCGCGCCTATCACCCACAAGCCCCTTGAGATCAGAGAGGTGGGCTGGTGGAGATGACCGCCGAAGAGCTACAGCTCGGGTGTGTTCAGAGAAGAGCCTGAACTGAAGGATTCCAGAGGCTTGCCCTGCCCCGCAGCCACATCTATGCAAGGGTTGGGGGCTTCCTCTGCAGCCTATGATTAGGTGAGCGTGTGCCTGCACCACTCTGGAGCTCTGTAGAGAAGACCGGGTCGGTACTAGCACGTGTTCGCGAGCTACCTGTCACTTGTCAGCTATTGACGGGCAGCTCGTGATCGATGGGTTGCCGACCCCCACTTTAAAGTATAACTAAAGGCAAAACTTTTTTTTTAGTTTACTATAGAGGGCAGAGTTATTAGAATTACTGTCAGTTGTTATTGCTGTCTGTGTCCCCCTTTAGGAGATTCACCCTCTCTATTTGTCCTGTTTACCATTATCATTGAAAGTGAAAATAAAAGAAAATGTCAAATTTTGGGTTGTCCCCAGAAAAGTAAGAGTGGGGAAATCTTCCAATGGGGATACTAGTTCTGGTGACCTGGAGGTCCCAAGGAATTGCCTTAATTTGCAGGGATTTCTTCTCACTTCCTATTTGGCTATGGGACAGGAAGTGAAAGGAAATCTCTGCAATGGGACACAGATGGTGAAAAAAATATGACAGGGGTTATAACCCTCCCTTGCCCATAGTTATACTTTAAGTATCCATTTGCTAAAGTTACATAGTGTCACTGATTAGACAAACGTGAAGTGACGATCACCTCCTACTGTACATGGAGCTTGGTGAGAACTGATAGATACAATGAATAGGTTTATCTTAGTTTGCATGAGATTCAATGATTCCCATGACTGGCCACATACAACGGTTCAAACTTGACTGAACAATCTGAAGGGTCAGGTATTTCTGCTGACTAAACTTGTCTGCTGGATGAACAACCATTCAGACTTTCCTTTGGAATACATTGCTTCAGCAGCAAGGAATGTAAATCTACATAAATAATGAATGGCAATGTGGAACCAGAGAGATATGATTGGCAGAGTAATCTGCTTTGCTTTCTACTTTCCTATCCAGCTTCTCATAGCACGTTTATAACTGTTTATGTCCGGACACAAAATGTCTGGTAGCAGCAGAGAAAACAAATACTGCCAATTCCTACAATAGTGCCCTTTATATGTGGCAGACTTTCACTTGAACGTGAGACATCTGCATGGATGATGATTCGGCGATTATAGTCATGATAAAAAATGACATGTCATTATACCAGTATACCAGACCTCCAAGATTTATACCTTTTGCATAGCTTCTAAGAGGAGCTAAAGTATAGCTACACACAAATGATTGAAAAAGATTTAATGTTTTTTTGAGTATTTGCAGATGTAGTATGTTATCTTACGTAGAAGTGTAACCGCCATGTCTACTAACCTCCAACCTTTTTTATTTGTGTGGAAAGTACCTTCAAATTATTGGTTCTACCTGGAGCGCATTATCAGTTTCACACAAGAATTTCTAATGTTGGTATGCAGATACATGTGGCGCCCAAATCTCATGTTGATATAATTTAGAGGCAGCCACAGTACTAGAGTTATGTAGAAGTATCATTCAACTGATCAGACAAATAGTAATGTGCAACTTAAAGTACAGGTGTATCTCTGTAAATTAGAATATCATCAGTAAGTTAATTTTTTTCAGTAATTTAATAACAAAAATGAAACTCATATATGATATAGATTCATTACACACAGAATGATATATTTCAAGCATTTCTTTCTTTTATTTTTGATGAGTTTGGCTTACTGCTAGTGAAAACCCAAAATTCAGTATCTCATAAAATTAGAACATTGTGAAAAAGTTCAATATTGTAGACTCGTGGTGTCACATTCTAATCAGCTAATTAACTCAAACCACCTGTAAAGGTTTCCCGAGGCTTTAAATGGTCTCTCAGTCTGGTTCAGTAAGTTACGCAATCATGGGGAAGACTGCTGACTTGACAGTTGTCCAGAAGACAGTCATTGATACCCTCCATAAGGAGGGTAAGTCACAAAAGGTCATTGCTGAAGAAGTTGGCTGTTCACAGATTGCTGTATCCAAGCATATTAATGGAAAGTTGAGTGGAAGGAAAAAGTGTGGTAGAAAAACAGCCTGTGTCCACCAATCCGGCCTGTGTCCACCAATGTGGGCTGTGTCCATCAATGCAGCCTGTGTCCATCAATGCAGGCTGTGTCCACCAATGCAGCCTGTGTCCACCAATGGAGCCTGTGTCCACCAATGGAGCCTCCCTGTGCAGGGCAAGAGAAGAGAGGAAGAGGATTGCTGGCCGGATCATCAGAGCACTAAGGAACATCACTGTAACAGCTTTCCTTTCAATTGCCGTATGTTCCAGCCGCTTGCCTTCACATACAGACCCGACTCCCGGGATTGGACAAGGCGCAGGAGCTGTATGTGACGAAGAGTGGTGGAAACACTCGGCAATTGAAATGAAAGCTGCTACAGCTATGTTCTTCGCTCTGATGATCCAACCGGCTCTCTCTTCTCTCTTCCTCTGGTGCGTTCGCTGGGAGAAGAGCTCCCATTCAACCCTGCCGGCTGGCGGTGCTCACCCCCCCCCTCCAAGGCAGCTCACACTCGCCAGTCCTCATTTTCCACTCGCAAGATGCGAGTATATGTAAATTAAGTTTGCACCTGTTCTCCTCCTGGTTCTCCCACGCTGCCTTGGCGGTCGCTGCACAGAGTCTCAGTCCCTCTCTCCAACAGCGATCACTCCACACGCAGCAGGACTAGTGGGATGCCCCACATGCCCTAGCCAGATCTACAACACAGACGGTACACAATTACATTAGGAGAGCAGTGAGTCATCAAAAATCAAGTTTTAACAAAAAAAAGTCAGCAGTGGCAGCGGACATTGCAAAGACCGCTTATGGACACCAGTGTCCGTGTGCAGACACCTTGCCAATCCCTGTCCATGCTGCATATTACACAAATTAAATAGCATTGATCATTAACCTCTGCTCAGCTTCCTCCCCTCCCCTAATCCAGCCATTTATTAATCTGCTGCTGCAGCCTGCAGATGCAGTCAGAAGTATCTGCTGTTTTGCTTACTTTAATACAGAAGCACTGTCTGTAGCACAGTGTCACCGGTACACACTGCTTCGGTTTCACTTCCAAGTTCCAACTTCCAGCTAGAGCCAGGCCCCTCTAGGTTGCAGCACCGACACAGCTCCCTGCGCTCCTCTGAGTCCTCCCACCCGCCTCTGGCCATGAGTGACATCACGCCGCCGGGATGGGACTAATGAGGTGCGCTGACAAGGAAGGGAGGTGAAGCCAGGTTTTAGCCAGGAGTGCACTCGGCACACTTACAGACCGTTTTTCTGGGAAAAGGCAGCGGTACTGGCTAAAGTGTACAGTGACACCTGCGAGTGCACACCCCCTTCTCCAGAAGATTGTACCGCCCGGGGCATCCGCCCCTTCCGCCCCTGCCTTGTACCGGGCCCTGCCTGCCCACACTGCCAAAATAAAATATATGAGTTTCACTTTTTGAATTGAATTACTGAAATAAATGAACTTTTTGATGATAGTCTAATTTTTTGAGATGCATCTGTATGCTGTATAAATTGCAAGATAAATTGGCAATGCCAATAAAATGGTAAAGGGGTACAAAACAAGCCTAAGACAAAGTATAACAAGTAGTGAAACTATTATAGCACAGAGCTGTCCCAGGCTAGTTACCCCAAAGGCTGCTAGGTGACAGCACAATGCAAAATAATAGCATCTAAGAGAATAGAGTAAAAGAAGAAATCACCAGTAATAAAAAGTAAAGTACAATTCAGTCTAGTGCAAACACAGTTACTTCTTTCTCGTGGGCGGTAACGCCTTTTTTACAAGGAGGAATGCTGCAACTGGTAGACCAAGTGGGCGACCACAAGGATCTCTGGAAAAGCTCCACAGAGGGGAGGCAGAAGGAGATTCTGATCTGGATGTCCAGGTAGCAGCAGAAGTCCCAGGGGGTGTGAAAGGAGGCAGCTGAAGAAACAGGGCCACTGGATTTGAAAGGCAGTATTTTCAGGGCAAGCTAGTACAGTGCCTATCACAGTGATTGGAGCTTAAAGCAGAGCTCCGCCAAAAAGATGAAGTAACGCTTCAAACAAATGGCACCTTTGGGGAGCGGGTACTTGATTTTGACAGGTCCCCGGCTCCCACTTCCGCTCCAATCACCTAGACGATCAGAAGTGGAAGTATTCCTGCCCCCCCCCCCTCCACACAGTCTTCTAGGACACATGACAGCTCCCAGAAGATTGTGGGACCATTCACAAGGTGTAGCGCTGCTCTAGCATGCACAGTGGGCATCTGGCTGTGAACCAGCAAGCTGTCACAGCTGGGTGCCCGCAGTTTACATGCCGGAGCCAGGGACAGATGACAGGAGGGGAGAACGGTTGGGGTGAGCCCATTGCTGGATCGTGCGATAGGTGAGTGGCTTTTTATTAAAAGGCAGCAGCTACAGTTTTTGTAGCTGCTGACTTTTAGATTTTGCACAGGAGACTGTTGCTCCTCTTTAAGATGGAACTGTGTGCTTACTTGGTGGCCCACACACCAGGAACAACGAAGAAAGGCCCCCACCTGGACAGTTGATGAACCCAATCATTGCTGTCCCAACAGGTGCAGTCTCTCTGAGCACCTGAGGGTGGAATTTATGTCCTATGAGTGTTTTGGGAGTCCTGGGGATTGTTGGAGTACACTGGATCTTGGAAAAAGGAACTGAAGGGGCCTTCACCCAGAGCTGGATGAGGTACTTGATTACTCGAAATCTCCTATTACCGCTGGGTAATAGGATATGAGTCCTTTGCCAGGAACATGGCGTGTATGGGAAGAGATGATTGACAAGTAAAGATGAACATTGGCCCTCACCTTTGCTTCCTTGGGGATCATGTTTAGGCACAGGGAGGAGTTAAGGAGATGAACTGAGGGTGCTACACGGCCATTATAGTTCAGTCATGGATTTCACATGAACAGCTGACAACATTACAGTTTCCATGAAGTGTTGTCAGCCCAATAAAGAAAGACTGTATTTATGGCAGAATCTCCAGGAGGGATAAATGAGTGATTTTGTCAAACTTGGTTTTGCTGTAAGGCTCCATTGGGCTTAAAAAAACATCAGTTGTCTTGATAGAACAAAAATTCTCATATAGAGCGTTTTTGTACACTGTTTGGGCGAGTTTAGAGTTTATATTTTTTTTCTACCAGAAAGCTCCAATCAGAAACGTAAACCAGAGGGTTTTTTTTTTCCTACATGTCATCGCTGATCTCAAAATATGCCTGTAATCATCCAAATGTGCATGGACACCTAGGATAACATTGAGCTGCTTCTACAGGCAAAACTCCTGTAGAAGTAGCGATTTTAAGCCGGTGTGCATGAAACCTAAATGTGACCCACATTTTTAAAAAAATTGCATCTAATTTTGCAAAAACTGCTAGCTTGAAGTAAAAATGTCTCCTTCAAAATTAGGAGTGCTTAGTGCTCCTAGTTTTAGAACCCATCATTATGTGACCAGGTAGACAGAGCGTCTATAGGCACTCTCACCAAACAGCAAAGATATACTCATAGATGTGCGCAGCCTATTGCATTAGGGTGTGCACCTTAAAGCTCAAAGACACCTGTGTGTGTGTGTCTACTTATACAGTATCTCACAAAAGTGAGTACACCCCTCACATTTTTGTAAGTATTTTATTCTAACTTTTCATGTGACAACACAGAAGAAATGACAGTTTGCTACAATGTAAAGTAGTGAGTGTACAGCTTGTATAACAGTGTAAAATTGCTGTCCCCTCAAAATAACTCAACACACGGCCATTAATGTCTAAACAGCTGGCACCAAAAGAGTGTACACCCAAAAGTGAAAATGCCCAAATTGGGCCCAATTAGCCATTTTCCCTCCACGGTGTCATTTGACTCGTTAGTGTTACAAGGTCTCAAGTGTAAATGGGGAGCAGGTGTGTTAAATTTGGTGTTATTACTCTCACTCTCTAATACTGGTCACTGGAAGTTCACCATGGCACCTCATGGCAAAGAACTCTCGAAGGATCTGAAAAAAGAATTGTTGCTCTACATAAAGATGGCCTAGGCTATAAGAAGATTGCCAAGAACCTGAAACTGAGCTGCAGCACGGTGGCCAAGACCATACAGTGGTTTAACAGGACAGGTTTCACTCAGAACAGGCCTTGGCCACCTCGCCATTGTCAACCAAAGAAGTTGAGTACTCATGCTCAGCGTCATATCCAGAGGCTGTCTTTGGGAAATAGACGTATGAGTGCTGCCAGCATTGCTGCAGAGTTTGAAGGGGTTGAGGGGGGTCAGCCTGTCAGTGCTCAGACCATACGCCGCACACAGCATCAAATTTGTCTGCCTGGCTGTCATCCCAGAAGGAAGCCTCTTCTAAAGATGTTGCACAAGAAAGCCCGCAAACAGTTTGCTGAAGACAAGCAGACTAAGGACGTGGATTACTGGAACCATGTCCTGTGGTCTGATGAGACCAAGATAAACTTATTTGGTTCAGATGGTGTCAAGGGTGTGTGGCAGCAACCAGGTGAGGAGTACAAAGACAAGTGTGTCTTGCCTACAGTCAAGCATAGTGGTGGGAGTGTCATGGTCTGGGGCTGCATGAGTGCTGCCGGCACTGGGGAGCTACAGTTCATTGAGGGAACCATGAATGCCAACATGTACTGTGACATACTGAAGCAGAGCATGATCCCCTCCCTTTGGAGACTGGGACACAGGGCAGTATTCCAATATGATAACGACCCCAAACACACCTCTGAGACGACCATTGCCTTGCTAAAGAAGCTGAGGGTAAAGGTGATGGACTGGCCAAGCATGTCTTCAGGACCTAAACCTTTTGAGCATCTGTGGGGCATCCTCAAACGGAAGGTGGAGGAGCGCAAGGTCTTTAACATCCACCAGCTCCGTGATATTGTCATGGAGGAGTGGAAGAGGACTCCAGTGGCAACCTGTGAAGCTCTGGTGAACTCCATGCCCAAGAGGCAGTGCTGGAGAATAATGGTGGCCACACAAAATATTGACACTTTGGCCCAATTTGGACATTTTTACTTAGGGGTGTACTCACTTGTGTTTCCAGCAGTTTAGACATTAATGGCTTTGTATTGAGTTATTTTGAGGGGACGGAAAATTGACACTGTTATACAAGCTGTACACTCACTACTTTACATTGTAGCAAAGTGTCATTTCTAAGGTGTTGTCACATAAAAAGATATAATAAAATATTTACATAAATGTGAGGAGTGTACTCACTTTTGTGAGATATTGTATATGACACCGGAACATTGATCTCTCTCGGTGAAAGAGAAAAGTGTAAACACTAGGGATGAGCCCGATGTTCATGAACATCGGGTATTCGCCGAATAGCAAACAATTTGGGGTGTTCGCTGCAAATTCGAAAGCTGCAGAACACCCTTTAAAAGTCTATGGGAGAAATCAAAAGTGCTAATTTTAAAGACTTTTATGCATGGTATTGTCATAAAAAGTGTTTGGGGACAGTGTTTGTTAAAAACAGTCATTTTTTCGGGAGCAGTGATTTTAATAATGCTTAAAGGGAAATATTACTTTAAATTTCGTACCTGGGGGGTGTCTATAGTATGCCTGTAAAGTGGCGCATTTTTGTGTTTAGAAAAGTCCCTGCACATAGACTTTAACGGTGTTCGCGTGTTCGAACAGATTTTTTGACTCTTTGTATGTTCTGCTGCGAACTGAACCGGGGGGTGTTCGGCTCATCCCTAGCTCTTATGGCATAAGCGACAAAAGGAAGATTTTCCCATCTTTCTGCCTGCACACATAGCAATAATACTAATGTGCATGGAGTGATTAGGGTGTGCTCAGACAAATCTGGCACACCCTGTGCACACGCCTATGGATATACTGTAGCGAGATGTCATCTTGAAGCAAACTTGCTCTGCTATTTCCTATACCCCTGGACATTATACAATAAGCCCCACCGCTGACCATGGTGAGCAGGCATACTGTATGTCAATGAGGAGACTCATATAAGACCAGTTGCAAGCGTTGACTCCACACTTAAGCTGGCCATACAACAGTAGCATGTTATTTGAAAAATTGTATTTTTGAAACATTTGTTACATTTTCTAATGGTTGGTGGGATAAAATCAACACTCCTTTTTGACCTTAATGATGGAAAAAAATTTCTCGAACAAGCAAAATTCTAACTGAATGTGTTTTTTGTTTGGAAAAAATTATAATGTGCATGTTCTAGGCACAACAGAAACTTGTTTAATACATCTGGGATTCTATTCAAGTAGTAGCTATTGCCAAAAAAACCCCAAATAAAATAAAAATAAAATAAAATTAGTTACGGTAAATCAATGATGGCAAGATCGAATGCCCTGATGGACAATTTTTCTGAATTTGAAATTTGAATGAAATTATTATACTGATGTCAGGCAAGCTTGTGTGAGTGCAAATGTTTTATCTTTTAAAAAAATCTGGAGATTTAATTGCACTAGGTGAGGGCGCTCTTCCTCCATTCTTCTATTGCAACCCAAGGTAGTTTTGTAGTGCTGAGTGATAGACCATATATAACTAAGCATACAGAGAGTGTACATTCTTTCTTTTTTCTGTCATTCCTTGGTATTTTGATCACCCTAATGATTTCTTTAGTGGGATGCAATTTACTCTGGCAGAGACTGCAAGTTGTATAATGACATAAAATGGTCTTTGTAAGAAAGTTCATTATTAGTTAATTAGTAAATAGCCCTGATTTTAGGAGCCACAAGTGTTGGTTTCAATGTATTACAGATAAAGGGTATCTGCTTTTCAGTCAGGAGTTTCCATTTCCGGTGATGAATTGCAGTGTAAGCTGATCCATTGAACAATACATTTTTGCTGGACAAGGGCTTGTTGATCCTGTGAATTTTTAAAACGTTAAAAGATTTTTGCATGTAATTGTGACATTGTACATACAGTACAGTAGGTGACTGAACAATATCTTTTTGACTTTTAAAAGCAGAAGTAACCCAAACAACCAAAGATAAGCTTTCATCTGAACATACTATGGTGTTAAAAAGCTGATGTCCAATTTTACATATTGACCTTTGCACTAGTTTTAAAGGAAAGTTATAATGGTTCAGGGGTAATTTTAAAGTGAATACTGTATGTTTTTGAACTAATATATATATTTTTTACTATGTCTATAACATCTTTTTTTTTTAATACATGGTGCACCCATGACAGTAGAATTACAGAGCACTATAAGATGGGAGTTGTAAATAAAGAGTACAGCAAAATCAGCTTACTTTCATACTATCTCTTTCTGCTTAAATTTTTTTAGAGCACAATCGTAATAGACAAGCAAAGAGGGTCACGGAAGCAGAAAAGGAGAATAAGTCACTGACTCATTTACCTGTAAATTTCATCTTGAGACTGAGCATCTTGAGAAAAAAAAGAAAGTAAAAAATACAGACACCTAGGTGTTCCTGCACATACACGCAAAGCCCTGATACCTCATCTTAATGCTGACGCTTGCCTTTTCCAATTTGCCTTATGAACATTGCTATTGGCCAGTTAGGAAGCAGTAAGCACCCAATTACATTGCCCGGAATTCTAGCAATCTGTGTTCTAGGGTTGCAGTCTGTGTTCGATCCTGGGTGCATACTGCCCTAGACATTAGTACCACATGGTGAACCGTCCAGCTCGTCCGGTCGCAGGACCTGTCAGTCTCTCATAGACTTTTGCTGGCAGAGGAGCTGAATAGAGCACCTATGCCTTCAACCCACACCTAATCGCTGGAGTTTCATGCACTGGGAATAAATGTCTATGTACATAAAGCCTTATAGATAATCAATTATAATGATGGGCCAAAAGGAATGTGTGGGGGCAGGTGGAAGCACCAAGGTGGTGGCTGTTTAAGTTAACGGGATTTTTTTTTTTTTTTCTTGTCAAATTTGTTTATTACATTTTAACAATTAGTATACATAAGTACATATGGTGGCAGCAGAAGAAAAGGTCACATATATGGTAATAATATTGGGTTGTAGTTCCAACATAAACTAAAAGTGGTTTAACTAAAACAATTTTAGCAAGGATCTAACTACTCAAAGGATTGCGTCATACATTGTATAAGAGAGGATAAAACCAGGTTAATATAAGATGGCCTCCGATAAAAAAAAAGGTCTTCATTATTATCAAGAGTATAGTTTTTAAATAATAATAAAAAAAAAAATAATAATTTATTATAGGATCTAAAATCTTATACTACATATTGGAATGTACAATTGGTATAATGATAGCCAAGGAAATAAAAGTTCTGCCACCAGAACTATATAAAGAGTTAATTTGAAAGAGGAGAGAGAGAATAGGGGGAAAAAGTAGAAGCGAGAAAGAAGATAAAAAAAAAGATAATCTTAGGTAGGAGAAAAAATAGATAGGTAAGAAAGAAATTAGAGTTAGTAGGGGTCCCTGGGGTAGTACATGGTAATAAACACATACCATGAATGCAGAGAACGGAAGTATAAATTGACATTACCAATGTCTTAGTAGGGAAGCATCAAAATTGGAAGGCAAAAAGTGAGTCATCCAGGGATTCCATATATTCTCAAAGTTGGATATTTTATCTTGAGTTATAGCCTCTGTTTTGGCATGGATCATTGCTTGATTGACTCTATTTTTAGTTTCAGCAATTATTAAGGACGGGATTTTCAAGCTTTGGCAATTGTTTGTTTCGCGGGTTAATGGGATATTTTAAGTAGAAGAAAACCCTGCTATTGTTTTCAGCCAAGGAAGCCACCATGTTGGCCTCTGTTTGATCTTCATCTGCCATGATTCTGCACATGTGATCAGTTATGACACCAGCCATTGGATGGTTCGAAAGTTTGGTTGAGAGCACATCCAATGTGACAGTTACATTCTCAGCACATGCCGGAAATGTAACTTTTTAAACGGTTAAATCTATAGGTTTACTTCCGCTTTACAGGCGGTCCCCTAGTTACAAACATCCGACTTACAAATGACTCCTACTTACAAACGGAGGGAGACAACAGGAAGTGAGAGGAAATCTACCCCTAGGAAGGGAAATTCACTCCTGTAAGAGATATTATCTGATGCTTTATCACCAAGGCTTGTTTCCACAACAACCCAAAATTTTCAAAATCCAATTGTCATTGGGACAGGAAGTGAGGTGAAATTTTCTGAACAAGGGCACAGACAGCAAAACAAATGTTACAGGGGTGTTAACCCTTCCCTATGATAACCAAAAAGCTTAAAAATAGTTTTTTTGGCTGGAGCTACACTTGAAAAATGTACCTGTTCCGACTTACAAACAGATTCAACTTAAGAACAAACCTACAGACCCTATCTTGTTTGTAACCTGGGGACTGCCTGTATTGACATTAGCACAATAGTTCTCAACAGCTTCAAACCTCTAACAATTGTACAAGATTTGGGGTGTTACATTATTCAATCTAGATTAATCAGAAGATGACAATCCAGACACGAAATATTGTCAATTAGCTAGCAGGGAAAGATTAATGCTGAAATAAATGTAAGAGTCATTTAGCAGCTAGCATGCAGTTCCTAGGCCAGTTTGAATGAAATATTGTTACATTTGACTGTAATATGTTTAACAGGCTTACCAAAGCAAAGTGCATCATTACATGGCAGCCAACCAGTGTTTTTGTTTGCTAGAGGTTTTCTCAACCATGCACATCATGAATACTTTGAAATAACTATACTTTGCAACGATTCTTGGTAATAAATGTCACATTTATATGTTGCGTGAACAACTGTTTAGTCTGTTTTTTATTCTGGATGCACTGCTTGGCGGACAAAGTTCTCTTCCAACCCAGTTTCACCTGTAACACTGTCAAAAATACGAGCGTGAAATGTGGAGAGAGCTAACCATTGCAGACACCTTAATCCATTCCTGCAGTCAGTGTTCCTAGAAGCTGTTTATTCAAAGTCCATTCATTCAGCCACTGGTATCTCAGCATGCACAATCATATTAGACATTTATTGGCAGTTTGTTTGACCTGAATGCAATTAACTTAATGTCTTTAAAATTGTAAAGGTATGCTAATAATTCAAGCCAGTAGAACTGTATATAGTTGTATATGAATTATCATTATTTTCATGATAACATATTTTGAGGAGCTCAGGGATGGAACCTTCTTTGGAATTCAGTATTACAATCACCATTACTCACTTTATCCACTTCCACTCCGGGCCTTTTCTGGCACTTTTTGTTCACATGTAACAATCAGTATTTTTTTGCTAGAAAATTACTTAGAAGCCCCAAACATTATATATATTTTTAACGCAGAGGCCCTAGAGAATAAATTGGTGGGTTTTGCATTTTTTTTAATGTCTCATTATATATTTACGCAGCGGTTTTTCAGATGCACTTTTTTGGGAAAAAATACAATTTCTTATTTTAAATGCAAAAAAACAGTCAATTTTTTTTGTAAACAGCGACAAACTATATAAACTTTACTTTCCATCAGTGGCGCTTTAAAAGCCTTTACAGGTTACCACTTAAGATTTACAGAGGAGGTGATGATACCTCACATGTGTGGGACGATCGCTGTTTGCATGCATGCAGGACCAAAGCACGAGCTCACCTTTGCGTGCAAGCATGGGGGGAACGGGGTACTTTAATTATTTGTATTTTTTTATCACTTGTGACAGCAATAGGCATGTGACAGGTCCTCTTTATGGAGAGATCTGGGGTCTATAATACCCCAAATCCCTCCTCTGCACTTAAAAGCATTCAAAACACCAAGCTGGTGCTGATGATTTCCGGTGGGATGGGAGAGTCTGAGAGAGCCAGGAAAGGCAACGGGAGGAAGGGGGTCTCTCTGTGTCTTTAGGGAGGTGCCAGCAATCCTCCTTCCTTCTTCTATAAGCAGCTGGAACTCACATGCTGTGGCCTGTCTGTGACTTGTTTCTCATGCAGACTGACTGACCATGGGCAGAGCCCTCTCCCCTTTTATTTACAGCACAGGGAGAAAGAGGCAGAGTTTAGAGAAAGTGTGGGAACTTGGTTAACTCTTTCCCTCCCGGTTAGGCAGCAGCTAACTAGAACATTTTGCAACCTGCTTACAGGTGTGCTTAATGAAGTGCACTCCTGTGACCCACAGGAGAAGTAGGACCAAAGAGCTTTGGTCCTACTTCTCCTTTAGGTGTACATTAGGATTACAGCAGGTGTTATTGTAGGAGTGCAGCACTTGCACAGATCCCCCATCAGCATTGTGGGATTTAGATTGCTTAGCAGATAACATCACACAAAATAAAAAAGGTCAATTACACAAAAAGTAAACCATTTTTTTTAACTGTTAACGTGTTTTTATTGTGGAAGGGAAAAAGAAGACAAAGGTTGAAATGGTCAGATATACTGGAGTTCAGCTTTAAATGGAATCCAATTGCTTTCTTGGAGCAAAATAGACTCTATTCTTTCAGATTTTAGGTACATGAAGACATTGACTTTTATTTAGGGAAATATTGTGTTCCACTATCTCAATAGTTTCCTTTCCTTTTCCTGTTACTTCCTGCACTGTCTGTCTGGATCGTGACCTCTGAATTTATCTCTTCTCCTTATCTGTAATACATGGCCAATTGGCCATATTTCATATTGTTTCTGCCATGGCAAGAAGTGAATTATATACAGGGTTCAGTTGGGACCAAAACTAAGTATTTTCGTATCAGGAAGAAATCTGCTTAAAATAGGTGCTAAAAAAGGAGCATAAGGCAGGAGCTGTATGTGTTGCCCATAATAACCAGTCGCCTTTTCCATGTTGTTTTTGTGTGGCTCGGTGTTTGAGACTGAAGGGGGGATTTCTCTGGCTGCTATGGGCAAAAAGACCTGCAGATAGGTTTAATAAGTAAATATATGGCAAACCAAATCAACCAAATGGTTATTATTTGCTTACAACATTCACTAATAATATGATATGACCTGTGGCCTCTTGCTGTACCGCCAAGGTGAACTGTGTTTGCTCCTAATTTATACATCGCTATATTTACAGTGTATCCACGGTTGGGTTGGTTCAGGGGCAGCTCCAGACAATTTTTTTGGGGGTGCTGTGTGGGTGCTGAAAGTATAAATGGTGGTGCTAGTGCGGCACAAGTCGCCCTCTTGTGGGCGTGATCAAAAAGTGGGTGTTTTTTCATGGTCTCTCCCATTGTATAGTCAAAATAGGGCCTTCGGGCACACAGAATTGTTGGAGTAAAACATGCTTGAATGGAACCAGCGATGTTAAACCCCAGCATGTATAAGGGCCAGCAATGATAACCCCTAGTACATGTTAGGGCCAGCCAGAACACCCAGCACAGCATAACAGTGAGGGACAGTACACAGCATATAGTGCAGAGCAGGAGTGACCCCTTAGAGTGCCCAGATTAGGAGTGACCTCATAGAGAGAGTGCCCCCTTTAAAGGGCCCAGAGCAGGAGAGTGCCGCCTTTAGAGGGCCCAGAGCAGGAGAGTGCCCCCTTTAAAGGGCCCAGAGCAAGAGAGTGCCCCCTTTAGAGGGCCCAGAGCAAGAGAGTGCCCCCTTTGGAGGGCCCAGAGCAAGAGAGTGCCCCTTTTAGAGGGCCCAGAGCAGGAGAGTGACCCCATATACAGTGCCCGCAGTAGGACAGTGACCCTCATATACAGTGCACACAGCAGGACAGTGACCCCCTTATACAGTGCCCACAGCAGGACAGTGACCTCCCATATACAGTGGCCACAGCATGACAACGACCCCATATACAGTGCCTACAGCAGGAGAGTTCCCTTTTTAGAGTGCCCAGAGCAGAACAGTGGCCCTTAAAAGGGGCCCAGAGCAGGAGAGTGGTCCCTTAGAGAGAGTGCCCTTTAGAGTGCCCAGAGTAGGAGACAGATGGTGACCCAACACAGAATGCCCACAGCAGGATGGTGATCCCATATATACCCACAATGGCAACAGCAGGAGAGTTCCTTCTTTAGAGTGCCCAGAGCAGAATAGTGGCCCCTTTAGAGTACCCAGAGCAGGAGAGTTCCCCCTTAGAGACAGTGCCCTTTATAGCACCCAGAGCAGCAGAGGGGCCCCTTTAGAGCGCCCAGAGCAGGAGAGTGGCCCCTTACACAGTGCCCACAGCAGGGTGGTAACCCCCATACACAGTGCCCACAGCACAATGGTGACCCCATTACACAGTGCCCACAGCACAACGGTGACCCCATTACACAGTGCCCACAGCACAACGGTGATGCCATACACAGTGCCCACAGCACAATGGTGACCCCATTACACAGTGCCCACAGCACAATGGTGACCCATTACACAGTGCCCACAGCCGGATGGTGACCCAATACACAGTGCCCACAGCAGGAGAGTTCCCTTTTTTAGAGTGCCCAGAGCAAAACAGTGGCCCCTTAGAGTGCTCAGAGCAGGAGAGTTCCCCATTAGAGACCATGCCCTTTAGAGCACCCAGAGCAGGAGAGTGGCCCCTTTAGAGAGAGTGCCCTTTAGAGTGCCCAAAGCAGGAGAGTGGCCCCTTACCCAGTGCCCACAGCAGGATGGTGACTCCATACACAGTGCCCACAGCAGGACGGTGAATCCATACACAGTGCCCACAGCAGAAGGATGACCCCATACACAGTGCCCATAGCACGACGGTGACCCCATACACAGTGCCCACAGCAGGATGGTGACCCCATACACAGTGCCCACAGCAGGACGGTGACCCCATACACAGTGCCCACAGCAGGATGGTGACCCCATACACAGTGCCCACAGCACAACGGTGACCCCATACACAGTGCCCACAGCACAACGGTGACCCCATACACAGTGCAAGAGCAGGAATGTGACCCCATGGAGTCCAATGGTGCACTGTTATGGGGACACCTGTTTGGGCCTGTTTGGGCACTGTAAGTAGCAGGCACAGGCACTCCTGATCTGCGTGGCATTCTAATGATTGCAGTACATGTGCCCAATAAGAGGGCTGATATCCAAGGATTTCACTGCTCAGTCCAGATCAGGCATGCCCCTCAGTCAGTGCCTGTGTAACGCTGCTATAGATCAGAGGACTGGAAAGCCCCCCCCCCTCTCTTCCAGGCTCAGCAGCGACATTAAAAACAGAACGATGCCTGTAGCAGTGATCGGTCTCGCTCCTCCTAGGCCTTCCTCCTTGGAGCACACCATGTGACACATACACCCCTCTTATCCTCTGACACTGGCAGGCTCAGTCAGCTCTGCAGACTGCAATGCACTGAGTGCAGCATCTCCTTTCTGCTCCCTCCTCCTCTCTCTCCTTAGAATACCTGCTTCCTTCAGGTTCCTGGGGCACTGCACAGGGCTGGGCTCTCTCGGCTGCTTCCATCCCATTCATCTTTTGGTGGCAAATGCAGGAGATAGCATGTGTCACCACCCAGCACTGGATAAATCCGCCACTGATGCAGGCTCACCGCCCAGCCCCTGCCGGGTCTAACTGATCATTAGCGGCTGTATCCCTCTACTTCACAAAAGAGTCCCTAGCCTCTTGCAGACAGGATTCACAGCAGGTATCAAATAGTTTTTTAAAAATCCTGTGACTGTACTGTAATACCTCTGTGGAAATTTTGGGGGTGCTATGAGGGTGATGGAATATTTTTTTGGGGAGCTTCAGCACACCCAAGCACCCATTTGGCACCGCCACTGGGTTGGTTAGTGTACATTAGGGGTCTCCAAAGTATGACCCATTAGCCACAGCCAGCCTGACCTGCAGCAATTTGTCCTGTATTTGCATCATGCATTTCCATGGTACAGGTGGCAGTGGCGGCTGGTGTTTCTTGTTGGGGGGGTGGCAAACAACCACCCCCCCGCAGCACCTCAAACACTCCCTCCCACTCGCTGTCTGCCGGCCCATCGGCACTTAGCCCATCTAGGCGGCAGACACATCGGCAGCGGTGGGGATTGGGCAGCGGCAGGGATTGGGCAACGGTGGGCACATTGGGCAGCAGCGGGGGTTGGGGTATCAACTGAAATCAGGCTGCTGTGGGCATCAAGCAGCGGCTCCTGTGTCTTTTCCTCCTCGCTTCGACCGTGCGTCTCCTCCCCTCCTCTTAGGCATCCAATAGGATCGCCTGTCTTTTCAGCCAATCGGGTGATGAGTATCAGACCCGCTTCCTGATTGGCCTGAAGGAGGATCAGTGTTGCATTTATTCGCTGTTGTAACACCTGGGTGGGCTCATGGCGCAATGCTCTGCGCCACTAGCCCATCCTATTTTGAAGCCTAATAGAGCCTAATCAGGTGCTTCAAAAAAACACCCCCCCGCTGTAATTCATGCGCCTGGCATCCTGAAAGGGGCTAGATGCATGAATAGGGAGTAGCAGCCGTGGATAATAGAGCATCAATTAGGATGTGGCAATGTCCCATAATGGCAAAAGCGATATAGCCAGCACTTGGCTACATTTATTTTTTTTTTACACTGACTAGTTAAGTTGTTTTCTAGAGACATTTTGTAATCCCCAGTGATATGATCTGCCTGATCATGTGACCACTGTAATTGACTGGACCGGTTCTTGATCAATACTAGAGACTGGGAGCAATCTTTGACAGGTTAATCTCTGTTCTGGGAGCACACAGCAAGCCCGCTTTCAGCAATGAAACCTTTGCCACCAATAGACACATACGTGCGGCTTGTGGGCATTAAAACTCAACCTCTTTACCACCACACCAGGGCCGTTTTTAAGGCAGGGCAAAAGGGGCAGCTGCCCTGGGCCCTGTCATTGGTGTGGGGCCCAAAGCAGCTGCCTAATACTTGGCAACTATCCCAGTTTAAATTCCCTTGTCCCTTGAGGTTTCAGTCCCCTTGCTGTGTCTCGATATCTCGGTGTAAAGTTCTATTACTAATGCTGCCCAGCTCTGCCCTATTGTTGTGTACAGATGACTCACCTGCAGACCCTGTGTTTACATGTAAATACCGACATTGATATGTAAATAGTGACGATATTCATATGTAAAGTGGCAGACCGGCAGGATTCATATGTAAAAAAAGGCGGCATTTATATGTATATCATGCCCCCCTGGAGGTCATATCCACCATCATCTATACTGAATGCTGCCCACTGGGGAGGTAAAGGCCATACTTGAAAGTCCTGCCTACAACTGTGGTCATTAAGCCTACCATCAGCCTGTTCTGCAAAGGTAAGCAAATTAGTGTGGGGGGGGGGCGTAGTGGGGGTTGTGCAGAGGTAGGCAGCGAAGGAATTACAGTCTGGGGTGCACAGAGGTAAGTAAGGTAGGTGCAAATATGAGCAGAGGAGGCAGGTAGAGTTAAAGGGGAGGAGGAGTGGAGAGAATGGGGGAGGTTTGGGGTGCAGAGGTTAGCATGGGTTTAAGGATGCAAAGTTGTACTGACAGGGTGGATAAAGATGTAGGTCATGTGTAGGGCAGCCCATTCATTTCAATGGGCTGCTCTATGTGCTACAAATGCGGAAGAAACTCCCAAACCCTTTTCCAAAATCAGTGAGCAGTATTGATGTACAGTAATCTCTAGCAACCAATCAACAAGCAGAAATGATGTGCTGTAACCTCTAGCAACCAGTCAGTGAGTGGTAATGATACACTGTAACCTCTGGCAACCAATCGCAATCGCTGTCTGATCTGATTCAGTAAACTGATTTTGAGTCTAGCTGCTTTTTATTGTATGTCTCAAAGCAGGTGGAGAGCAAAACTGCATGGAGGGGGGCCCAAAAATTTTTTTTGCCCAGGGTCCAATCAATATTAAAGACGGCCCTGCACCACACATATGCATTACATGAGCGGCAAAAGGTTAAAGTAGTTCTAAACGTGAAAGTTTTTTTTTTAACTTTAAAGTGGATGTAAACATGGTTTACTAAATTTGACCTATGCACATATATCTGTAGTGTTTTCTTATCTCTCTCCAAAGCACTAAGTTAAAACTGTATTTTTGCTGTTTCTTTGCCCTGTTAACAGCATGATAACTTCTGACAAGTTCTCCAGGAGATAAAAGCAGAAGTTTGTGTGTGTGTGTGTGTGTGGGGGGGGGGGGGGTGCTATAAATAGATAAGCAGAGAGCTTGTCTTGTCACAGTACAGATCTGAAAGTATCTTTGTTCCGCTACCTACGTGGAGGGTGTGTGTGCGCCTTTCCTCCAATCAGCTGTCTCCCAGTGTAAGCCAAGACTACACTCCCAGTGCTGAATGAAGAAGTGAAAATTCTAACCTGATGTAAGAATTCTAAAGAATATAGCAAGCTGGAGACAGCAGATATACATATAAAACTTATGTAGGGAGATTTGTTTCATCTCTGTGTATCATCTGAGACTGTTCACTTCACTGGGTATATGTGAGAGTTTACATCCACTTTAACACATTCTCTGCATTAAGGTGAAAAATCTCTCCCACTGCCTGTGTCCCCTCCCTAACACTTACCTGACTCCTCTATTGATTCAGCGCTGTGCCTGGCTGCAGGTCTTCTCTCCTCTCTTTCGGGTCTCACAGGATTTGCTTTGAATAGTGAGGGTCAGTAGCTCCTGCTGCTGTCAATTTAATCCAGTGATGAGGGAGCGAAGGGTGGGGCCGAGCTACTTTGTGTGTGTCTATGGGCGCTCACAGACCGTCTTGGGAGCGAGCCCGCACACGTGCCACCATAGCAAGTGACGGCACAGGACTCTGAAGAAACAATACGGTATACATCAGAGTGCATGTGCCGGTGACGTCAACGGCTGCATCAAAAGTAAATATTTTCTAAACGGTCCGTAGTGTTTTTGTCTAAGATGGGAAGATGTTCTCAGTCTGCTGCAGGCAGGAGGAAGCATTTCTCTCCTCAACTCCAGTGATCAGATTACAACATTGTATGGTTAGCAAGTCACAAGGTGAGAGACTGCTGCAGAGTTTCACCCATGTCAGACATTTGTGAACACAACCAAGAACTGCACAGGCCCCAGGATTTAGACAATGGATCATCAGTTCAGGGAGTAGATGCTGGCCGTGGATGTTGCCTGAAAAAAGATGGTGCCATTCTTCTAAAAATTAATTCAGATCAAGGCATTGTGTGGGGAAGTACTGTGATCCCTTTAAGAGGTAAAAAAATATCTGTAAATGTTACACTTACAAAGTACTTACTAAAATATACATCTGCTTCTTGGTTCACTTTAATATTTTTCAAACACAAATGTATTTCATTCACAAACGTATGTGTGCTTCTAAAGGAGCACACCCCAGATAGCAAGCATAACTTGCCAAGAATTTGTGGCAGTGTTGAATTGTAAGTCTGTTAACTTGCTGCACATTTTCACTGGCAAGTTGTACACTTGCAGAGCACTTGAAGCACAAGTTCTAGTTGACACTTTTCCAATTTGTAACACATTTGCCAAATTTCTAGCAAGAGCAAAGTTGCAGTTGTGAGTCTACAGCAGTGGTCTCCAAACTGTGGCCCGGTGGCAAGATGTGGCCCTTTGCATGCTTCTATCCGGCCCTTGGGACACTATTCCTCCAACTGACAATAATGATGAGGCACCATCCCTCCCACTGACACCAAATGTGGCACAATTCCTCCTATGAAAACCAATGATGGGGCACTATTCCTCCCACTGACACCAATGATGGGGCACTATTCCTCCCACTGACACCATCGATGAGGCACTGTTCCCCCTACTAAGACCAATGATGGGGCACTATTCCTCCCACTGACACCATCGATGAGGCACTGTTCTCCCTACTAAGACCAATGATGGGGCACTATTCCTCCCACTGACACCAATGATGGGCCACTATTCCTCCCACTGACACCATCGATGAGGCACTGTTCCCCCTACTAAGACCAATGATGGGGCACTATTCCTACCACTGACACCATTGATAGGGCATTTTTTTCTCCTGCAAAGACCAATAATGGGGCATCATTCCTCTTACTGACACCATCGATGGAGCGCTATTCCTCCTGTTAAAACCAATAATGGGACAGTATTTACTCCCACTGATGCCGGGACATTTTCTACTCACACTGGCCAAAGTCTGGCCCCCTTGAAGCCCGAAGGACAGTAAACTGGCCCTTTGTTTAAAAAGTTTGGAGACCCCTGGTCTACAACAAGAGCTCTGCAAGTCTACAGCATGAAAATTCAGCCACAGTGACCCCTGTGGTGGGATGACTATTGCACAACATAACTAAAGCAGAACTTGCAGCAGGCTTGCAGATGTTAGCAAAGAAAGCTGATTTGGAATCATGCAATGTGGACTTGTGAAGCCTGGCAAGTCTAGCAAAAGCTTAGCAAGTCATTTTCAAACTTGCAGCTCAATTGCTTGCTATGTGGGTGATAGACTTGGATACCCATCTTGCAGGATCCACACTGGCTGTCTGCGTTTTTTTCTTTTCTGCTACTAAACATGTTATTTGAAGACCACAAGAATCAGCTATGTGAAGGAGACGTGTTCTGGGCACATTGCTTACCGCCGCTCTGTGGTCGCACTGCTGGAAACTGACCGCTGAGATTTAAAAATCCTCTGGGATGTAAAATACTTGTGTACTTAATTGAGAAGGCAAAGCATTAATGATCTAATGAAATCCTGTTAGCATTATACAAGTGCTGATCTTTATACTGCCGGGTACCTTCTTCTATAAATTCTAGTGACCTGTGTATATAATTTGTGCTGGAGCCTGATTAGAGAGTATGGTTCTGTATGATGTCAGTGCTGTAACCATTCATCTCCCTAGACTTTGTCTTCTGTTTTATCACTGCCCACCTGGGGAGAGTTAATGGTCTCCTGGCCCTGGGAGGTATGTAGTGGTGTCCACAATGGAATGACAGGCTTTAGAAGAAGCCCACAAGGACACAGGCTGGGAAAGTTTTTGTCAGACTTTTTTTTACTGCACACCACTTGAAAGGGACAATAAGCCAGACAGGCATCTGGTAAAATAAAATAAAATGTAGCCTTTTGAGTACAGGGTACCTCACTATGTGACTGGCATGCTCCTTGGATTAAAGCGTTCAGGGGCATACAAAAATAGCAGGGCACGGCTGCATTTGGGGCCGTACATATCATGCAAACACATGTATACAATCTGTAAATGCGTATATGCATACATGTGTGGCGTCATTAGAGGATTGTACTCACCTAAAAAGGAGTACTCTAAGCGCATATTTTACGCAGGATCTTCAATTAGCTCTATCAGCAAAATCCTGCGTTCCAAGCAGAAAATATGCATATGCCCTTATGCTTTACATACACTTTAACCACTAGCCTAGTGGGCACTTTTACCCCCTTCCTGCCCAGGCCAATTTTCAGATTTCAGTACTGTCACATTTTGAATGACAATTGCGCGGTCATGCAACACTGTACCCAATTTAAATTTTTAGCATATTTTTTTGAGACAGATAGAGCTTTCTTTTGGTTGTATTTAATCACCACTGGGTTATTATTATTTTTTTTTTTTGCTAAACAAACGAAAAACTGAAAATTTTGAAAAAAAAACCAAAACTTTTTCTTAGTTTCTGTTCGCTGATGAGGCTGCACTATTGGGCACTAATGGGCTGCATATATGGGCATTGATAGGCTGCACTGATGGGCACTGATGAGGAGGCACTGATGAGGCTTCACTGATAGGTAGCACTAATGGGCACTGATAGGCAGAACTGATGGGCAGCACTGATGGGCACTGATAGGCGGCAATGATGGACACTGATAGGCATCACTGATAGGCGGCAATGATAGGCGGTAATGATAGACATCACTAATAGGCACTGACAGGCAGCACTGATGGGCACCAACAGGCAGCACTGATGAGCACTGATTGGTAGCAATGATTGGCACTAGTTGGCACCACTGGTGGGCACTGATTTGCAGCAATGGTGGGCACTGATTAGCAGCTTTTCTGGGCACTGTTAGGGCTGCACTGTTCATCAGGGCACTGTCAATGCCCATCAGTGCTGCCTGTCAGTGCCTATTAGTAATGTCTATCATTACCGCCTATCATTGCCGCCTATCAGTGATGCCTATCAGTTGATTTTGTTCTGGGAACGGTATGGAAATTCTTTCTACGACTGCAGGAACACAGGGCTTTATATATAATCAGCATTTATACAGTGCTAAGAGCAGCCACATGTATTAGTAAAGGAAATAGTTTGCTTGGGATAGCTTGAGCCAAAAAAATATTTAAAGTGAAGACAAACATATCTGCAATAAGCGCTTTAACATCTATTAAATTCCTTGAAACCTGTTGAAAGTTTATTACTACTATTACTATTGATTGATATATTTCTACTATTGATATGCAAAGGCAAACCCAGACACATTTTTAATTTGAAATCTGTAAATTAAGGTTGAGAAAAAAGCTGTAAGGAAAATTGATTCTACAAAATCATTAGAGTACTTAATGTTTAAAACACTGTGTGCCGGGATGACCATGCACGCATTTACATTTTAGCATTTGTTTTCCTCTAGATTGCCATTTCCAGGATAATTTGGGAACCTTTCTACTGCCAAGCCGTTATCTACAGTTAACCACCTATATCTTGGAAGAAGTAATGAATTATTGAACAAATGAGTGATTTTTTTTTTCCTTTTTCACCATCTAGCTAAAGAGACATTTTGTGACCTTTTGAAACTTTATGGTTCTAATGAATTTTATGTAGAGCCTTGTGGCTGTCTGCAACTTTACTGAGATAAATAAAAAGTGAAGAATAGGACTGACCTTCATCTTTAAGAGGTAATTGCATACTGCTTTTGAGGGATTGATGGAGCTTTGGTCGTTACTCTGGGCTCAATGAAACGACTGAGATTATAAATATATATGAAAACAGACAATTTTACCCTAAGTAATTGTGCTGTAAAACATGTGTGTCAGCGTGGATTTATGTTACAGGAGTAATGTTAGTGTAGGGACAAACACTGTATAGAATCCCCTTATGGATTGTGCAGGCTGCTGTAAAACATCATGTCTTTTTGTGTCCTTGGGATTGGGTGGGTCTAAATTGTGGTCACTTGGAAGTTTTGGCTGAAGACCTTATTTTGTGGTCAGGCTAAACTAGTAGTTTTGTAGCTCGAGTTGTACTCTTTGAAGTACAGGAACCTTGGTAAACTTGCTTAGAATACCCATTGCACTGACATACTGCAGAAGTAAGGTTTAATAAATAAAAATATTTTACTGCATCCATGAGATTATCTAACAGTATGGTGCAAACTATTGCAAGAAAGGACCTATATGTGTGATTTGAAAAAACTGACTACCAGGAACAGAAAAAAGCCTTCAGGCCCCTTTCACATGCTAGATCAAAACTGACCAGTTTACATCAGATTGCACATCTATCTTCTGTTCAGTTCAGTTATAATTTGTATATAGCCTACATATATATATTAATATGTCCATTATTTTGTTTAAATGCTCATACAGAGTATATACAGTATCTACTATATATATATATATATATATATATATATATATATATATATATATGCCTTTATACATATATCTATAACTATATATATAGATATCTATATATAGATTATAGATATATATACACTATGTTACCAAAAGTATTGGGATACTTGCCTTTATACGCACAAGAACTCACTCATGAACTTTAATGGCATCCCAGTCTTTTTCCGCTCAAATTCATCCCAAAGGTGTTCTGTCAGGTTTAGGTCAGGACTCTGTGCAGGCCAGTCAAGTTCCTCCAACCCAAACTCACTCATCCATGTCTTTATGGATAGGAACTCACTGCTCTAGGCAATTATCCCATGATTACACCTCCTGCTAGTCAAGGCACAGGTGCAGGCTTTGCAAATAGCATAGAAGAATCAAGCTACTTGTCCTGTACCTGTACCTCTCTGACCATATGTGACTATTTGGTTTTTATTTGACTAGAATAAAGGTGTTGCATTGGAGTGCAGCCGTCCAGCTTTTTCTCGATTCTTCCATGTCTTTATAGTCCTTGCTTTGTGCACTGGTCCAAATTTGGTGTTGGGGGGATTATGATGTGGGGTTGTTTTTCAGAGGTCGGGCTTGGCCCCTTTGTTCCAGTGAAGGGAACTCTTATGCCCCATACACACGGTCGGATTTTCCGATGGACAATGTCCGATCGGAGCGTGTTGTCGGAAATTCCGACCGTGTGTGGGCTCCATCGGACATTTTCCATCGGATTTTCCGACACACAAAGTTGGACAGCAGGAGATAAAATTTTCTGACAACAAAATCTGATCGCATCAATTCCGACCGTGTGTGGCCTGTTCCGACGCACAAAGTGCCACGCATGCTCAGAAGAAATTCCGACACGGGACAGCTCGTTCTGGTAAATGTAGCGTTCGCAATGGATACAGCACTTTCGTCACGCTGCAATGTTCAAAATGGTTTAATACAGCGCACTCTCTTCTTCTTTATAATGTGACAAGAATTAAGTAGTTTTGATGCTCATATTCATACACACTTCTCACAAACTTCTTTCGTTACTATTTATCGGGATTCCCTCAATATATTTAGATTTCTCACATCTGACAACATATTTTTTTATTTTTTTTTGACTTTAATGTAGATTCTTTTTTTGTGTTTCTCTTTTTTAATTTTGTTTTTTGGTGATTTTGATTTGTACTCCCGAAAATGTTTGTGTGTTTTTTGTGACAAGTTCCCATAACATCATTGATATGTTGTTCTATTTAATCTGTAGGAGATTGTTTGGTGTTGTTGTCCCTTGTTAATTTCACATTGTACTTTAGAAATGTACCTGAATCGTCACCAACAAACTGTCCTTTTTGGATGAAAACACACACAGGAGAGTAGAATTTACCTAAAAAAATTTTATGAAGGGGTCACAACTATAAACAAAGAGGGAGGCAACGCTGGAGAAACTGCAGAAGTGGGTGAAGCCTTGGACCCCCAGGGCAGACATCAATTATTTAAAAGCAAAATTGGTGGTCTGAGGAGTCCATATCTAAGGGAGAGCAGTCTGGTCCAGAAGTCCCAGAGATCCGGAAAGCAGCAGATGACATCTGTGTCCCCAGGCTGTGGTCATACGAGAGACTGCATCTTCTGTCAGACCAGACTGAACCCAGGGCCATCACTCTTTGGTCTTCCTTCCACGCTTCCTTCCAGCCTTTGGCTGTGGTGGTGGAGTTGTGGCAGCAGGAGGAGGAGGAGGAGGGTCGTCGATCTCAATGACATCCGTCTTGTGTGTCAGTTCCCCACTCTCCCCCTTACGTAGGACTTTATAAATCAGGTCCTCAGAGATCTTGCGTTGGCCCTCCTGCATGCCCTGCAATTTGGTGGCAGCCATGCAGGCAAAGGCCTCTTCAGGACTGGGGAAGGCTCTGAGGGACGCCGAAGCCTCCTGGATCAGCCTGTATGCTGAATCCTGCACAGGACTGGGAGTCATCTTCCTGGCTCGTTTATGTGGCAGGCGGAGGGGAGGGGTCTGAGACTCAGTCAGGCTGTTACTTGCCCCAGGCTTCTCTTGGCTGCCACTTAGCCCCGCCTCCTCCTGGCTGACACAAATCCCCGCCTCCTCCTGACTGCCACATTCCACAGCCTCCTCCTGGCTGAGGTCTTCCTGTGTATGAAAAAGGGACATAGTTTTAGTATTTTTTACATCAATCACACACAATTTTCACCTCCTGACTGTTGCAAATTGAATGTTAACAAATATAACAGACTATCATTCTGAGCCCAGCATTTTGCATTCTTGTCCCAATTTTGGGTGCCCACTACTGTCTATTGATATGTAAAACACTTTTTTTAATCAGCAATTAATGATCAATAATAACATCTAGTAAACATCATTTATTTATTGCCCAGAAATCTGTAGAAGAATGCTATACCTGACTCCAGCTGGGCTCCTCCATTTCTTCCTGGCTGGAAGGCCCAGGTTGGACATCGGAAGCCTCAGCTGGGGTGGAAGGAAGAGTGGAAGGAAGAGTAGAGAGTGATTCCCTGACTTCAGTGATCGTACGTAAGACGCGCGCGTTACGATTTATACACACTGCGCATGCGTACAACTCCGCCCGCCCCTGAGGTTCTTTCTATTCTATTCTATTCCCCGCCCCTTTTCGTTCGGCGCAGTGGAGGAAGAGCACATGGCGGATAGACAGCAGGATCGTGCTAATTACAGCAACGAGGAGGAGGAGGAGGAAAGGCCGGAGCCTGAAACGTCCCGATCCAGAAGGAGATTAAAGGACTCAAATATGTCCTTTGGGGAGATGTTGGAGATGGTGGACATCCTGAAGAAGGCCGACTATGATGGAAAGTATGGGCCTTACCCCAACCACAATGTCCGAAAGGCCAAGATCATGGCGAAAGTGGTCAGGAGTCTGCATCGGAAATTCGGGTTACGACGATCGAAAGATCAGCTCAGGAAGCGGTGGTTGGACCTCAAATTACGAGAACATGAGCAGTACAGAAAGATCCGGAGAGTGCTGCAAAAAAGTAAGTAGTTGTGCTGTGTTCCTATTTTTTTGTGTTTATTACGTTCGTGCTGCTCCATGTGCTTTTAGGAACTGTTGTACAGTTTAAAATGTCAACTTTCATGTTCATGGGCACATTATTCGTTCGGATCACACATTTTTAGTTCGGACGATAAAATACCATTGTTTAGGCCATATGCATTTGGCCACCATTTTGACGCCCTATACTTGTCTTCAAAGAATTGGGTTGTGTAGATGGCTTTGTTACTAGAATGAAATGCAAACTAGATTCTGTGTAAGGAGAGGACACTCAGCAGCTGTTTTCACATCTGGACACTGGAGAACTAGTGTGGGACCCCAGAACACCATTTTTATTAGGGGGGGGCACACAGGTGCTCCAGTGTATACTATAGGGGGGGCTACATCTGTGAAGCTTGTACTAAACATGTAAAGTATTGCAGGTTGACAAAGAACACTAAAAAAGCTACATCTTGGAACTCGGCTAAAATAGACAATTGTACCCCACTTCCAAGCAATGTTTCATCTTTATAGTTCTGACATTAAATATCTGTGTGCTAATTATACCATTTTTGTTTTACATAGGGGAGAAAAGACTCGGAGGACACCCCTCATCCGAGGAGACCAGAGCCCCCCCCCTCTGGAAGAAGGGGAAATCCCACCAACACAAGATGAGCAGGAGGAAGAAGACGTGGTGGAACTAGTCACCACAACAGGTGAGTGTCTGCGACCACAGGCTTAGATAAGAGATGGATGCCGGCATATTTTTTAGACCTAATTTATTTTGGGTTTCCTCTCTTTTTAGGTGATCGTGAGGTTGTGGATGAAGAGTCTTTCACATCCGAAAGTGCCCAGATCCTGATCGGGGAGATCATGGGGTGTAATTTACAATTGGAAAACATCAAGCAAAACATCAATGATGTTATTCCAAAATATAAAAACATCATTGATGTTTTGGGGCGAGTTTAAAACCCCTCCAAAATCACTTTCTTCTTTTGTGTGCTACAATGTGCGAAATGCTTTTGTGATTTTTCCCAAAGCCAAATTTGGAGGATGCACACAGTTTGTCAACATGTGCTATCTGCCATCACGGGAGATCAATGGACGCGTTTTGGGGGTGCAACCCCTTCCTCAACAATAAAGTAGCGATGAGGAAGGGGTTTCTCCCCCAAAACATGTCCCTTGATTTCCCGTGATGGCAGATAGCACATGTTGACATTGTGAAATTTGTGTGCATCTTCCAAATTTGGCTTTTCCTGGGGTGACTTCACCCCATCTGAACGCAATATCAAACACAGTTCCTAAATACTCATGTCTGATATTGCCTTCACGTTCTACCAAATGTGAACTTTGTAAGATCAAGATTTGTGTCTTTCTTGTGGGTTTTACACAGGCCTGTTTTCTATAAAATGCACATTTTGATTTTGGATAATGACACCACAAAAATTGGTATACAACAAACATGTTGGTTTGTCAGAAAAACCTTGGGTAAATGCACATGTGATTGTGCTGGTATTAAAAAGATTGTTCATCAAGAATGTGTGGATTATTGTCTCAACACTACAACACTTTTGGGGTGATGTAATTGTTGTTTTATGAGAAAATGGGGGTTATTTCCTAAGGGCAAATCCACTTTGCACTACAAGTGCAGTTTCAGTGCAGTTGCAAGTGCACTTGTAGTGAAAAGTGTCTTTGCATTTAGTAAATAACAGCCAACAGTGCTTTGTATAAGGTTACACAATCACGACATTTTCTGCACTCCACACATTTCTGTCAGGGTCAGCTAAAACAAACACAAGCAGTAAATGTCCACAAAGAAGAGCCTGGGGGGAGATGCCTGTCGAGAACTTGAGGTCCTGCAGGCTTCTCCCTGTGGCCAAATACCACAGGGTAGCGACCAACCTCTGCTCCGGAGTGATGGCTTGCCTCATGCAGGTATCCTGCCTGCTGATATAGGGGGTCAGCGAAGCCAACAAACTGTGAAACACGGGGTCCGTCATCCTGAGAAAGTTCCTGAAATCATCAGGATTATTCTCACGGATCTCACAGAGCAAAGGCATATGACAGAACTGGTCACGCTGAAGCAACCAATTCTTGGTCCATGAACTCCTCCCCACCCTGTTCATGGACTGGACTTGTGTCAAGGTCAGGACCCCAACACCAAGCCCCCGCACAGCACGAACTCTACGAGGAGTACGCATACGAAACATGGCTAGAAAACGGTCGGCTGCTCAGAACGAAGTAACAGAACGCACTGAAGAACAGCAAGGCCTGTGAAGAGCGACCTGAACAACAGCAACGAGCAGGCAAGATCACACAGAAAACTCCGATACGAACTGACTGCACGCACTGAAGAGCAGATACAAACCCACAAGCACAAACTGAACGGCAGAAAACGATCTGAAAGCCACAAGTCTGAAAAAGCGCGAATCGTCTCTCACCAAACGTTTACTAACACGAGATTAGCAAAAGGAGCCCAAAGGGTGCCGCGCTTGGTTCTGAACTGGCCTTTTCTAGTCTCGTCGTACGTGGTGTACGTGACCACGTGGTTGTCGATCGGAAATTCCGACAACTTTGTGCGACCGTGTGTAGGCAAAACAAGTTTGAGCCAACATCCGTCGGAAAAAATCCTTGGATTTTGTTGTCGGAATGTCCGAACAAAGTCCGACCGTGTGTACGCCCTATTAAGGCGTCAGCATACCAATACATTTTGGACAATTTCATGCTCCTAACTTTGTGGAAACAGTTTGGGGATGGCCCCTTCCTGTTCCAACATGACTGCGCACCAATGCACAAAGCAAAGTCCATAAAGACATGGGTGAGCGAGTTTGGAGTGGAGGAATCTGACTGGCCTTCACAGAGTCCTGACCTCTATTATAAACCAATGAACAAGCCTAATCTCTCCCAGCGATCATCAGATGTACTCGGCTCGGTTGTGACCGGAGACGAAGGTTCAGTTCTGCTGAGCATGTTTTCCCTAGTGCCTGGTAGGTACTTTTAACATGTGAGTGGAATGCTTAAATAAAGCCTGTCGTTATGTTTTTTACACTAAGGGAGCCTACAGTACTTCCTTTTTTTTATTTCCCACACTGGATGCTATTATTTGTGAGATGGGATACCTGATCGATGCCTAAGAAGAGAGAGAAGTACATGTTATGATCGCTGGGAGAGATTAGACCAGCATATTAATCTGGTTCAATTTAGTGAACACAAATTTTTGAACAATTTTTGAACACTATTTGAATATATTTTTCCATATATATTGTTTCATGTTTTTCTTTATTACTAATTTGTGGACTGTCATATAGACACTTTAGCAATGTTATTGTGAATTTTGCACATATGTTTGATTTGCACAATTTTGCATTTGCACTTTATCTGCACTTTATATAGGCACTAGATGCTATGAGTACAAGGGAATGTACTAATGATTCATGTTTACACTAGTTTTTTATATGTGCACATAATTGTATATTAGCACTGAGGACATTTTATATTGATGTGCAGACCCATGCTTCTCTTACTACATCTCTATTTTTTATTGATACTTTTCATAATTTGAGCAGCAGCCGTCCCGTAGATAATTTTATGCACACGCAACTGTGGCGCTGGTATTTTGATAAATTGTTTTTCAGGCGTATGATTAACCAATTATGCCAAGCAGGTGCTAATTATCATCAATTTCATATGTAGGCTGAAACACAGTCATTAACTAAAACAGAAACAACTGTGTAGGAGGCTTAAAGGGGTTGTAAAGGTTCATGTTTTTTCACCCTAATGCATCCTATGCATTAAGGTGAAAAAAACCTGTCAGTGATGCCCCCCCCCCCCCGTTTTACTAAACTGAACCCTCAAACTTGACACGGCGGGGACGCGCTCTCTCTCTGCCCAGGGTTCTTGGCTCTTGATTGGATAGATTGATAGCAGCGCAGCCATTGGCTCCCGCTGCTGTTAATCAAATCCAATGATGCGAGCGCCAGGGGGCGGGACCGAGTCCTGCATTCGGCCTCTATAGACGCCAAATGCTGGACTCGGGAGCGCGCCCGCAAGGTAAACCCCTTGGGGAAGCGCTTCTCCGAGGGGGTTATCAGATGTGGGGAGGAGCCGCAAGAGCCGCCGGGGACCCCAGAAGAGCAGGTTCGGGGCCACTCTGCAAAACGAGCTGCACAGTGGAGTTAAGTATGATATGTTTGTTATTTTTTTATTTTTTTATTTTTACCTTTACAATCACTTTAAAACTGGGTGAGGAACAACCAAACTCTGCTGCTAAGGTGAGGTTGTAGAGGGCAGTTTCATGTCACAGGTCTTACGCTATGGCAAGACTGCAGCAACAAGACACAAGGTAGTTATACTGAATCGGCAAGGTCCCTCTCAGGCAAAGATTTCAAAGCAGTTTGCGGTTTCCAGATGTGCTGTCCAAGCTCTTTTGAAGAAGCACAAAGAAATTGACAACATTGAGGACCATGGACACAATGATTGAGTAAACAAAATTAATGCAGGAGATGAAGGACACATCATGCTTACTTCCCTTCAACATCAGAAGATGTCAAGCAGTGCCATCAGCACAGAACTATATATGCCCTTCTGCCCTTAGTCCACTCTGTCTTCAACGTCAATCAAATGTACCTTTGACTTTGATTTTTGATTTCATTAACAAACATTGAACTAATGATTATCAGTTTACATCAGTATGCCAGTATTAAATCAGTAAAGGACACAAAGCTATTCCGCATCTAACCATGGACCTAAACAGATATGAATGTATACTAATAAAAAACAAAAATGGCAACCACCCCAATTTGTAACTAGCTTTTAGTTGTGTAAGATTCACATGGAAAAGCTTTGCACAAGGCAAACAAAACAAAATATATTTCTCAGCCAGCAAAAAAAGAATTACACTTATGCCCCGTACACACGGTCGGATTTTCCGACAGAAAATGTGTGATAGGACCTAGTTGTGGGAAATTCCGAGCGTGTGTAGGCTCCATCACACATTTTCCATCGGATTTTCCGACACACACAAAGTTTGAGAGCTTGCTATAAAATTTTCCGACAACAAAATCCGTTGTCGGAATTTCCGATCGTGTGTACACAAATCCGACGCACAAAGTGCCACGCATGCTCAGAATAACTAAAGAGATAAAAGCTATTGGCTACTGCCCTGTTTATAGTCCCGACGTACGTGTTTTACGTCACCGCGTTCAGAATGATCGGATTTTCCGACAACTTTGTGTGACCGTGTATATGCAAGACAAGTTTGAGCCAACATCCGTCGGAAAAAATCCTAGGATTTTGTTGTCGGAATGTCCGATCAATGTCCGACCGTGTGTACGGGGCATAACAATTTTTGTTTAAAACAGATGTTTTGGTTGCATGACATTTGCAAATATATGTGAAAGCTGCACTTGTCATGGACCATACCACACTGTATAGTGTGGTCCTAACTCTAGTCTATGAGAACCTCCATGTTTTTACCGATAATTGTTAGACACTGGGATTTGTTGTTTTGCTGGCTAGCTGGTAAGTGTGCTAGGAAATACATTGAGGTTAATTTGCTAAAACTGGAGAGTGCACAATCTGGTGCAATTGTGCATTGTAGCCAATCTGCTTCTAACTTCAGCTTGTTCAATCAGGCTTTGACAATAAAACCTGGAAGCTGATTGGTTAATATGCAGAGATGCACCAGATTTTGCACTCTCCAGTTTTAGTAAATCAGCCCCATTTTGTTTTGTTTGCTTTGTATACTGATGGTCTGCACACCCATTAGTACAGTATATGTTCCATTGTACATTATATGTTCACCCATTGTACAGTATATGTTCCTTTTTTTCAATTGGCACAAAAAGGAATGTAAAACAGACAGAAGGAACACCCATGTGAATGAGTGTTAGGCTTTGTTAGGCTTTGTTAGGCTTCCTTGTGATTTAACATCTGTACAGTGAATTATTCATGGGAAGAAAACAAGAATGGGTGTTGACCAAAATTGTTCTAAACTTCCCAAAAGTTGTTTTTCCCAAGAGGGATCTGCAAAAGGGTGTCTACTGAAGGACCTCACAGAGATCCCAATAAGATGCTCATTATGAGATCATCACTTTATTTGGACTGGGATTAGAATAATAAAGAGACCACTGTTAAAATGGTCTGATGTCACATTTCACCCAATCATTATTTTGTCCTGTGTGTGGTGGCATAAAGAGGGGAATGTTATATTATCTTGCACAAACAAGTCTCACAGCTGGCTCAATTGCAAGGCCGTTTGGTTGCAGCCAACGCTTAGTGTAAATGTACTTTTGTTCTTCAGTTTTCTATGTAACTGAAGCTGCCAAAATGTAAATGTACGCAGTGATATGATAAATGTATTTTTGTTTTTCTGCTGTTTGCATAAATAAAGTTTTTAGAATTTAAAAATATTTGTAGACATTAGATAATCTTTGGCTGTATTGGAAAATGTGTGTTATGTTAGTAGCAGACTCTCCCATGCTGTCCTTTCATGAGAAAATTGACCAGCTTGGAATATGTTTTGGCCAAAGTCTAGTTTCCTCTGATAAAGTGCTGGAGCCAGGAGTGTCTGGCTGTTTCTTCACACTAAAATTCGGAATTTCAAAAGTTCTACAGGATGTGATTTTTTCCTCTTCTTTTAGATCTGAATGGGGAGAGTTCATGTGCTGCATTTAGGTCATTCACCACTTCCTTCATGGACCTATCAACCCACTCTATCTTCCCTGTCCCACTGTCCTTGAATGCAGAGCTCCAGCCTTCTGCACCTTTTTTAGTACTGATGGGTCCCTGCCCCTATTTACATTGTAAAGAAAGACAACCACTCGGTGGTATGGAGGCAACAGTCTACGTGTCATGTACCAGACTGTGGAGCCTGAGATAATGAGGGTGGCTTCTTGCGCAAGTCCCGTCCAAGCACCTCTGGTGGTAGAGACAGGGACTACGTGAGCAGCAGAACGACACAGTTGCCAGGAAGCTTGAGCAGTGAACTTGAACTTGTAAACACAGGAATCCTCCCAGTGGCAGTATGGACTCAAGTTACAAGCTATGTTCAGCAGGAGCCAGACAGACAGGTGCAGAATCACGATCAAGTTCAAGGTCATGAATGGGTAAGAGTCTGCAACATGCTGGCAGTGAGGTCAGGAGGCAGAATCATAGACTGAGATCGAAGCCAGGGTTGAAAACACAGAGGAGCAGCTGATCACATGTAAACATGGAAGTGCAGTTTATCAGCTCTCCTCACCTCTCACTGACAGAGTGCGAGGCGAGGAGAGCCGATCAGCAGTATCTCCTTGCAGGGGAGACTGTACAGGTAATCAGGGCACTGATCATCAGTACCCTGATAATCAGTGCAGCCCCAGCAGTGCCCATCAGTGACATTAATCAGTGCCCATCAGTGATGCCAGTCAGTGCCACATTTCAGTACCCATCAGTGCCACCTATCATTGCCCATAAGTGCCGCCTATCAGTGCCATGAGTACCGCCTATCAGTGCCCCTTAGTGCCACCAATAAGTGCCCATCAGTGTCACCTATCAGTGATCATAAGCTCCCATAAGTGCCGCCTCATCAGTGCCCATCAGTGCAGCCTATCACTGCTGCCTCATCAGCACACATCAGTGAAGGAGAAAAATTACTTATTTTCAAAATTTACTGACAGAAACGAAGAAAAACTTTTTTTTTTTCCAAATTTTCAGTGTTTTTTTCATTTTAGCAAAAAATTGAAAACCCAGCGGTGAATAAATACCACCAAAAGAAAGCTCTATTTGTGGGAAGAAATTGATAAAAATGTAATTTGGGTATGAAGCGGTTAAGGTAATAAAGTTTCCCCTATGTACTTAGTACAGTACTTAGTACTATGTACTTAGTACAGTATTCTTATTCCATGAGACAGTCATCTACTGGCCAGGCACTGATATTTGTAAGTATCAATGAGAATAAGACTAATTTATTCAGGAAAGCCTATCCCACACCCACCTAACAACTGTCCCGGAGCTACCACCCTCAAATCATTCCCCGCAGCTATTACCTTTTGTACCACAATCCCCTCCCTTTATCCCTGCAGCTATTACCTTTTGTACCACCACCCCCTCCCTTTAGAATTCAAGCTCTATGAGCAGGACTCTCCTATCCCTTCTGTATTGAACTCTACTGCAATGCCGCGTACACACGTTCAGAATTTCCGACAATAAATGTTCGATGTGAGCTTGTCGGAAATTCCGACCGTGTGTAGGCTCCATTGGGCATTTTTTGTCGGAATTTCCGACAAACAAAATTTGAGAGCTGGTTCTCAAATTTTCCGACAACAAAATCCGTTGTTGCAAATTCCGATCGTGTGTACACAATTCCGACGCACAAAATTCCACGCATGCTCGGAGTCAAGCAGAAGAGCCGCATTGGCTATTGAACTTCATTTTTCTCGGCTCGTCGTACGTGTTGTGTTGCACCGCGTTCTTGACATTTGGCATTTCCAACAACATTTGCGCGATCGTGTGTATGCAAGACAAATTTGGAAATAAATCCAGGACTTTGTTGTTGGAATGTCCGATCGTCTGTACGTGGCATAATTGTGCTGTCCCCCTCTATGTTGAAAAGCGCTATATAAATTGTATATAATAATAATAAAAATAATAAAAAGATAGTCCTTGTACTGCTATAGAGCATGTTCATAGTACTTTGGAACCCAATAATTTCAACAGGTTTCCTATACAGAAATAGGTTGGCTCCAAATGATCCAGCAGCTTGCAGTTGATCAAAGCAGCCTAAAGAAGGATCCACAGATGCTTCCTACAGTCCATCAGTTAAAGGGTGTTCAACTTTTTCAAGCAAAAAAACCTTGTTTAAATTTATTAAAAATAAATATAGAAATCGCTCGAGCATTAAAAACATCATAATGCGCATATTTATAAATTGATTTAGTAGCTATTTTACATAAAGTTGCAGTCACCACGTGTAGTATTTTAGATAACCAAAAGAAAATTTTTTCAAATTCAATAAACTTCAAGAAAAACTTGAAGGATAGGTTTTCAGCAACAAAGGGAAAATGTCCTCTGACAAAATGCCTACTAAAATGAAGGTTATTAATGTGATGATGACAATAGTCTTTTAATAGGAGGAAATAATTTCTCACTGTCGCATAAAATGTGACTTTTAGAGCAGCACAGTTCAAACACACACCTGAGAACCCGGTAATGAATTGCCCTTGGAAGGAAGATTAATGTAGTGCAGTCCTTGCCCTTTCTAACTTTGACGTAAATGTTAAGTTTGCACAAGTTAACCACATAAAAGGTTTTCTATGTGTCTCTCGTGGTATTTTCTACAGTCATACATCTCTCCCACATTACATTTCTGCATATTCCAGTGCCAAATTCCTCATTTCATAATGTTTGCAATACACATACAAATCAAACATTGTCTAAGGCTATCCATCTCTATCCTGTGAAGCTGTACAAAAGATATTCATGAGTAAATATCAGCGATAAGGATTTTTTTGCTTTCCGAAGACATCAGTTATGGGTGTGTAGAGACAAGTGTGATAAAGGGGCACACCTTTATAATGCCTCCTGCATGCTACATGACTTTCTCAGCCTTTATATAGAGCCCAGTGAATTAGATTTGTTAAACTGTCCATCCAAAAAGGACATCAACCACCAAACTTGGTGTGAATTTTCTTCCAAAGCGTTCTGCAGCCTGCATCATTGTATTCCAAGGCACAAGCCCAGGTTTTTTGCATTACAAACACAGACCCTGAGTGTTGACAGTGACACATTCTCTATTACAATACATTATATTTGCTAGCCTTTTCTCTGCCCACCAGTGCCCTTTGGCCCATCTTTCATTTATACTGGCTCTGCATTGCCTGTACAGCTTTGTTGTTATCACAGTGCAGTGGGCTCTGGGCACACTAGTTCTGATCCTATCTTCATGAACCTGATTGTTTTCAGGTTGTATCAGTATGATTCCAATTCTAATTGTGCAAACCAGTTTTTAGATTTGTCTACTTGGTTCTAACATCTATCTGAGTATGTGTCTGTAAGTTTAGTATCAACTTGCCCTTCCAAATTACGATCTTGATCCTGTACTAAAGCTGGCCATTCATTAGTAGAATTTAGTTTGGAATTTTTCATTTTAAGTTTGATTTTCTAACCATTAGTGGGGTCAATTTAACATTTGTTTTTGGTTGAAAATTAAAAGCAGCAGGATGGGAAAACTTTTCTCAAACAAAGGAATTTCTAACAGTGTATGTGGTTTATGTTTGGGAAGATCATTCATTCCAAAATTGAAAAGCAAATTAAATTTTGCAACATTTTACAACATTTGTCAAGTCATTGAATGTACTGAAAATTGTCATACAAATGTTTGTTACAAAATCTACTAGTGTATGGTCAGCTAAGGATAGCTATGACATGACCTCAACGAACAGCAAAAATTGTTAAAAAACACGGTTTGGTCATGGAAACTTAATGCAGCAGGTGAAAGACACATCATGCTTACTTCCCTTCGACATCAGAGGATGTCTAGCAGTATCATCAGCACAGAACTGGTGGAAACCAGTGGGATCCAGGAACAGCCATCTACTGTCCGGAGAAGTCTGGCCAGAAATGGTCTTCATGGAAGAATTACAGCCAGATAGCCATACCTCTGACATGAAAACAAGGAAAAACGACTCAACTATGCACGAAAACATAGAAACTGGGGTGCAGAAAAACGGCAGCAGGTGCTTTGGACTGATGAGTCAAAATTTGAAATATTTGGCTGTAGCAGGAGGCAGGTTGTTTGCGAAGGGCTAGAGAGCAGTACAATAATGAGTGTCTGCAGGCAACAGTAAAGCATGGTGAAGGCTCCTTGTAAGTTCGGGACAGCATTTCTGCAAATGGAGATTTGGTCAGGATCAATGATGTCCTCAATTCTGAGAAATACAGGCAGATACTTATCTATCATGCCATACCATCAGGGAGGCGTGTGATTGGCCCCAAATTTATTCTGCAGTGGGATAACAACCCCAAACATACAGACAATGTCATTAAGAACTATCTTCAGCATAAAGAAGAACAAGGAGTCCTGGAAATGATGGTATGGCCCCCTGTCAGGGATACCACATGCAGGCATCCAGCAAGGATAATCAGATCCGTTGGCTGCACCTAAAGGAATCGGGACCAGATGAGTAAGTGAAAATATATTTATTAAAAAAATGACACACTTCCAATACCAACACCAGTAAATCATAAACAAGCAAGTGGAAAGTAAACATAACAAAGCCAAAACCCCATATAATAACCTAACTAACTATATACAAGTGGGGGGAGAACACACATGAGAAAAACAAGACAGGGACAAGGGGAACAGGAAGCCAGGAACTGGGAGCAGGAAGCCAGTTAGTGGGAGCAGGAAACAGGTTCCAGGAGACAGGTCTCCAGATCAGGGTACAGGATCAGGGTACAGGATCAGGAACATATCAGATTTAGGGAGGGACACGGCTTGCAGGGAAAAAACTGAAGCGTTAGATCTCAGTGAAAGGCGGGCTTGTATACCCCCTGCAGTTCAAATCAGGTGCAGCCTAATTCCCTGTATAGTCCATTGTGTTGCGTTTGATATCAAATATGATTTTTTTTATTATAACACTGGAACAGTATTCAGACACAGAACTTCTCAAACAAATGCTGTTGGATACAATGGGAACGTAGAGACCATTGTTGTATTCAATTGACAGTTTGAATATTTGAATAGGCTATTGTCTCTGTAGCTACAGTAAACAGGTAAGAGAGGGTCCCTCAAACTGAAAGAATGACTGTTAGTCGGTTGTTATAGAAAACAACCTGAGCTTTATAAAGGTTGCCAGACATAAGCTGGGAGCCACTCAACATGGATTAACACCAAAAGACCTATCTGTAATCAGCCAAGAAGAAGGTACCTGATCTCCTAAAGAAGAAGCCTGAGTCCTAGTGGTCAACGGAGATCACGACACACAGTAACTGGAGCTAAGTAACTTTTAAGTGTATTTCTACTGTTACAGACCATAGGCTGTTTATTTGCTAGGCATTTTGCTTGTTATAGATATCTGTCAGTCTTGTATTGTATTCCTAATATTGTAATGGTTTTGTATGTACAGCATTTTTGTATAGTAAAAGCACATTTACACACTGCAGAGGTCTCAGTTTCCATGCTTATACCACAAAGTAACCTTGCTAGATAGACGCAAGCAAAACATCTATCTGCTGGGAGACACGCACCATCTGCTGGTGGACACTGGAACTGCATCCTATGCATCTGGGAGCCACAGTGCCACCAGCAGGTGAGTCCTTTCCTGACAGTATCCCCTCCCCTCTAAAGCCCGGCCTCAGGACGCTCCAAACAGCAATAGCTGAACCAGTCCTTACGTCAGTCCAGAGAAAAAGTTCCTCGTAGTCTGAAGCAGTGCCGGGTTCCAAGCAAGACGCCCTACTGCCAAGGTCTGTCAATAGGCAAAGTGTCCCACCACCGGGGTCAGGTGAGTGGCTGGGTAGCTCACTGTTGGAGTCAAGCGACTGGCTGGGTGTCCTGATTGCCAGATTCCCTGAGATGTACAGCATTCAACACTCCAAGTCCCTCAAAACAGCAGATATCCCAATGTTGGGGTTCCACGGGTTATCTGCAAACTTAGCCCTGGGGTCATGTGACAATACCAGAATCCAGGCACCGAAGTATCTCATCATAACTAAGTAACATGCCTGGTCTCCAGGACTTGCTCCGCACATCAGAAGCCATCTAGGTCTCTCCGAGGCACTAGTATCCTGACCCGAGTCACCTAGTACACTCGGAGCTGTGGCAATCGCCTCCGGGTCATGCCAAGGCACAGATCGTACTCTGCCATTCCCTCGGATCTTACCATGACCAGGACCATGATGGCAAATGCAGCTACCAGTTACGGCTTTGGTGCCATAGGAGCAACATACTGCCCGAGACAACCGTCAAATTAATCTCAGGCCAAGCAGGTAACCCATATAAGGCATGTGAGGATTCAGAGCTTTCAGACCCATTAGCAGGTGGACACTTAGCCTTTGCACAACAATCCAACTGAGCAGCTGGCATAGAGTCAATAGAACCTGGCTGTGTGGCAGGGTGAAGATAAATCAGATCGTCAAAGGTAGACTTGTCATTGGGCAGCGTTCCATCAGAGGCAGGCAGGTTGTTGAGTACAGGACATCCAGAGGCAGGCTGGACATCGGGGACCAGATTATCAGGCTGGGCATCAGGAACTGGATCATCAGGCTGGGCAGTGGGCCGAGGTGCATCAGACTGGGCAGAGGCACATCAGGCTGGGCATCGGGCACCGGATCACCTGACTGGGCAGGGGGCAGAAGCACATCAAGCTGGGCAGCAGGCAGAGGCACCTCAAGCTGGACAGCGGACAGAGGCACATCAAGCTGGGCAGCGGGCACTGGATCATCATGCTGGGCAATGGGCAGAGGCACATCAAGCTGGGCAGTGGTCAGAGGGACATCAAGCGGGGCAGTGGGCAGAGGCACATCAAGCTGGGCAGCGAGCACCGGATCATCAGGCTGGGTAGCAGGCACCGGATCATCAGGCTGGGCAGCGGGCTTCGGATCATCATTCTGAGCAGTGGACACCAAATAATTAGGCTGGGCAGCGGGCACTGGAACATCCGGTTGGGCAGCAGGCACCGGAACATTGGGCTGGGCAGCAGGCACCAGAACATCGGCTGGGCAGGAGGCAAAGGACCATCAGTCTGGGCAGCAGGCAAAGGACCATCAGGCTGGGCAGCGGGCAAAGGACCATCAGGCTGGGCAGCAGGCAAAGGCCATCAGACTGGGCAGCAGACAAAGGGCCATCAGGCTGGGCAGCAGGCAAAAGACCATCAGGCTGGGCAGCAGGCAGAGGCACATCAGGCTGGGCAGCAGGCAAAGAACCATCAGGCTGGACAGCAGGCAGAGAACCACCAGAGGTTGGCCTAACCCCATTGGCAATCATAGAAGCAGACTGGAACAGATCGGCTGGTGTGGAGGCAGACTGGAACAGATTGGCTGGTGTGGAGGTAGACTGGAACAGATCGGCTGGTGTGGAGGCAGACTGGAACAGATTGGCTGGTGTGGAGGCAGACTGGAACAGATCGGCTGGTGTGGAGGCAGACTGGAACAGATCGGCTGGTGTGGAGGCAGACTGGAACAGATTGGCTGGTGTGGAGGCAGACTGGAACAGATTGGCTCGTGTGGAGGAAGACTGGAACAGATTGGTTGGTGTGGAGGCAGACTTGAACAGATTGGCTGGTGTGAGGGCAGACTGGAACAGATCGGCTGGCGTGGAAGCAGCATTGGATTTTGGCAGCATTGTGCGGGTTGCGAAAAACTTCTGTTTCCTTTTAGGTTTAGCCACTAAAGTTCTTAATGTGGATGCAGGGCTGTAAGTAGGGGGTGCAGCTGATGGAAGAGAAGAGCGGGAGGATGGTAAAAAAGAGGGTGCAGTTGCTGCCGGTTTTTGTGGGATTGTTGCAGGCAGCGGAGAAGAGGTAGATGGGTTAAAGACAGGGTAAGTGCAGCTGGTGGAAACAGGGTACTGACACGTAGTTGGTAGCAGGGTATATTGGGCTGCAACTGTGCTTGCTGTGGGTGATGGAGAGAGAGACATTTGAGCAGGCAGATGACTAGCAGCAGGAATAGGTTGTTGCAAGCTGACAGAGGCTGAGTGCAATATATCTGACCATGCCTGTAATAATGGTTGCACAAAATTCAGTTTACATGCTGCCTGTCTGACAAGAGACTGCACTGCATTAATAAACTCTACAAGTACCTGTTGGGAACATGCTCAGACTCAGGGAGGAACACGCAGTGTTGCCAACCATCAATATTTTTACTGGTAGCCAGTAAAAAATGGTCACTTTTCTCCTGGCAGTAAAAGCCAGTGACAGGAAAATGTTGCCAGTAAAAAATATGGCTGTGACGCTCGGCTCTGGGGGGCCGCCGAGACCATCCGAGTTCCTGTTACAGTGTGTCCAGATGGTGCCGGTGGGGGGGGGCAGGTCTGAGGGAGGCGGTACCTGAGTGTGTTATGTGATGTCATGGTGCAAGGGAGCTGAGCTGAGTGACCGGAGCCTGGTATGCGGGTCTGTGGGAGGTGCAATGCAAGCCGGGATCGGCACTGTCCATGCTGTTTGGACTGGAGTGGACTGAAGGGACCACCTGGTTTGGAGAGAGACTGTCACTGTGACTCAGGAGGGGACGTGAGGTGTCTGTGATCTGTGCTGCTGCAGACTGCTGTTAGTGTCATTATGAGAGTTAATTGCATGTGTGCACCCCCCATTCTAATTTCTTGCCCTCCTGAGTCCTGTCCCTAAGCTACTTACTTAATAAAGTAAGAAAATAAAATAAAAAATATGCTTTTTGTCTTAATATCTCCCTTATATCACATTGCTAATTGCATATTGTACTTGTTTGTGGCCTAAATACTGAAATTTGCACATAAAACTGTATTTTTTTTAGCTCTTGGAAAGTCCAGTAAAAACGTGGCTGTGCCAATAAATTTTGGGTGTCTTGTCAGTAAATTTTAATCTGGTAGGTTGGCAACACTGGGAACACGGCTTGCAGGGAAAATACTGAAGCACTAGACCTCAGTGAAAGGAGGGCTTATATACCCCCAGCAGTCCATCTCAGGTGCAGCCTAAGTCCCTGTATAGTCCATCTGCTGGGAGACACCCGCTGGTGGACACTGGAACTGCATTCTATGGATCTGGGAGCCTCAGTGCCACCAGCAGGTGAGTCCTTTCCTGACACCCCCACAGAGCCTTGATCTCAACCTCATTGAGTCTGTCTGGGATTACATCCACAGAAGATCCGTGGTTATTTCTCCAAGATGTTTTGACCAACCTTCCTTCCAAAACTTGTGCAAGTGAACCTGGAAGAATTGATGCCATTTTGAAGGCAAAGGGTGGTCACACCAAATAGTAATCTTCTGTTCATTTACATCCCTTTTTTTTTGTTGTTGATAAAAATGAACGATTTACACTTCTATTTCTGAAAGCAATCTTAATTTACAACATTTCTTCACACTTGCTCAAATGCATGTTACTGTAAATGCATGTTACTGTAAATGCGCAATACTTTTAGCCAAATGTGTCATGTTTATGCAGTAAGAAGACACCTCTGTATCTGAACATCAAAAAATAGGTGTTAAGAGGCACTGAACAGTGACTGATGAAGAGGGGTGGGGGGAGGTGTCACAGAAAATATAAATTTTGCACTGCCAAGGCAGATTATGGAGATAAATGTACAGTTGGTACTGCAGCATAAATATGAACATGCACAAATAGATCTGATTGCATTCATAACAGCAATATCAAGTAGCATCAACCTATGTCTGGTAATTTTTCTTACTAGAAAAAAATGGATAGAAAATTGAGAAAAAGGCACATCCTGTTTTTGTAACCTCTTCCCCAATTGTGTATATATTTGATCATGAGATGGCAATTTGTTGAAATAAAGAGGTGTATTAGCTTTTTTTGAAAGTTATTTCTTGCTGCCTGTCATTTGTGTATGCAGAGAGACCACTGCTGTCATACAGCTATTTAAAGCAATGTTGTCAGACCCAGGACAATCAGTCAAAAGGATTTGCAAGTTAAATGCATTTTTATTTCCCCCCATTACTGACTTACAATGCATTGTTTTCATTATGTCTGTGTGCCACCTTTTGAGTCAAGGTCCACTTTAAGGGGCCCAAAGTAGGCAAAGAAAATACACCCCACTCCATTACACCAACTCCACCATCATGAACTGTGCAGCACCCCTCTGACCCCTTGAGGAATGATGGTATGCCCAGGGACAGGGTGGGCTTATATTTTCTTAAGGCTGAGTCCATAGCTGAAAGTTGGGAATGTGCACAAATTGGGTGTCAGTTACTTTGAGGGTTTTTAAAGATCTTTTATTCCTCATGGACATCATGTTGGAGAGAGGGGTTGGGAACTCATAACACCCACTACTGACTTGCAGACCCAGACTCAGACTCCATCCATAGACCTCAGTAGAGGCAAAAAGGGATTTAAAGCTGAATCCAGCAACCTGTACCTTTCCAAAAGAAGCAGCAGCTTCTAGTAGCAACAGGCTCTTTGGTGATCCTCCTGATGCTTTCCAAGCCCATGAGTTCTCCCTCCATAGGACCTTGAGCGTCAAAGTCACCTCTGTTACTCCATCCCAGGTGTTACTTTTCTCAGATCTCTGTCCCTTGTGTAGCGGTACCCCCGTAGGGGCTGCTGGATATTGTAGTCCCACCTGTCACCTCTCCCCACCCTGACATTGAACAATGAACAGTCCGTATGTTTTTTTTGTATTTTTATTGAGGGATTTTTGAAATGCTTTCCATCTATTTATTAAGTTCCTGTGGTAAAACCAAGGAAGCTTAGACTTCTGAAGTGTATCAATGCTTTACTAAACAGGGAAAAATCTGCACATACAAACTGTAGGATGCACAATACAAAACAACTTATAGCTTACAAAATATGCCTACAAATATAAGCATGTACAATATGTACACATTAAGTAAACTAAACCGTTACTCAACTTAGAGGTCAAGATGTCCTTCATAGTTCCTTGCTCAGAGTCCAACTCACAAAAGCATCTCCAAAGTTATCCAGCTTCTGGTCCATGTCTTCCTCTTTTTCCTTCCAAAAACACATCTGTTGTCCCAAACACATGTTTCTTACAAATGCTCCCCAAGCCCCTCCCACCCATTTCCTGCATACACCAACTTCCTGCAAAGAATATCCTGTCTCAGTTATTTACATATCAATGGAGGGGGAAGGGCCTCTGTAAACATATGCTGTTATTAAACCTAACTCTATATTATAGCAATAAAGTCACAAATGGCCATAGCAACACAATTTTGAACTTGGATAGGGTAAGGGAAATCATGGGATGCCCAGAATCAATAATGGAATCAATAAGATGATTAGTTGGAACCTCTATTTCCACTTATAGAGCTCCAGTCTCCTTCAGTACATCGCTTATTTGTAGACTGATTCTCTCTCTCTCCTGTACAATACTTGGTTCCAGGCACAGCTAGCACATGGTAGGCCCAACACTGACTCGTCCCGCCTTAGCAACTGCCATTCGTAGGCAGGGACCGTGGGCCCCTTTTTTAGTGTAGCAACAAAAATAGTGGAAGAAAAAGTCCTTTAGTGCTAGCTGTCCTATGGTGGACTACTGCTCCCAGTCAGTCTTTTTCAGGCCTTGCCAGCCCTCCTTGCCAGCCCTCCTAAAATAGTGGAAGAAAAAGTCTTTTGTGCTAGCTGTCCTATGGTGGACTACTGCTCCTAGTCAGTCTTTTTCAGGCCTTGCCAGCCCTTCTGACTGTAGCTGCCCGACTTCACTGCCCATGACATCACAGTCTCTTCTGCTGGCTTTACATCCATCTAAGACTGCACACGCCTTAGTCCGCTCCTGCAAGCCTCCCCAGCTTTCCCAACTGTGACTGTCACTCACCAGCCCTCCTAGCTGCTCTCCGGTGGATCCCTCCTGGAGACTTGCCCGGCAACACTAGCTCCCGTTGTCTTTCTCGGTTCCTCTCTATGCCTCCTGTCCAGATCCTTCTTTGTTTCTCAGCAAGGCTCCGACTTGCAACCGAACCCCTCAGGCCCAAGGTCACCCCCCAGACTGGGGAGTTCCCCAAAAGGCCCCGACAAGCTTGTGCTCCAGCTCCAGCTTCTTCCACCCGACAACTCCTCCCCAGCTGGGCTGACCCTGGGTATATTAAGGAGACCTGCTCCCTGCCAATCCTAGTTGGGGATTGGTCAGGGCTTCCTGAGACACCATCAGACAGCTCCACCTCTCTTCGTCTCCTCCCTTTTAGAATCCTCTAGAAGCCAGATAGAGGTAACTGAAAGATGGTGCTATCTGTGAGTCACCAGCCTACACTGAGAGACTTCCAGCTCGCACAGACCAAACAAAACAAACAGGCTTAGCTTACAGCTAGGCCTGTTTACATTTACCTGCACTCACAAGAATCCTACTTCTAGCACCTACCTAAAGTAGAGGGTGCTACATTTGCAAAGCTTCCTGAGCCCAGAGCCTCTAGTAGCAGGACCATTTTGGACAGGCAGGCTGTTTCTGCTTCCAGGCATTTGCACAAAACACATGCAAAAACCTCTCCAACTACTCAACCTGTACACTCCCCATGTTTAACCAGCACAAGGCCATACAATGATGACGGAATGCAGTAGGACATAGCCAGGTATTCACCCTAAGTAGGCACCTGCCTCAGAGAGACTCCCTGTCATAAGGGAGATCAGGGCTCTCACTGTATGTAGCTTGAGCTACTAGAGTGATTGACAGCATCCCTAGCGGCTCTCTGGATATCAAATATGCATACTAAGATTAAGCCAAGCTGGCCCAGTGTAAGTACAGAAAAAATATAATTCCTTGACAGGTCTAAACATTCCCTATAACATAGCAAATCTTCACTTCTTGAATTTAGGTGCACTTGTTTTTGTCTTCTTCACTGACTAATGCATTTTCCAAATATGATGAATTTTTTTGAACCCCCTCAAGTTTTGCTGCAATTTCAGGGACATTAAAACTCTCAATTCCTCTCATGCCTATTCATGATAAGTTATATTTAACTACAACCCCACCCCTATAAAATCTTCACTGTATGGCTTTCCAGCATCACTAACTTCTGCCCACAATCTACAAAAATCTTCATAGTTGAAAACCCGCATGTGTGCTGGGGACTATTCATTTGGAATGGCTGTCCCAATCTGAAAAACTCTCTGTTACTGTTTATGGAATCATTTGTGTGAAAAAAGTTTGTTTGGGTGATTTTATCTGGTAATAACTAGACCTATAAGGCCTGTTGACAATCAATGAAAAATTATTTCAAGGTTTCAAAATGCATACTATTATTAATAAAGTGCAATGGATTGTTACTGCTATGAATGGAAATAGGCGTCCCAGGCAGATTTTAAACACATTTCAGACTTTGGCAAAAGCTCAGGTGACGTCAACATTTCCCTGCTGCAAAATCTGCTTTTAATAAAAGAATTCAGCTCCATATATCCTTCTGGACTTCGCCCTTAATTACACTGGCTGCCTGATCTAAACATGTCTGACCACACAGTCATAAATACTGACCACTCCTCACTCCCAGCAGATAAAGTACCGGTTACTTTTTTAATTCAATTTTTAAAAGAATACTGCTATGCACTGGTTGAATGTAAATTCTCTGCATAACAGAACTCCATTTTATATTTATTGATAAAATAAAATATCCTTTGTTCTATTAGACTTATATAAAAGGCCAGTCCTCCCAAAACTGATATTTTAGCTATCAGTGCAGTGGCGGCCTGTTCATAAGGGGCACAGGGGCGCTGCCCACCTAATCCATGCACCCAGTCCCTAATCTACACGCAGGGAACCGGATGTATGGATTTCAATGTTTTGTTTTTTTTAAAGCACATGTTTGGCCGGGAGAAGAAGCAATGGCCCCGGAGTGAGTAGGTGGAGCGAGGAGCAGCAGCCCTACCCCGGATCCTTGTCATCTGCCTCTTATGGTAATTTGGCCGCTGATTGCCTCATTCCCATCCATCTCCTGCAGGGGGGGGGGGATTGGGTGGGGATCGCCGCATTACCGTCCGCCCATCCATCTCCTGCGCAGGGGGGGCTCTTGTTGGTTTGCCGCCCCCCCTAAAAATAAAAATATTGAGCACCAGCCTCCACTGTATCAGTGAATGCGGGAGAGATGAACCATCTAATGGTTTCTTATACTTTGCAGGAGGTCCAATGGTGAGATCTTTGCAGTTGAGTTTCTAGAGTTGAACACTTTTAGGCCTCATGCACACAGAACATTTATTTAGCTCTCCTTTTAAATGATTTTAAAAACTTTTACAGGCATCAAGCTCTTGGGTGTTAATTAATTTCACTGGCCAGAAAAAATTTATTCTGGCCATTGAAATTAAAATGGTTGTAAACCCCCCCAAAAAAACCTGCAAGGCAAAGGCATATTGAGCTAGTATACATAGCATACTAGCTCATCATTATGTATTACTTACCTTAGATCGAAGCCCCCGCAGCGGTCCTCATTCACCGCTCCGCCCGGCGACATCGCTCCCAGAGTCACTTCCGGGTATCGCGGCTCCGGTGCTGTGATTGTCCGGAGCTGCGATGACGTCACTCCCATGCATGCGTACGGGAGCCGCCGGTAACGGCACAGTCTAACTGAGGCAACGGCACGTACGGCACGTCCAGTGTGCATGAGGCCTTATGCTTTATTCACACTTGTGTGACTTGTCATGCAACATTGGACATCAAAGTCACATGACAAGTCGTTCCCCATGTTTTCAAATGATAACTGTTGATATATGTGCGACTTAAAGCTGCAGTGACTTCAAAGTAGTTCATGCACTACTTTGGTCTGACTTTCATGCAACTTGAGGGCCATAGACTTCAATGCTAACCCTCAAAATTTGCATGAAAGTTGTACCTGAATGTTATACAATGTAACAGTTGTTCATTATCACTGGTCAAAGCCAAGTCGCATACATCCAAAGTTGCATCAAAGTTGCACCCAAAGTCAGCGCAACATTGAAGTTGTACAAGCGTGAATGGAGCCTAAGGCCCCTTTCACACGGGGCTGTCCATTTGTGACGGACTCCGCTTGCTCAGTGGGAGAATGATCTGTTGATCTCTGCTGAGCAGGCGGATGACAGGTCCATCTCTGCTCACTGTGCAGAGACGAACCTGTCAGAGCCCCGCTCTCCTCTATCGGGAGATCATATGGAAATGGATCCGCCTGTTTGTTTTCATCCGATTCCGCTCGATCCGATCCGTCAGACGGATGGAAAATAGGGTTTCTATCCCTTTCGATTTGGCGGATCGAATAGCGCCGGATGTCAGCATAAAGGTGCATAGAGCATCCGATCAGGTCTGCCTGAAAAACAGACATGCGGATCTGATCGGACAGTATGTGTGAAAGGGGCCTTATGGCCCGTACACACGATCCGAATATCGTCCGAGGAAGGATGATCTTCGGATCGTGTGTACACTACTTTCGACAGCCGGTCACGACAGCTCATCCGATCTTATTCGATCGGGCATGCGTGAAAATTTTCCTCGTACGATTCCAGATCGTAAGATTTTCGGTTGGTCAGTATAGTTGTCGTCCGAAAATTCAATACAAATACATTACAACACATGACATCACTTCTGATTTTTTTTTTTCTGTCGTACAAGAATTTTCGTGACTTTATTTAGCTATTCAGTTTCTACGTGTGACTAATCAGTCGTACGATATTCGGATCGTGTGTACGGACCATAAGTGCAGCTTCTCTGCAATCATCAAAGCTCATGCTCCCTACAGATTGAAGAGCTCTAGCTCTGACTCAGCTTCCATACAGAGAGTGATGGTACTTCTCTACAGAATGCTGGCAGGAGACAGGCTTTTTGATTAATAATGTGGCTCCTTTGCACGCCTTTCTTTTTTTGAAGAACCTGGACTGTATTTAGCTAGTTTATACTTAAAGTGGTTGTAAACCCTTACATATTCCCAGTGAAGTGACTGGCCTCAGGTGATACAAGGAGATGAAACAAATCCCCTACATAAATTGTATCTTTCTATCTGCAGCCCTCTCTTCTTTGTTTTACAGTGCTGAATTTATACAGCTTGTCTGAGGGTTCAGAAAAAGGCTGCGGAGAACTGAAGTTTCACTCTGCAGAGCTCAGGGAGGGGAGGTCTGTGAGCTGATTGGAGGGTAGAGACACCCCCCCCCCCTTCACATAGCAAGAAGAAATAAGCAGCAAGAAACTGCCTTAAAGGAAAGAAGAGGAGTACCCCAGCCATGGTACTTTACATTGGATCAAAGTTAGGATTAGTTAGTTCTCTATCCAGGGGGTCCACATCTATTGGAATCTGCACACACAAATCATTCTGTATCATAGAGAGGTTTTTGAAAGAACATCATGCTTTATATCTGTGAATGATACAACTGGAGTCTTCCAAGTTCGTTCTATAACTTGTTTGGCTGTACAGAAAACATATGCTAGCAACCACAAATGATTACTAGTGCATTTGAGTTTTTACAAATGACTCACCCTAACACTGTATAAAAAACTTGATGGAAATTTTTAACCACTTCAGCTATTGTACTTTTGTATTTGAAGGAGCAATTTTTTAATTTCCTCCATGGGTCCAATTATTTTGCAATACTTCTAGTAAAAAAGCATGACCAAGTTATTCGCAAATTAATAAACAATGCTTATTCCAATTTAGCAAATTTGTAATGATTTTTTTTTTTTTTTTACATTACAAGGACTTTTGATGGGAATGGCAACTCATGTCAATGCATTACAAGGTATCTGCCCAAAGCAATAGAAAAATGAAACAAAATGCAGATGCATAGGTATAAAATCAGCCAATTCACATCACAGCACGAGCATTACGATATCTACTCTGAGATATATTAAAGTGCATTATTACATGTTGATGCGCATTTCTGATGCAATTCGCAATTCATTTAATTCGGTTTTGAGTGCTTTTTTTGTTGTAATGTGTGAAGCTACATTATCTTGCAATGTGTTGTGTGCTTTTTTTCCTTCATGATTGCTGATTGAGTGTGGTGTAGAAAAGCAAGATGGTGCCAGGAAGGGGAAACACCTTTTTTTTGTTCATTTTTATTGTATTGTGATGGGATGCACTGTATAGCGTAGTGATTCGTTTAGCAAAAATGATGCATGCATCATTTAGCGCAACACAAGGTAATGCAGTGCATTGGTGTCAACACCACCAATTGCCGCCAATGTTTTTCCTCATGATGTTGCTTTATGATTGTGTTTGGCAATGCCACCCAACTCACCACTACGGCTTTCGTGTGAACTGATCCTAAGGGTCTTATTCAAACTGCTTCAAAACAGCTCTGGCAGGAGGTGCTGAAGCCCATGTCACATCTATATTTGCCAGGCTAAGTTTGGCTGCAGTGCTTGGACCCACAGTAGTTCCATCTGCTGTTAGCCCATTCAGTCTTCTAATTTGCCTATTGTAATTTGCCTTTGATAGAGCCTGTTAATAAAATGAATCCTTATCCTCTGCCAATATAAATAAGTTACTAGGACAACCCTATGAAAGTCAGAGGTTTGCACCTCCACTTAAGATTTTGTTGTACCATAAAACAAGCTAACAACCTCTAAGCAAAATATAGAGAAGCTTCATCATTGTGGGGGTTTGTTCCTGGAGGTTCTGCTTTAGTGGCAGGGATCCAAGTTCCAGAAATGCAGAGGAGTGTTGAGAGAAAGAGGGAAAAAAAAGTCCATTTCCTTCCTAATGCTTCCCAGATGGCCTACATTGGATTTTACAGTGGGTTTTGTAAAGTAGAAATCAAATAGTCTGCCAATGGAGAGATCTCTTAGGAAGAGAAGAGGAGAGAGGCCTTTCATTCAGGCAGGTGAATGGCAGACTTCATTAGTCCTGAATCTGACCGTGAAAGAAAATGATTTACTGGACATATGTTCATAACATTAACAAGATTAAAAGAAATATTAATCATCTACAGAATCCTGGAAAATATCAGTCAAAGCTGCACTGGCAACTGCCAGAAGATGCATTCTTTAAAGTGTATATTGCTAAGCTCTTTATTGCATATTTTTTTTGTTTGTAATCTCTTTTTTTAGAGGTTACATCTAGGTCTATCCATTTCAACCAAGGTGTGTACTGTATGTATGTGTGTGCGTGATTTTTATTCTCTAACAATTTCCATAGCCCTGTATATACTGCTTCTTGAGGAAGATTGCTAAACGTTTTTTGAAGTTGTTGACACTCTTAGCTAGTATCACTTCCTGAGGGAGGGAGTTCCACATTTGTACTGCTCTAACAGTAAAGAACCCTTTCCTCAATCTAGGGTAAAACCTTCTTTCTTCTAACTTCAAATCCTGGCTGCATGTCCTTTTCAGGGACCTTAAAGTAAACAGTTTATCACAGTTTGTAGAGTCACCTTTGATATATTTGTACATTGTAATCATATCCCCTTTTAAGCCTAGTACACACTAACAATTTGGGTTGAACGCTGGGTTGAACGAAAAAAAAATGACAGCTCAGGTCAGAGACATTTTACCAATGATCCAACATTATTATAAGTGCGATCTCCCCCTCTGAGCTGTTGTATTCCGACAGGGGGACGGCCTACCGTCAGAACACTCCGATCAGCGCTTGTTAGTCATGAGAAGCCAGAGTCGGCTGCTGGTTTTCCAGCATGCTCATCCGACAGAAGACCACCAAACGGCCGGCTTCTGTTGGACTGACTGACATACACACAGGCCGAATGTTGGATGGTTTTTATTGAACGGTCGATGTCTCCAGACGCTTGGCCCATGTGTACGGGGCTTAAAGCACCTCTTCTCCAGATTGAATAACTGTAATCTATATAATCAATCCTCATACCTGAGGTCCCTCATTGCCCTTACTTGCCCTTTGTTGAACTCTTTCCTGAGGATTGATGACCAAAACTTGACTGCAAGATGAAGCTGAACCAGTGTTTTATAAAGGAGTGAAATTATTGACTTATCTCTGGAATGTATGCCCTTTTTAATGCATGACAGTATTTTGCTAGTTTTGTTAGCTGCTGACCATGCATGCAACACTGAAACTTTGATCTTGACTCCAACCTCTATATCAATAACAGACAAATTGAACAACATGGCCCCAAGACAGAACCTTGGGGCACACTATTCACCACTTTAGACAATTCAGAGTCATTTATCACAACTCCCTGGACCTGTTCATGGAACCAGTTTCCTATCCACCTTCATGCAATTTCAACAATTCCAACAGACCTTATTGTATAGATCTAATGTTTTCAAGGTAGAATATCAAATGCCTTACTAATATCTAGATAAACTACACCCACTGAACTTCTACCATCCAATTTCTAATTTACTTTCTCATAGAACAATAATACCACATTCAGACCTGCAAATGGGCCCAAAACCGATTACATGCCAGAACAAATAGCTGTAGGGGGCAGCCCCCTGAAATCAATGGGAGGATACCAGCTCCTGCAGCTAATTGCGGTCGCTTGGATGTAATTGCTCATGCAGCAATTGCCTGAGAATGATCATCCCTGGACACAGAACGTTTGCGTCCAGGGCTGATCACTCACAGGTGATCGCTACATGAGAGTTTATGTGCAAGCGGCCACACAGCTGGGGAACCAGCAGCCTCCTATTGCTTTTAGTGGGGCTGCCTCTTGCAGTTAATTGCTGGGCATACCTTAGGCTTCTCTTTTGTACCTATTTTTCAGTCAACCATAGAGGTACCTTCTGTGAAACATCATCTATATTACTGTTAAGACTATCAAATCCGTATTTTTCATCTGTAAAATTGAAGAAAAAAAATTATTTAACATGTCTGCCTTTTCCTTGTCATTTGTGACCAGCTTGCCACGTTTATCTGTTAAGGGACCTATTTGTTATGTAGCCTCCCTGGCGGTTTTCCCGAGTGTGGCTCGGGGTTAAAATTCAGTACCATTAGCGGTAACCCTGAGCCACACTCAGGATTACATCGCAGGATCCTGGTGTGGCTTTACTTACCTTGTCCCCGGGATCCTGCGATGTCCCCCGCAGTGTCCGTGGGCTCCGTCCTCTGCCCGAAGCCTCTCCGTGCCAGGCTCCGTTCCCTGCGAGCGTCGCGACGCACGGGGGCGGAGCCTGGCGGCAAATTAAAAAAAGTAAAAATCATAACACATACAGTACTGTAATCTTACAGATTACAGTACTGTATGAAATTATTTCACATCCCTTTTGTCCCCAGTGCTTTGGCCCATGCCCTGCATGCAGTTTTATGTGATATATACTGTTCTTTCTGCCTGGAAACTGGAGATTGTCCATAGCAACCAAAAAGTGTCCCTTTACGTCAAAAGTGGCTTTAGACCAGCTAGAAAACAGCGATAGTAAATTAGAACACTTGCAGAATTGAGCGATAGTGAATCGTGGGGAAATTTATTTTATTACGATTTATTTTTATTTTTTTTAATTATTTATTTTTATTTATTATATTATAATTTATGTTTTTGTGTTTCAAACTTTATCATACCCGGGATATCTACTAGACTCTTGTTTGGACAGAATTAAGTGTGTTATTGTTAAGAATTACAGACCTACAATATAAAACGCCAAATTTCCATGCAAAATAACTGTACCGCTTTCAGCACCTAAAATCCGAAATAATCATACCGCCAGGGAGGTTAATAACCTTTTTTCTATAGTAAAACCTTGGTTTAAGAGTAAACTTGTTTGAGAACATTTGCAAGACAAGCAAAATTGTTTAATAAATTTTGATTTGATACACAAGTATGGTCATGTCACAACTGGGTATAAAAGAGAAGAGAGGAGCCTCTAAGTGTAGCAATACAGTTACATTTAATAAAGGTACAACATTTAGCAACTCACATGGTTGATGATTAAAACATGCACGGCTAACTATGCAGGCATCCGGGGTAAAGCTGTCCACATAGAGCATCCTCCTCACCGTCATCAACGTCGTCCCTTCCACGCTGCGCTCCACGAGCGGTTTAAGCCTCGCTTTGCAGATTGCAGACTGACAGCGTTGAGAGCCGGCGGTGAAGGGGATGGACAGCTTTACCCCGGATGCCTGCATACTTAGATGTGCCTGTTTTAATCGTCAACCACGAGAGTTGCTAAATGTTGTACCTTCATTAAATGTAACCATATTGCTACACTTAGAGGCTCCTCTCTTCTCTTTTATACTCTGTAGCTCCTGCTGGATTTTGCTTCTAATCCTCTTGTGGAGTCTTCCATTTGTGGATGGACATTTTATGGTTATTGCTATAATCTTTTTATATAGACTATAAACTGAAGGACTTATGAATAAATGGTTGTGAAACAAATCATTTGAGTTTCCATTATTTCTTATGGGGAATTTTGCTTTGATATACAAGTGCTTTGGATTACAAGCATGTTTCTGGAACGAATTATGCTCACAATCCAAGGTTTTACTGTATTTATATATTTGAAAACATTTTTGTCATTTTTATTATTTGCTGTAGCAATGTGTTTCTCATATCATATTTTAGCCACCCTGATTGCTCCCTTGCATTTCTTGTTGCATTCCTTGTACATCTGGAAGGCTGAGGGTGTCCCTTCTACTCTGTACTCTTTAAGAGCATGCTTTTTCTCATTTATTTGTCTTTTTACACTAGAATTTGGCCACAAAGGTTTTACTTAGTTCTTTTATGCTTGTTACCCAATTGAATGCAGTGATTAATGTACTTGTTTAATTAATCTCTATGACACTTTCTCTTGTCTTGTGGTATTTTCCCATTTAATGTTGTGCATTATTGACCTCACCTCAGTGTTAATTTTGGTGTCAAATTTCGATTTTATTTTAGTCAATTTTTTTAGACTAAAATGCCATTTTAGTTTTAGTCACATTTTAGTCATCTGCAATTGTTTTAGTTTTAATCATATTTAGTTGACTAAAATCTCCAGTACATTTTAGTCGACTAAAAACGAATGGGTTTAGTTAAATTGTAATGCATTATTTAAAGCATAACTCCACTTTTGTCGAGAAAAAAACATTCCCTTCTGGGTGATCTATGTACATTGCAAGGATTTTAACAAACTTTGCTGCAGATTCCTACCTTTCATTATTCTGAAGAAATGCCTGTGTGTTTCCTCTGTTCCTCTGTGTGGAGCGAATCTAATGGGAGTGGTTTCATAATTATCAGTCAGCTGTGCACCTGCAGAGCTCCAATAAGGAAAGCTGTAGTGTCTGCATCCCTTTAGACATGCTCCAATTGGGAGTATCTCACCAAAAATGAAATTTTTGTTGCAAGAGATGCCTGAAATCTGACTTGTATCTTAGGCAGACTTTTGGGAAAATTTGTGAGCCAATCACACAATCCGGAAACTATGCTTCTGGGGGTGGTCAGTACACATTGCACAAAGCGCCTCCAGGTGGACATATTGCATTTTCAGAAAGATTGAAAAGGCAAGGTAATCTTTAATAACATTCAAATACAATATGACTTGTGTCACAAGTGTATATGCTATATGCTAGATTACCCCTAGGAGTAATTATTCAACTGGTGAATCATAAATGGTGAGAGAAGTAGTATGCAAATAAATACTGAAAGTGATAGGTGCATACATAATGACAAAAGGACTATATATATATATATATATATATATATGAGGAGGCCTGTAATGCTGCACAGTGTTCTGGACGGTGGTCTGAGGAGGCCTGTAACATAATGCACAGTGCTCTGGACAGTCTGAGGAGGCCTGTAATGCTGCATAGTGCTCTGGATGGTAATCTGAGGAGACCTGTAATGTAATGCACAGTGCTCTGGACATTCTGAAGAGGCCTGTAATGTAATGCACACAGTGCTCTGGACAGTCTGAGGAGGCCTCTAATGCTGCACAGTGCTCTGGATGGTGGTCTGAGGAGGCCTGTAATGCTGCACAGTGCTAAGCAAGCTAAGAAACACTCACGGGCTTTACAGGCAGAGCTTTGAGGAAACTGGAAGTCCACGTGGGTAAATGTTCCTCCGTCACATTCTTGTTCCGTTTTGTTTATTGACAACAATGAATAGTTCTCATCAATTGCCTAAAATGTGGGGTCATTTTTGTTTAGTTTTCATCACTGGAAAAATGCAGCTGATAAAAATTATGATGAAAATGTATTCATGGCCGAAATTTACATTGCTCACCATCCAGTCTGACAGCTGCTGTGGCTGGATGGGCATCTGCATTCCAAGCATTTGCCCTAAAAAAAAGAAGCACCCTGCCCTGTCCAGCAGCTGTCAGACTCTCATAGAGTTTGACTGGCTGCTGGCACTGGTCGGAGCATCTGTGCTCTTCAGCCGCAGTTGAACATGGTAGCCTCATGCACCAGTGCTAAACACCCAGTGCGCATGACTCCTAAATCTTCCAGTGGGTCCCCTTCCAATGAGAACTGTAAAAAGGGGAATTCCTTATACTTGGTGGTTTTCTTTTCACTTCCTGCCCCATCTCTGGGTTACAAAGTAAGGGCAAATACAGACAGCAAAAAAAAAAAAAAAAACTGGCAATGGTCCCTACTCTATCCTGATACAGTTTCCTTTTGGCTAAGGATGTTATCATATCTGCAGTCTGAATATTTTTTTAAATGTGTTAAATAGAAATGGCTCACACGCTGTTAGACTTGTTTTACTGGCCTCTACACACAGTTGGGAAATGTTCAGGACTTTTTAGGAGTTTTTTTTTTTTTTGCTTATTCACTTAATTGAAAACAAAAAAATAAACCTATAACCTGGCAGCTATGCGGATAAATAAGAGAACCTTTGCCTCTTCATTTTGCAACATTTCACATCAGGCAAGTTAGTAAATACACTCCCAAGGCATTCAGGGTGTGGTGTCCATCCGGAACTAATATTGTCATAATTAACTAACAAAAGCAGCAAGCACACTTCAAAGAAAATGATTTCAGGCTTTAATATAATTCTGACTACGTGACTACATGTGGGCCAGTTTATGTCTATATAGGAATCAGTTCTACTTAGAAAACTGTGGTTGTCTTGTCCAGCTTAATAAATGGAGTGTGCGAATAAAGGTAGAATTGAATTATATTACTGCAGTATGTAATTACCAAGAACAGTATGGGCTGGATAAAAATATATTTACTTAGAGTTAGTTGTTAAGACCATTAGTCATGAAAGCATTTACAGAAATATATTCAACTTTTCCTTGATTTATCAAAACTGAAGGTATTGTACTTTAGTGTTGACTTTTAAAGAACACCTGTAGTTTTGGAGAGAATGATATGCTGCACAGTAGAGGGGTAAAGAAGATTGCACTTTATTTTAGAAAACACTTCCTGGCCCCTTCCTTAACATTACATAATATGGAAAACATAAGCTTTTGTGTTTTCAAAAAAGAGCAAGTGTAAATGTAAGCAGCATTTTTAAAATATTTTTTCCTTGTCAAAAGAAGTTTATTGAGTATACAATGTTATAAAGATACATAAAGTAAGTTTACAAGGATCTATAAAGTAAGCTCATTGTTTTACAGTAGGGTTTATATAGGTAAATATCATGAAATTTCAAATATTAAACATTGGGTTCACGTAAACCTAAATTAAAGATATATATCATTTCCTTAGTTACTTTTGTAGGTATTTAAATGATTTATACCTACTATACATATTGTTTACAAGTAGAGTGTATATAGGTCAAATAAATTCTGATAATTTAAAATATTTTTTAATTTATGCTACTTGAACAGGGATGCAGCTATCCCCATTTGTGTTATCCCATGTTGGCTGCAAAAGTGAAAAAATACTTTAACCTCCTCCTGTGTACTGTATAGTAAAATACGGCAGGCGGATCCCCTGCCGTTCTGGGACGACGCCATATGACGTTACCCCAAATAAAAAAAAGCGGTGATTAAATACCACCAAAAGAAAGCTCTATTTGTGTGAAAAAAAAAAAGATAAAAATGTTCACTTGGGTACAGCGTTGTGTGACAGCGCAATTGTCATTCAAAGTGTGACAGCGCTAAAAGCTGAAAATTGGCATGGGCAGGAAGGGGATAAAAGTGCCCTGTGTTGAAGCGGTTAATGAAAGCATGTTGTAGATGATCCCTGGATGGCTGCCAACACATGCAGGAAGGGTCAGAACCAACAAGTTCACTTGTTCACAAATGTTCACTTGGGTACAGCGTTGTGTGACAGCGCAATTGTCATTCAAAGTTTGACAGCGCTAAAAGCTGAAAATTGGCATGGGCAGGAAGGGGGTAAAAGTGCCCTGTATTGAAGCAGTTAATGAAAGCCTATTGTAGATGATCCCTGGATGGCTGCCAACACATGCAGGAAGGGTCAGAACCAACAAGTGCCTCGCCCTACACCTTCCCCACTGGCTCCTTGCAAGCCCCATGGACTATGGACGCGCCCAGAGGTGACAGAGGGAATGAGCAAATATTGTGGGACCACTGCACGCAACGGTTTTTATTAATTCAAACTATGCGACACAAGCCCACTTTCCTATTCCCAAATGCATTTAAAACCGCCCTGAAGAAGATCAGAAAAGGAAAAAGGGTTGAAATGCATTGGGGTATTCATGGGGATTCACATGGATAGTATTGTTACAATGTAACTGTACAATTAGAACTTTTTTAATGAATTGATTGCCATGGGAGATGGTCCTTTGTTGTTGCTTGTGTCGACTACTGGAATTTTATGTGATATTGATTGTATCTATGTAATGCTTTCTATGTCCGAATTAAACAATATTTTTACCAAACATGGTTACTAAACATTGTTTCAAAAATATTTTGCTGCTTTAAAGCCCCCCCCGGGGAAACTTTTCCACTAATATTGCAATGCATTTTGGGGTGTGCAGCTGTGTCAACTCTTGCATGTGTTACTTCACTTTGATGAAAGCCTGTTGTTTACACAGTTCCATAGCTTGCCTCCAATTGTCAAATAATACAAGTAAACGATCAGAGCAGTGACTCTTCCCCTTCTCTCATTAGAATCATGGAGAGAAAGTCTGAAATGAATCAGTTTATGTGTGCCTGGTCTTTAGAAAACCCATAATGCTCTGGGAATACAGATACATGGGTGCACCCTGTATTTAAAAAAAAAAAAAAAAATTATATATATATATATATATATATATATATATATATATATATATAATCTGGGGGCCAATGACTACAGTCCTATCTGGAATAGAATGAGTGGAACATGTGCTTCAAAAAAGGAGAATCAGAATGTTTAGCTCACAGCAGTAAGGGTTTGCCTGAAATTCCACTTTGGTTATCATCATCCTGGATCCACCTACAACCCCTGTAGTCTCCACGAGGAGCTATGTTTTATAATGCTGTGCCTTTAGGACCTTTCTTTGATGTTATGGTTCCTGTTATCATCATTACAGATCTCCTATCCACCTATTAAATTACAATTTTGGGTTATTGAATGAGACATCACATAATGGGAAATCTAACACCAATTTCACAATCTATACATGCTTTTTTCTGCCAAATTTTACAAGTTGCCTGTTTAATAGGCCAGTTTAGGATTTGTGATTAGAAGAAATCTCGAAAGAAATTGGTTCAAGGTTTCGCTAACATGCTATTTTCCTAAAGCAATCCTTTGAGACTGACCCCAACATAAAGCTTTGATTGTGTAACTGGATGTCAACATTTATTAACAAGCAAGGCTTACAGGGAGTTAGGTAAATTGTAAACACTCAGTGAAGGGAAATCCCTGTACAGGGAATCGTGGACTTTAGAAAGCTAAAGTCAGAAAATCAAACTAAGGAATTAACTCTGGATGTCCAGACAAATCCTATGTGTAATCAAACATTTAAAGGAACTTCCCAAAGCACTATCTGTGTCTGACAATGAACATGCTTTCAATTTGATTTTAGTAGCCTCTAACCCTCTTTGTAACACCAGTTGCAGCACCAACTCCTATTTAAGTTATTTAAGTGTTTCAGACTGATATGTAAACTTAACAAAAATTCAAATTCCTTTTTTTTTTCGAGCCTGTGCTGCTGGGCACAAAAACAACTCACACAACACACACACAAAAAGTGCACTAGGGTGTGTCAGATGGTCCCCTCTTGAAGAGGAAGAACCCCTCCATGACCCCCCTGGGACATAAGACTTCTGACAGGAGTAAGACACACTTACCATCTAACCAAAAGGTCCAGTGGACCCCACTCCTCATGATCAGCCAAAACCAATGAATGAGTACAGAGTGGGAGAGACTACCCCAAGGCAGGAGAGGAAGAAACCTCAGGGCCACACACCTTCCCCCTAGACTTCCAAAAAAGGTCGGAAGACCCACACCCTACAATCCTTAAGTGAAAAGGTGACACAAAAAAAGTGCAGTGACAGACAGTCAGAATAATAAATGAAAAATGCTAAACTGCAATACTATGGGTAAAACTTGCAGCCTGGTAACAAAAATTGCCCCAATTTGTCTCATGCAAAAGGCTTAGCTCATGAGGCATTGTACAGAAAAAAGCTGTGGTGCTGTGTCCGAGTGCCTTTTTACACAGTGGTGTCCCAAACCCATAGTGATACTCATAGCACCCAGGAACACCACTCCCAGCGGGGCGCTTAGCACAGTGGGCTATCTGCCTTCCCAGTACTTGGCCAAACAAGGTAGCACTACTGGACTCAGGAGGCACTGGACCCCTCAGAATCCCCCACACTAAGGAAGCACCACTGACATCCAACTTACATGGTGAACACTCAACTGGGATTTATTTCCCATAAGCAGGATCCCTTAGGACCCCCATAATACCAGCAGGGATACTATACAGCCAGCCATCCTAACCTTATGGCCAGAATGATGACTGAGTATCAGTCCTACCATTGATTTCAGGCAAGAGGCTGAGACGCGATCATAAATGGAGGAGGTAGACCTTTCATTCATCTACCCATCCTCCGTTCATAGAAGCTATATTATGGCTTCTATAAATAGAGTAGGTGGGCCTTCCATGTATCTATCCATCCTCCATTTATAGAGCTATTTTCATTCATAGAAGCTGTAGTATGGCTTCTTTGAATGGAAGAGGTGCGAGGAAAGAGCGGGCATAGTCAGTACTCTTGATAAGTGCCAATCACAGGTCCCTTGGCTCTATTAACCCCTGCAACAGTTAAAAATGATTATTGTTGGAAGGGTAGGAGGGTATCAGAGGACTGAAGATTTCTATGAAAGCAGCACAAGGGACACTCTGCACTGATAGTAAGTAACATCCTTGTGTTATTTTTTTTTTTTTGTGGTTTGACTAAACTCGGGCTTTAATTTTAGCTATTCATTTTAAAACATAATCCAGGTTAATTGCACCAGATTTTGAATGCATAAACAACATATTAAATGGTGCAGAGAAGATATATACAGATGCTTACAGTAAATAATGTGAACAGCTATCAAAGGATCATCTCCATAGTTAAACATGAGCCTTGACAGTGCAGCTGATTAGATGGATCACAGATCCTGAGCATATTGTTTATCTTTCCCACTCACATATGTTTATTAGGGACAATGAGGGATGACGTTATGCTCACAGGACTGTCCCACAGGAAACAGAGGATTGAAACATGGGGCTTCTACGTTTGTTCAAAGTTGGTTATAAATAGAGATCTTACGGCTGAGTTTCCATTATGCTGCGGATGATTTAGAAGTGTGTAATGATAAACAGTGACATACACACAGATGCTACTGTGGATGACCCTTAAACTTATTCGCTGGAATAGTTGATTCTATGCTGTAACTTAACAAAGGAAGTATTTACAAAGCATTTGATAAGAGTCAAGTCGTTTTCTTAATTCACGTAAAGGTAAATATTGTTGTAGTATTCTAAAACCGCACTCTAGAAGTTACCATATTTACATTGGTCCAGCTTGACTTCATGTAAGTATCCATATGTGGTATCAGGATGGTTGATGGGAATGCTGTAAACGCTGTAGTAGCCTGCGCTTAATCCAGTGAAAGCCATGGCCTTCTGGGTGCTAGAGGGTGGTTTCCCTCTACAAACTCAACAAAGCAGGTCGCTGATGTGGCAACTCCACCATTCCGGGAATACCTTGTTTTTCTTTCAATAAATACAATGCATTCTCTGATTAGATGTGGTGGAGAAATGAGTGACATCATGACCACTGGGGAGGGCAACAGTTAAGTAAACCTGTTGCCTTGCATTTAAGTAAATTTTTCCACACAAAAATATGCAGGTTGCCTTTGGAGGCCTACTTCTAAAAATGCCAGTTGCTTTGCTCTTATGCTGACTCCCTGGCTTCAGTATTTTCAGACCTGGAACAAGTATGCATCTTGAAAAGTCAGAATAAAGTCCATCGATACAGCAGTGGTTGGCACATATTTATAAAACCAAGACAATGGAGAACATTTCCTCCACTATTCATAATAAAGAAGAATCATTCAGAGAGAAATGGTTCTCTTGGAATGTCTTTTCTGTAACATTGGAGATCTTAGCAGTGAGTGAATCAGATCTCATCAAAAGAGAAGTACGGGAATCTATTTTTTGCAGAATCATACTTACCTAGCACAAAGAAAAGGGCAACAATGAGGACCTTAGACACAGTGGTTAGCTAAAGAAACATAAAGGAGCTGTAAAGATAGAAGGTTTCTATGCATTAAGATAAAAAGTCTTCTATGTGTAGCAGCCACACCAGCAGCCCCCAATACTTACCTGAGCCCCATCTGTATCCCGTGATATGCATGAGTCCCTCAGCCATCCGGGACGCTCCCTCCTGATTGGCTGAGACACAGCAGTGGCGCCACTGGCTCCCGCTGTTGTCAGTCAAAATCAGTCAGCCAATCGGGAGATAGAGGGGGCGAGGCCAATTGGCAGCTCTGTGTCTGAATGGACACATGGAGCTGCAGCTTGGCTCGGGTGCTCCCAGCTGCTTGCTGTGGGGGCACTCGACAGCAGGGAGGGGCCAGGAGTAGCGAAGAGGGACCTGAGAAGAGGAGGATTCGGCTGCCCTGTGCAAAACCACTACACAGAGGAGGTAAGTATAACATGTTTATTATTATTTATTTTTTTTTTAAACAAGACTTTACAATCACTTTAATGCAGCTGATGAAAGACACATCATGCTTACTTCCCTACGACATCAGGAGATGTCCAGCAGTGCCATCAGCACAGAACTGGCAGAAACCAGTGGATCCCAGGTACATCCATCTACTATCTGGAGAAGTATGGCCAGTCTTCATGGAAGAATTGCAACCAAAAAGCCATATTTCTGACATGGAAACAAGGCTAAGCGACTCAACTATGCATAATAACATAGGAACTGGTGTACAGAAAATGTACTTTCTCAATTTACAGTTTTTCTTTTACACCTGCCTAAAACTTTTGCACAGTAGTGCATATAGTAGTGTGTATATCAAAGATTTACATAAATACTTTTTTACACAGTGACATACCAATATCTTTTATGTGTGTATATATATATATATATATATATATATATATATATATATATATATATATATATATATATATATTAAACCTAAGTCTATAAAGTACCCTTCATCTGCATCCTGGGAGTATAGATTACAGATGTTAATAGGAGAGTTGGCTGTAGATTGGAAGCTTTAACCAGGCTTCAACAAGCTTGCCAAAGCTTGCTGAAAGCTTGAATACCCAATGCTGGGAATATACAGTCTATTGCATGTGTTGAGACCAGTGTCGATCTACTTAATGCAGGTCAAATGAATGTCACAAGGAGGTTAAATGCAAGTCAGAAGGATGTCAACTGCCCTTTTTAATATAAAATCAATCAAGTGTTTTACACTAATGCCATTCAAAAAAACCTGAAGCCCATCAACACAGTTCCTTAGTTGCATGATATTTTACTGTTATAGAGAGGATCTATAGTTTGTTATGTAAAAGCTTCAAAGGTTGGGCTTCCTTTACTGATAATACTGGTATGCTAACATCTGCTATTTGCATATTCTATTTTAATGGTTCCTTTGTTATAACCTTAGGAAACTACTGGCTTGACAATGAACTACTGAAGAGACACTTTTCCCTAGCAGAAGACATTTATGCATAGAAAAATATAACATTTAAACAAGCTCTAAAAATGGTTTTCATTCATCAAAGCAATGATAAACATGAACAGAAAAAGGTTATAAAATTGCAGCTTCTTTCTTTCTTTTTTGTAAAATTTTTTTATTACTCTTCAAATATTTTTTTATTGAAAAATTGCAATTTACAAGCCTCCAACAGAAAGAGAAAGGGGTAGATTTACAAAGCTTGTATTATATAAAATTGCAGCTTCATTCATAATTCCCGTCTTTGCTGCTACAGAATAAAACCTGTCCCTAACCACTTCTTCATTGTGCCTATGACGTTGCGGCGGACAGATCGGACACTTTTGACACTTTTTTGGGACCATTGACATTTATACAGCAATCAGAGCTAAAAATAGCCACTGATTACTGTATTAATGTCATTGGCAGGGAAGCAGTGTTGCCAACCGTCAGTATTTTTACTGGCAGCCAGTAAAAAATGGGCACTTCTTCCCTGCCAGTAAATGCCAGTAAGAGGAAAATTTTGCCAGTAAAAAATATGGCTGTGACGCTTGGCTCGGAACTGGGCATGCGCAGCTCGGGTCCAGAGCCGGGCGAGACCATGAAAGTGTCTGCTACAGTGTATTCGGACGGTACCGGTGGGGGGCTGGTCTGGCGGAGGCGGTGCCTGAGTATTTTGTGTGATGTCATGGTGCCAGGGAGCTGAGCGGCCAGAGCCTCGTGTGCGGGTCTGTGGGACAGGAACAGGACTGTCAGTACTGTTTGGACTGGAGGGGACTGAAGGGACCACCTGGCATGGAGAGAGAGTCAATTTCATGTGTGTGTCCCCATTCTAATTCCCTGTCCCTGAGCCACTTACTTACTATATTGAAAATAAAATAAGAAATATGCTTTTTGCCTGAATAGCTACCTTAAATCACATTGCTAATTGCATATTAAACTTATTTGTAGCCCAAATAGTGAAATTGGCACTTAAAACTGTAATTTTGTAACTTTTGGAAATGCCAGTAAATTTTGGGTGTCATGTTAGTAAATTTCAATCTGGTAGGTTGGCAACACTGCAGGGAAGGGGTTAAAGACTAGGGGGCGATCAGGGGGTTAAGTGTATTCCCTCAGTGTGTTCTAACTGTAGGGGGAATGGGCCCACTAGAACATGACAGAGATCACTGCTCCCCATCACTGGGGAGTCATGTCCACTTGTTTACATCTCCCCGTTCTGCCTCTCTGTGCCACGATCGTGGGCCACCGGCGGACACCGAGTCCATGGGACCCACGGGCACGCTCTCGCGGCAAACGGTGGGCGTGCGTGCGCCCACTAGCCTGCAATGACGGAGGGACGTATAAATACGCCCATTTGCGCAGCCATGCCATTCTGCCGACGTACATCATCATGCAGCGGTCGGCAAGCCGTTATAGTGTAAAAGAAAATAGCATATAATAAAATAAGCGTATGAACATTAAAATCATTTTAATAAATATATTTATTTATTACAAGTACTTATATAGCACTGTAAGTTTACACAGCACTTTACATATATACTGTTCATTCACATCAGTCCCTGCCCCAAGGAGCTTACAATCTAAGGTTCCTAACTCACATTCATACATACACATACTAGGGCCAATTTAGACAGGAGCCAATTAACCTACCAGCATGTCTTTGCATTGTGGGAAGATACCAAAGTACCCGGAGGAAACAGCTACATGGTTGGAAGTGTCAACCACTTAGCCACTGTGCTGTCCAAATATTATAGCAATACATATGAAAATGAAATTGTAATAATCTTAATAGTAAAAATACATTATACATATAACAGTATTGATGACAATAAATACAATGCATCAAAGGTATCTTATAAATGTCTTACTATTAACAACCAATGTAATCAAAGAACCAGCTGCTGAAAAAATATTGGTGTCAAATACTGAAACATTGGCAGTACTGACACAGAATTGACAATCAATTCTTTTGTAGTAGTTTTTTTTTTTTTAGACAATATCAATGCACATTGGGGAAGATTTACTAAAGGCAAATAGGCTGTACACTTTGTAAGCTGATTTTCAATTTGCAAGGGAAATTACCCTCAGCTTAGTGAATGAGGTGAAGCTCGTTTTCCAGCTTCCAATCATGTACAAACAAAAATCCTGTTTTTTTCATTTTCCGTGCACATGATTTGGTATTCTTTGCAAAAATCCAGGTATTCACTAAACTAAAGGAATGTTCCCAAAGTAAAAATCCTGTTTGCCTTTACTAAATCAACCCCATTGTGTGAATGAATAATTTATTGTATCGATTCGACCCTAAAGAGAAGAGAAGGTATGAAGATCTCCAAAATCACAATGAGATGGTGTACTAAATAATATAACTAGAGGAGCAACAAAATTAATCAAAAGAGATTTCGTTGGGAAGAAGTCGCATGTACAGAGATGAAAACACAAGTGAGGAAATGAAACATTCCATTCCTAATGAAAACCAATCTCCACTTTACTTCATCCAAATTTCCTTTGCAGAGATCCAAACACAGATCCACAATTAGAGTCTAGTAATCAAGGTAAATGTATATTACTATCACTACTAAGAAGATAGATATGGCTATCATGACATTTATGGCAATTTATCCTACAGAACGAGAAGACATATGCTAGATAATACCAGGACAGAAAAATATAATGAAAATAGGGAAGGGAAGGATTAAGTGCATACTATCATAGGGAATATGTAGAAAGAGAATTACCGGCAGGGGCAATTTTCGATTTTCCACTACACTCCATGATTCTACACATGAAAACCTTAAAAGATAAACAATGCATGGGTGCATGTGACATGGTGACAACTGGGCTATAGCTGTCAAGCTATAACTGGAGAAGTCCCTTAGGAAAGACTTTCATGGCAGGATCACCTGGAAAGATAATCAGGTTTTATTTTCATGAAAACTGCAGATTTAAAAAAAAGATTGCATTAACTAGCTTACGTGAATAATTTGGTTTAGAGCTACTTTAACCTCTTGTCTACCAAGGTGCATTTATAAACGTCTTGCAGGGCCGGATTAACATAGGGGCTGGTGGAGCTGCAGCTCCAGGCCCCTCCCTCAATATAGGCCCATGCCAGTGGCTTATGAATATCTGTGTGCCTGAAGGAAGAGGAGCCCTCTGTGCACACATGGAGGAGACAAGTGTCTGTGCAGCCAAGTCCTGTCTCTGCCGATGCCTCCTGTCTCCTATCACAGGATCTGTTCACTCACACAGATCCTCCTCAGTGTCTGGGGGAGGGGCGCTGATGTTCTCCTAACCAGCAGGAGCCCGGGAGGAAGGACATCTCCCATGCTGTTGTTGAGATAAGGTTAGTACATTTGTTAGGGAGGTGTTTTATTGTGCTAGAGGAAAGACTGCTGCTTCCCCCCATGTAATGTGCTTTCTTGTGCCCAGTGCCCCCATGTAATGTGCTGTGCCCACCATGTCATGTCATGTGCCTTGCAGTGCCCCCCATGTAATGTGCTGTGCCCACCATGTCATGTGCCTTGCAGTGCCCCCCATGTAATGTGCTGTGCCCACCATGTCATGTCATGTGCCTTGCAGTGCCCCCCATGTAATGTGCTGTGCCCACCATGTCATGTGCCTTGCAGTGCCCCCCATGTAATGTGCTGTGCCCACCATGTCATGTCATGTGCCTTGCAGTGCCCCCCATGTAATGTGCTGTGCCCACCATGTCATGTGCCTTGCAGTGCCCCCATGTAATGTGCTGTGCCCACCATGTCATGTGCCCTGCAGTGCCCCCATGTAATGTGCTGTGCCCACCATGTCATGTGCCTTGCAGTGCCCCCCATGTAATGTGCTGTGCCCACCATGTCATGTCATGTGCCTTGCAGTGCCCCCCATGTAATGGGCTGTGCCCACCATGTCATGTCATGTGCCTTGCAGTGCCCCCATGTAATGTGCTGTGCCCACCATGTCATGTGCATTGCAGTGCCCCCCCATGTAATGTGCCATGCCCACCATGTCATGTGCCTTGCAGTGCCCCCCATGTAATGTGCTGTGCCCACCATGTCATGTGCCTTGCAGTGCCCCCCATGTAATGTGCCGTGCCCACCATGTCATGTGCCTTGCAGTGCCCCCCATGTATTGTGCTGTGCCCACCATGTCATGTCATGTGCCTTGCAGTGCCCCCATGTAATGTGCTGTGCCCACCATGTCATGTCATGTGCCTTGCAGTGCCCCCCATGTAATGTTCCGTGCCCACCATGTCATGTGCCTTGCAGTGCCCCCCATGTAATGTGCTGTGCCCACAATGTCATGTCATGTGCCTTGCAGTGCCCCCCATGTAATGTGCTGTGCCCACCATGTCATGTCATGTGCCTTGCAGTGCCCCCCATGTAATGTGCTGTGCCCACCATGTCATGTGCCTTGCAGTGCCCCCATGTAATGTGCTGTGCCCACCATGTCATGTGCCCTGCAGTGCCCCCATGTAATGTGCTGTGCCCACCATGTCATGTGCCTTGCAGTGCCCCCCATGTAATGTGCTGTGCCCACCATGTCATGTCATGTGCCTTGCAGTGCCCCCCATGTAATGGGCTGTGCCCACCATGTCATGTCATGTGCCTTGCAGTGCCCCCATGTAATGTGCTGTGCCCACCATGTCATGTGCATTGCAGTGCCCCCCCATGTAATGTGCCATGCCCACCATGTCATGTGCCTTGCAGTGCCCCCCATGTAATGTGCTGTGCCCACCATGTCATGTGCCTTGCAGTGCCCCCCATGTAATGTGCCGTGCCCACCATGTCATGTGCCTTGCAGTGCCCCCCATGTATTGTGCTGTGCCCACCATGTCATGTCATGTGCCTTGCAGTGCCCCCATGTAATGTGCTGTGCCCACCATGTCATGTCATGTGCCTTGCAGTGCCCCCCATGTAATGTGCCGTGCCCACCATGTCATGTGCCTTGCAGTGCCCCCCATGTAATGTGCTGTGCCCACAATGTCATGTCATGTGCCTTGCAGTGCCCCCCATGTAATGTGCTGTGCCCACCATGTCATGTCATGTGCCTTGCAGTGCCCCCCATGTAATGTGCTGCGCCCACCATGTCATGTGCATTGCAGTGCCCCCCTTGTAATGTGCTGTGCCCACTATGTCATGTGATGTGCATTGCAGTGCCCCCCATGTAATGTGCTGTGCCCACTATGTCATGTCATGTGCCTTGCAGTGCCCCCCATGTAATGTGCTGCGGCCACCATGTCATGTGCATTGCAGTGCCCCCCATGTAATGTGCTGTGCCCACCATGTCATGTGCATTGCAGTGCCCCCCATGTAATGTGCTGTGCCCACCATGTCATGTGCATTGCAGTGCCCCCATGTAATGTGCTGTGCCCACCATGTCATGTGCATTGCAGTGCCCCCCATGTAATGTGCTGTGCCCACTATGTCATGTCATGTGCCTTGCAGTGCCCCCCATGTAATGTGCTGCGCCCACCATGTCATGTGCATTGCAGTGCCCCCCATGTAATGTTCTGTGCCCACTATGTCATGTGATGTGCATTGCAGTGCCCCCATGTAATGTGCTGTGCCCACTATGTCATGTGATGTGCATTGCAGTGCCCCCATGTAATGTGCTGCGCCCACCATGTCATGTGATGTGCATTGCAGTGCCCCCATGTAATGTGCTGTGCCCACTATGTCATGTGCCTTGCAGTGCCCCCCATGTAATGTGCTGCGCCCACCATGTCATGTCATGTGCATTGCAGTGCCCCCCATGTAATGTGCTGTGCCCACTATGTCATGTGAGGTGCATTGCAGTGCCCCCATGTAATGTGCTGTGCCCACTATGTAATTTGCTGTGCATTGCAGTGCTCACTATGTAATGTGCAGTGCCCACCATGTCATGTGCTGTACATTGCAGTGCCCACCATGTAATGTGCTGTACATTGCAGTGCCCACCATGTCATGTGCAGTGCTCACCATGTAATGTGTTGTACATTGCAGTGCCCACCATGTAATGTGCAGTGCCCACCATGTAATGTGCTGTACATTGCAGTGCCCACCATGTAATGTGCAGTGCCCACCATGTAATGTGCTGTGCCATGCAGTGATCCCACCAAGTAATGTACAGTGCCCACCATGTAATGTGATGTGCCATGCAGTGCCCACCATGTCATGTGCAGCTCCCACCATGTCATGTGCTGTGCCCACCCTGCCATGTGTTGTGCCCAGCATGTAGTGTGTTGTACCCACTGTGCAATGTGCTGGGCTGTTCAGCAGTGCCCACCATGTCATGTGCAGTTCCTAACATGTAATGTGCAGTTGCATTGCCCACCATGAAATGTGCTATACCATGCAGTGCCCACCATGTAATGTGTTGTGCCATTCAATGCCCACCATGTAATGCGCTGTGCCCACCACATCATGTGCTGTGCCATGCAGTGCCCACCATGTAATGCGCTGTACCCACCATGTAATGTGCTGTGCCATGCAGTGCCAACCGTGTCATGTGCAGTGGCCACCATGTAACTTACTGTGCAGTGCCCACCCTGTCGTGCTGTGTTGTGCCCACCATGTCATGTGCTGCGCCATGCAGTGCTTACCATGTAATGTGCTGTACCCAGCATGTAATGTGCTGTACATTGTCCACCATGACATGTGCCGTGCAGGGCTCACCATGTCATGTGCGGTGTCCACCAATTAATGTGCTGTGCTCACAATGTAATGTGCTGTGCTGTGTCATGCAGTGCCCACCATATCATGTGGTGTCATGCAGTGCCCACCATGCCATGTGCAGTACCCATCATATAATATGCTGTGCCCACCATATAATGTGCTGTGCAGTGTCCACCATGTAATGTGCTCAGCTGTGCCCGCCATGTCATGTGCTGTGCCCACCATATAAGGTCCTGTGCCCACCGTGTGCATGTGCTGTGTTGTGCCCACCATGCAATGTGCTGTATTGTGCAGTACCAACCATGTCATGTGCTGTGCCTACCTTGTAATGTGCTGTATTGGGCAGTGCCAACAGTGTAATGTGCTGTGCCCGCCATGTAATGTGCTGTGCTTCGCCCACCATTAAATGTGCTGTATCCATGTATCCACTATGTAATGTGTAGTGCCAACAATGTAATGTACTGTGCTATTCCCCCCCCCTGTGTAATGTACTATGCTGTGCCCCCACAGACTCACCCTCTCTCTCTCTCTCTCTCTCTCTCTCTCTCTCTCTCTCTCTCTCTTTCACCCCCTCTCTCTCTCTCATCCCCTCTCTTTCACCCTGTTCTCTCTCTCTTGCCCCCTTCAACCCCCTCTTTCCTACCACCCTCTCTCTCTTTCACCCTCTCTCTCTTGTCCCCTCTCTCTCATTCAACGCCTTTCTCTCTCTTTTCCCCTCCCTCTCATCCCCTCTATTTCAGCCCCCTATCTCGCTATCACCCCCCCCCCCTCTCTCTCTCACACCCCTCTCTATCTTTAATTTAATTCAACAAAAAATTGTTTGCGTTTTCATTTTATTTATTTTCATAAAAAGGCCCACCAAAATCCTTAGCACCAGGCCCATGTTGCTCTTAATCTGGCCCTGACGTCTTGGTATTCAAGGGGTTAACGCAAGCTCACGGCTGCTGTGACATTTAACAAGCCATCATTTCTAGCAGATTTTAACATTTAAAAAATGCTCCAGTAGACAAGAGGTTTTTTTTTTTTGTTTTTTTTTTTTCAATCAAACAAGTTCTTTATTCAAGATAGTAAAGTCAGATACAATCCGTTATCATTCAGAACAGCATAACAAGAAAAAAAAGGCAAAACATATTCCACAGCATTATTTCACCATGTAAAGAGAAAAGGCAAAAATGTCAAGTAGTACAGCACAAATGAGATCAGTAGTATTACAGATATATCCTCATTTAAACCTACATTGGTCAGAACAGTGGAGTCAGACCTAAACAGCCGCTAACTAGGTATGATCAAAACCATATGTGAGTTATGTTGGGCGCCCAGGGCACTGCAGTAAACCCATTTGACTGAGACCAAGGGTGTCCAGTCATGGTGTCCATAATCTTTCAAATTTGCCCGGACATCCCCTATGCTGGTAGACATACCTTTCAAATATAATGGTATCATATGTGTGACCCATAGCTGGTGTGAAGGGGGCTCATGCTGACCAAGGTCACCCTCCCACCCTGCTCGGGCCTTGGCCTTGGAGGGGTAGCCAAGTAGTAAAACTACATATACAAGGGTAGGGAAAACCTCTCCTGGAGAATTGAAAAGGGGAGTAGAGTCCTGTCCTGAAAAATATGGGTCTAATGAGTCATCCCAAATGTTTTGCATCTGTTACCCTGGGTCAGCTTGCCCAATTCCTCGTAAGAACTCTTAACCCAAATTGGGTTGTATCCAGTAAACCCCATCACCAGCTGTAGTTGTTTTGATTTCCATCAAATTTATGGAGGACACTGTATGTGGGAAAACTTCTGTGTGGTTTGGCAAATAGACCTGCCTCCAAGCCTTCAGGGATGGCGTCTGCACCAGTACACCGCAGCATAAGGCAGGCAGCTGACGATAGCAGGTCTGGGGAGTTAGATGAGGATGTGAAAAGACAAGATAATAGCATATGTTGGGCTGGTATCCCTGACTGGAGATGCCTTACTATTCGTCCATCAATCACAGCAGGGCCAGGAGTCAGTGACATACTGTATGTTGGGTATTATATAGTTACTTGTATATATTCCCCTTTAAGACCAGAGATCCTAGCAGGAAAAAGTCTCCAGCACCAACTCATTTGCAAAGTCATGTGACTGAATGCTAAGAGACGTAAAGTAAGTTGACGCTGGAAGATGTGAAAAGGTGTGCCACAATAAAACACCCCTCTTTCACTATGGCCACCAATAACTATGGCACACTTTGCATAATGCATTTGCTTTAGCTCACAAACCTGTCCCTACCATAAAATGTTGTTTTTCACCCCCCATGCATAGGCGTGCACACAGGGTGTGCCGGATGTGCCTGGGCATTATCATTATCATTTTGTGTGCCAGCGGAAAGATAGGAAAGATCTCCCTCTTACCGGCTCTGACATAAGAGAAGTGCTTACGGCAGGGAGATCAATGTGCTGGGGCCATATATATGTAGACACACACATACATGTGTTTTTGAGTTTTAGGGTGAACACTCTAATGCAATAAGCTGTGCACATCTATGCCTTGGGAACAACAAAAGTTCCCAGCCCCCCCCCCCTCTGTAGAAGTAAAACCAAAAATTAGGAAAAAAAGCACCAGAACCTGAAAATGTAAAAACCAAGTCAGCAATGGCAGCTCCCATATTTTATTGCTCACATGATACATTCTATTAATTATTCAAAAGACAGCTCTGGACTTCACAGTGCAGAAATGCCTGCCATAGATGCTCAGTATTTTAATTGTGAACAATTCCAGTGTTACATGTGACAATTGGGCAGTGTAAGGGTTAACTACCAAACAATGACAAACTATTGCTGGCATTAGAGGTATTTGAGACAGTTATGGGCCAAGACAGAAAATAACCTATGCTGGAAAGTCAACGGAAATTCCCTTTTAGTACTCTCAGATTTGCTCCATTTTTACATGAGACGTCCATCATTGATCATGTGCCACTGCTAAACAAGGGCCGAATCCATGAGAAAAGTCCCAGCAGGTCCCTCTATAATATAGTGTAGCAAGGGCCCGACCCCTAGAGGCCTAATGGTGACCTCCAAAGTCAGGGAGAGCTGACATCCTTCTTTGTAGAGTGGATTACAAGGCATAGTGGGTATAATGCAATATGGAAAGATTGGGCGCCAGTCACTTTTTAAATGCGAACAAAAGAGATTTATTGTCTCTTAACAAGAACTGGGGAGAGAGAGTTAGGGCCTGAACACCCTTAGGCAGATGCAATAGCAATTGGCAGACTCAGAGACATAATAGGCAGACAGCTATACAGGTTGAGGGCCTTTAAGCTGGTTGCAGCACTGTATTTGTAGAACTGCCGTCTCCTATGGCATTGGCAACTGAACTTGTAGGTTGACTTCAACACAGATATGAACACATACCATACTTGGTATCCCCATTGTGTAGAACCTGACCTCCCGCTGTAGCTTTTCTCACTGAGCTCCCAGTCTTCTCACCAGACCTTCAGATCCCAGTCACCTGCTGGATCCCCTGAGCTCTTCCACAGCCAACCTGCTGTACACTTCAAGCATCACCCACGCTACCTGCTGGGTCGCTGTCTTGGCTTTCAGCTACCCCTCTGAATCCTCTTCAAGTGTCACCCACGCTCACCCGCTGGGTCCCTGACTTGAACACTGAAGCTTTCCCAACTTGTTCACTAGTGAAAAAGGCTGCTCTGGTATTTCTTCAGACTTCACAAACCTGGCCTCTGATAACAGGAGTAGTTTCCCTTACTGGCGATGGTGTCCCCTTTATGTCTGACCTCTGGTTCTCACTTGCCTCTGATAATAGGAGTGGTCTTCCAATGTGGCAACTGCTTCTCCTTCACCTCTGGCAACACTCAGTTCACCGTCCGGCTGAACCTCTGCAACAAGGCCCCCCTGGGCTTGAGCCTCTACACAAGTGGCTAGGCCTCGGGCTTAGGCCTAACCTTCTGCTGCTGCTTCACATACAGCCCCCAGGCCTCAGCCTGGGGCTAAAAGAACACTAATCACCCGACTCATTCCCCTTCAATAGACTCTCCCACTGCCAGCATGCTTATCCACAAATATGATTGGCTGAGAAATTATGTCTATTCACAACCTGAATTCACTGTGGTCTTGTCATTCTAATGCCAAAGGCAGCAATGCCACCTTTGACAGAAGAGAGAAATGCACCAGGGTCAGGCTTTAGGGCAAAAAAAAATCAGTCGCTACAACTATCAATTAGCCAGGTTAATGACCACCTAGCATAAATAAATGTGTTAGCAACCCTGCCTAATACCAGGGTGCCACATCAATGCTGATGAAGAAAAGGAGATCTTATCTGTAAAGGGTTGGGTGATAAGGTAGTGGTCAAATGCTCTATGTTCCCCTTCTTGTTGGGCGCCAAGCAAGAGTCACATGAGTGTCCTACCCCAGGGTGGGTTCTTCTGGGCTACGCTAGGCATTTTGGATGAGGTCACTGCCATATACAGGGAGTCACTTTACTTTGAACTGATAAATTCCATTAAACTCTCTCGATGTACTTTACACCACTAGGGCCACTTGTGCAATTAGGAGGGACACGGAGAGCCCTTGTCCTCTTCACCTGTCCAGCTTATCACCACCACAAACTCTCTCCCAGTATCGGTATGGGGACCCGCCGTGCACCTAGAGAGGACTCAATGCGTGTACTTCACTTAACTCTTTCGCTTCCGTACCTGTGTACAGGATGAGGGCCCTGGTGGTGCAGATCTGCTTCCGTTGCTATGGGAGACAGATTGCTGCTGAAGGAGTGCCGACAACATCTACCTCGCTGAAAGAGGCCATCTCACCTGCCACATGCACAAGCTTAAGACAGGCTGTAAAAGGGACCTTCGTTACCCTTGGTAACCACTGTATCTTTACAATGTGTTATCTCTTGTAATCATTATCTTCATACCCCAATGTGTTCAGTGACCCGAGCTGCAGACTATGTGTGCTGGTTACTTGCATTGTAACTTCAGACTAGGCAGAGGCAAAGTTTGTTACCCCGAAACCTCATATTCCTGATATGTGCCTGTTGTGCCGTGTACTTTTGTGAGAAAGTATCCTGTTCCCTTTGTATTGCTTCCTTTGTGTGAAGTCCCTGGTGTTCCTGCCAGTTCCTCTAAATTCCTATTAAAAACTGACCACACTAAGCAGGAGCGCACACCATGGTCAGTTCTTTAATTATGTTGTGAACAGGGAACCCAGTGTTTTGCTGCTTCTCCTCCTCCAGCTCTAATGCAGCTGAGAACAGAGGGAATGTGATCACTTATAAAGAATGGAAAAAAGGAATTTATAATATATTTTTTATATTTTTATATCTATACAAAAATTACTTTCACTTTTCATGACTTTCATTTCTATTTTAAACTGAATAGGATGTTTTACAAATTGATCATTTTAACATGATGACAAAGACAGACTATAGTCCAAAATAAAGTGCAAACATTTCCATAACGTTCCTAATCCCTAACTCTGGCTTGTGGCTGCCCCAGCATACATGCATTGGAAAAAGTCCATCTTTGGTAGAGTCCATGGTTGGCATGTTTAGGAGGGACTGCAAGCTCCAGCAATCCTTCTGGACAGTGTAAACTCTGACTTCAGCACATCACTGACTCCGTTGGTGGCAGGGAATGGGTCCAGGCAGACCAGACCACCCGGAACTGAACCAGCAAAACAGCAACAAGAACTCCTTAGGCAGCCCCCTAAGGTCTGAGCCTCTGTCCCTTTTATAGGTCACAGGACCGGGGGGGGGGGTCAGACCCAGGAAAACCCACCAAGAAAACCTGGGAAGCACAATGAACTCCAAACTTCCTGGCTGGGGCAGAGTTAACCACTACCTGCCTACACACCACCCCCCTAAGCCATCCCGGCGTAATACACACAGTTACAAGGTATAAAGAGCAGAGTGCAACCAAATACAAAACATTGCATAAAATAAAGAGTAAACTGGCAGGAGCAACAACATAACGGTGCAGTTCTTAAACATAAATGTTGGGGAAGATAAATGTCTGGCAGCGAAGAATCCGAAACAATCAAAATGTAATGTGTATGGTCAGCTTAAATTGGACCCTTAGTTCTTGTTTTCATGTGTTACATGTGTAGTGTCCTCTGAAGAGAAATCTGCATTCAAATCACTTTTCAGAGGGCATTTGACATTTATATAACACCTCACTGCTTGAAGTAACCCTATACATGCTGCAGTTGCCCCATAAACTTCTATTGTCTCATTTGGCGGTGGTAACACCTGCCAAATGCGTCATGCTGTCTAAATTTATTTGCTATGGCCACAAAGCACAGCATCGTGGGTGTGGCATATGTGCAGCCCTGAGCGACTGCATGTCAGTGTTCAGGCGAGTGGTCAGGGGGCAGTAAAACCACAGCTCAACCGCCTGATTCGTAAAGGAAGCTGGTGTCGGAAGGTGTGAAAAGGTGAAGGTGTCTCGAAATAAACATATAGTTAAGAAACAATCACATGTCACTAAACTCACCAATCTGTGAGATTCCATGGCACACGTGCATAGTAAATTTCCCTCGGTCCACAGAAATCTGTTTCTAGCAGGAAAGGGCTAGTTGGTTGTATTTCCCCCCAAAGCTGAAGTACCCCAGTACGTCCTGGACCAGCATTTACGTGATTAAGTAATCTCTGAGTCAGCATTACAGTCTAAAGGTGGGTACACACTATAAGAAAATTGGGCAAACGATCGTCTGGTTTTCCTTGATGTTTCACAGCAAATCCGAACCGAGGAAGGATACAACAAAGCAGGGGGGTTGCTAGGTGGCAAAAAGACCAGGGGCTTCAGTCCAAAGTCCGAGTCCGGCACCGGGGGGGGGGGGTGTTACCTACCTGACGTGCACTGACTTACCTGACGCGCACTGACCTACCTGACATACACTGACCTACACTGACATACACTAACCTACCTGACACACACTAATCTACCTGACACACACTAATCTACCTGACACACACTGATCTACACTGACCCATCTGACACACACTGACCTACCTGACACATACTGACCTACCTGACCTACACTGACCTACCTGACATACACTGACCTACCTGACCTACACTGACCCACCTGACACACACTGAGCTACCTGACACACACTAACCTACCTGACATACACTGACCCACACTGACCTACCTGACCGGACTTCAGGTGACTTGACCTCCTCCTGCAGCTCAGCCGTAGTGTGTGGCTGCGTGCTCATCACAGTAGAGTAGACAGCAGGGCCTGCTGAGCAGGCACTCCAGGCAGCCGCAGCCAGAGCCATGACAGGACACAGGACAGGAGGGCAGGAGAGGAGGACATGACAGGCCAGGAGGGCAGGAGAAGAGGACAGGACAGGAGAGCTGAGTCTCCCACCTGAGTGGGATCTTCTCACAGTGACACGGCGGGCGTATTGTAATTCCCACCTTCTGGAGCCTGCAGCTCTTATGATGGACATCACACGTCCCGTGATCCCAGCATTCATTGGACCTGTGTGATGTCCATCATAGGCGCTGCCGGGTCCAGGAGGCGTCGCCTCCTGGACATGGCAGCGCCTATGATGGATGTCTCACTGGTCCAACACCAGGATCGCAGGCGGGACTGTGTGACATCCAATAGACTTGGAAGTTAGGCGCCGTCGCCCACGTGACCGGACTTTGTGCTCACTGCTCGGATCGATCCCCGATCATGCGCAGTGCGGCGACACACTCTCTCGAGTGACTCGGGGCTAATAATTGTTTTTATAAATGGCCGAGACTCAGGGCTTTTCGGGGACCCATTTGGGGCTCCAGCCCCCCCTCCCGACGCCACTGCAACAAAGGCTTTATTTGGTTGTTTACTGTTTCTGATCATGTACAGTCTTTCGTATCTGATTTTTTGGAGTTGGTCTCTTCGGAAATCTTTGTTTGGAAAGTCTGAATCGGATTGAATGTCAAAAGTTGTTTACACACTATACGAAAATAGAATGATCCTGCCAATTTTTTTCCCGATTTTCTCATAGGGTGTACCCACCTTAAGTCTAAAGCAGGGTACACACTAACATGGAGGTTTCTCTATACACTATTCGTAATCCATGTCTCCTGCGCTAATAAGTGCACTTTTCAGTTCTTTGGTATAATGCATCTTAATACAACCCTGTTTTCCGAGTAAAACAGACATAGCCTCCCTCCTCACAATCTTAGCTCCACAGGAAGACTTCTGTGTCCATGGGCGTTCTGTTTATTTATAGTACTTTGCATAGTCAAAACAATAGAGCTTGGTAGCTTCACAATCAGTCAATCAAGCACAGGCAAACAGGAGGAGTTATACAAATCTCAACCAATGAACGATGACTAGGGGAGTGTATGGCCGTGTCTGTGCAGGGGCAGTGTGTATGATTTCCCGGCCCCTGTAAGCCATGCTCTTCAGCTAGACAAAGAAAGCCACATGGCTGGCCTTAGAAATCATGAACGCTGTCCCGACCAAAACGCACTCAAAGCCTCCCATTTTTACCATTGGCGTGAATCCTTATTCTGCATTGTTCAGAGAGCAACGCATACCCGGATTATTCTACCATTCCTGTGGATGGGAGATTATCTGCATGGCCACGCCACAGCCCCTCCATGTGCTGATCAGACACACAGAGAGACAAGACCGTACATCCTCCCATAACCAATAATGTCTTTGCAGAGTGAACACATTCCCCCTCCAGACGATTGTCTGTGCATTGCACAGGGGCCCTTTGCTGACAGATCCTCACTCTGCAAACACTTCTCTGCAACCTCAGGAAGATTTTCACTACCAAACAGGTCTCAACTGGCGTCAGTCTGCCCCAGGCCTGATCTAAAGAGCGGGCTGCAGCAGAACTAACACTGGGAAACACTGTGACAATACATATTGAATACATCTTAATAAAATTTCCACAACAACACTTATGCCGCGTACACACGAGCGGACTTTTCACCCGGACTGGTCCGATGGACAGAGTCCAGCGGACAATTCGACCGTGTGTGGGCTTCTACGGACCTGCAGCGGGCTTTTTCAGTCGAAAATCTGACGGACTTTAGATTTGGAACATGTTTCAAATCTTTACGTCGTAACTCCCCCGGACCCAGTTCCTAACAAAAAGTCCGCTTGTCTGTATGCTAGTCCGATGGACGAAAAACAACGCTAGGGCAGCTATTGGCTACTGGCTATCAACTTCCTTATTAGTCCGGTCTTACGTCATCACGTACGAATCCGTCGGACTTTGGTGGGATCGTGTGTAGGCAAGTCCGTTTGTTCGGAAAGTCTGTCGGAAGTCTGCCGAAAGTCCGTCGGATAGATCGTCGGACCAGTCCGGTTGAAAAGTCCGCCCGTGTGTACGCTGCATTACAGTTTTTTTCATGCAACCCAGCGGGCTGCACAAAAAAAACCTGACAGCTCCGGTCAGAGCCACTGTACTAACCATGGGAGGTTAGTCCAGCGATCTCCCCCACTGAGCTGTTGTGTTCTGACAGGGGGACGGCTACCCCGCCAGAACCCTCCGATCAGCACTCTCTGCCATTGGCTGAGAGTGCTGATCTAGAGTAGGGCGGATGCTGGTTTCCCAACATGCAGGTCTGACAGGAGCCAGCCAAACAAACAGACTGACATACACACGGGCAGAATGTCGGTCGTTTGTTGGTTATTTTTTTTGAACCAGTAAATGTTTCCCGACATTCTGTGTGTACGGGGCTTTAGGAAGTAGATGGTGACCCAGGATAATGTCTGAACAAAGATAGAGTTATCCACCTGGACAAATAAAGCAGATCAAGACATTGCCATGGGAAATACTGTGTTCTCCATGAGAGGTAATAAAGGATGCAGTTACACATTTATTTCGCAGGCATGCACTTAACAAGACAAAATATATCAAAAGGAAGGCACGGAGCTATGAGGAACGAATGAAGCATAGGGCTGGCATGACAGGGTAGAAGGGGAACCAGACAGCATAGAGTTAACGTGTTCAAAGGGAAAGATGTGAGGTTTACTTACGTGATTGGTTGAGGAGATGGGGTGATGGGGAGGAGCGTAGTTGAGTAGACTGTAGGAAGGGGTGGGACAGTAACAGTCAGAGTTGGGAGGCCATCGGATGAACGTACGCTCCTCCCTCCCTGAGATAGAGTAGTATGTTGGAGGTATGTAGGTATTGAGATGGCGGTTGGGACCTCTTGGATGGGGTTAGAAATCTGTTAGTGGGATACAAGTGGGGAACCATCGTTGGTATGATGTCCTCTGGTATGATGTCCTGGTCCAATAAGAGGGACCAGGTAATGGTAGACCTGTAAGGTCTGTGGTCAAGTGTTAATGTCCCTGAGTCAGTGTTTTGCAGCTGGGGACATTAATGTTTTGTTAATGTTATTGTTATTTATTTGTAATTTATTACTTATTTTGTTTAATAAAAGGCCCGACAGCTGTTTAGCTCCACTTTGTGTTATGTGTTTTATTGGGGTAAAGGGGGGTGCAGTTTAGAAGGGTTATGTAGGAGTCTGGTGGCGAACTCTGAGCTACCCTAGTCATGCTACTTCTACTTTAAGAATATTGGTTTATTTACCTTACAATAAAATCTCAGAACAAACATAATTACAAAAGCTACATGTATAATATGTTATTAGAATAAACAGCATGACAGTGTTGGAAGATGAAGTCAATTTATTCCTTGTTCTGGCAACAAAAATTAAATAGTGTTGAATACAGTATCCAAAAATCAGATTCTACTTACCATACAAGGGAATTGAAAGAACAGATATTTCATAACTGAGTGAACAATGGCATCTAATGAACCATGAAGACGAAATACACTATGCATTGTGGATCAGTGACATTCCCCATTCTCAGGATAATTATAGTACTGCATTTACTCTTCTCTAAAGGACAGAGGATGGGTGGTAAAACTTCTCCCTACTCATTCCAGGAATACCACATTATTAGCGCTTTGATGTGGAACCATAGAGATCTTCAAATTTACATGAGGAAAAATCACCTAAATGAGGCCCAGGGAAATGACCGTTCCCTCCGCAGCTGGACCGCAATGTGTTTACTATTGTCTACAGCTAAATTATACTAACATTATTAGCACACCATACTTCAAAGGCAGAAAAGACTATAACTTTGCACTGCAGTATACAAAAGAGCTTGGCAATTTTCTACCACAAATACATTCAGGTCCATGAAACTATCTACAAATCAGTTGCACAGCTTCATGCAAGTTTTATGAGTTCTATTAATAAATGATGCTGGAGAGTTAAAAATATTGGCTGTGTTTATATCAGATAAGATATAAAGTTAAAATGTAGTTAAAACATATGCTTGGTATGGTATGCTTGTTTTTAATTTTTGTATAATGAGATGTAATGAATAAAGATTATATAAATTTAAAAAAAAAAAATGTAGTTAAAACACGAACAAAATGTAGTTAAAACACGCACTACACAAAGAACAAAGTGTTGAAGCTGAAGCTTACCAATCAATTATCTTTCACTGATCTGATTATACTATACTGACATCTAAAGCTGGCCATACATATAGATTTACACACAGATTGCTCCTTACTACCACACGGCGTGAGTGGACAGGAGCTGTTTGACCAACAATTGCATGCCTGGCTCCTATGATTTTTCAGATGACGGATGGGTGGAGTGGGGCCAACAGGGCCACCCACTGAGCAAATTTCAGCTGATTCATAAGAAGCCATATGAAAATGACTCCCTGTATGGCCAGCTTAAATCTTTTTGTAACATCTATTGGGGGAATTCCCATGACTTTCGTTACTTGGGATGTCCAGTCATCTCAACAGTATGCTCTCGTGTTTGTAGGTGAGGTGCGGACGTCGCAGAGCGTGTTGCGTCATCATAAGTTGGCAACCTTAGAGACATACATGTGAATATATGGGAGATACCATTCTTTGGTCTGTATGGAAATACCTTCTTATGCCGCGTACACACGACCGGTTTTGCCGTCGGAATAAACTCCGAAGGTTTCTCCGATGTAATTCCATTCAAGCGGTCTTGCCTACACACGGTCAAACCAAAGTCCGATCAAAGTCTGACCGTCCAGAACGCGGTGACATACAGCAGGTACGACGGGACTAGAAAAAGGAAGTTCAATAGCCAGTAGCCAATAGCTTCCGTCTCATACTTGCTTCAGAGCATGCGTCATTTTTGGTCCGTCGGAACAGCAAACAGACGAGCATGTTTCACGATAGGGATTGGTTCAGTCGAAAATATTTAGAACATGTTCTATTTCTAGGTCCGTCAGAATTTTCGAAAAAAAAGTCTGATGAGGCACACACACGATCGGAATATAGGATGAAAAGCTTCCACTTTGCCTTCCACAGTTCACACCCCTTTGTTCTCATTGGCTGGGGAGAAGCTGTGAGCCCTTTCCTGAATGGAGAGGAGCACGGGGTGAGAACAGTCCAGGATGGGGAAGTGTTTGTGCTGTGTGCTGGCAACATGGAATGGTAACTGACTTCTAGGAGGCAAGAGGAGGAGAGTGCCGTCCTGTAGTCACGATGGGACCACTGTCAATGGTGAGGTAAGACACCGCTCAGTGTCTCCTAGTCACCAGCTGGAATTCTCTGTACTCCCCAACTGGGGATGTCTGCTTACCCCACTTCCCTGACAACTGGGGAAAAGACACACACCTCCGGGAGGTGACCTTCCTCCAACACCTGCCAACACTGACAAAGAAACATTCAAAAATTGCTAAAACAAATCCCCTAACACCTCCTGAGGGGCTGCAGGCTCCAAATTTTGTGTCACATGGCTTTGCCCCTCCAGATCTTGTCAAGATCCCCCCCAGATTAAGATGCGCCCCCTCAAGTCCCCTGACCATCCCCTCTGCCCTGGATACTATGCCTAGCTGCTGAGCTCCTTTCCCATTACAGCACTCTATACTAAGGTGATCAGATTTTTAAAATGAAATCCGGGGACATTTTTTTTTTTGTTGGCAAATGGTAAACTATTTTGTAAGCATATTTTCCTCAAATTATATATGCAGTGTATGTAGTATGCGTTTATGGAATGATTGTATGATATATATGTTATTTCTCATATTTCGTCAATAGGAATTTTTTGAGATATGAGTACCAAATGTTAAGAAGATAAGATAGAGAAAAAAGTGCAGAGTTCAGGATTGCTCTACACAGGGAATTTTTTCAGCAGAAACGTGGGGGAACGCAGTTCCGGCACCTCCAAAACTGAATGTATATAATGGCAAGGGGTGCTGGGGTGTGCTGGAGGGTCTATTGATGCTGGGAGGATCTGTTTTTGCAGAGGAAGGGGAGATCTATTGTGGCTGGGATGGATTTTATGTTGAGGGAAGGTCTATTGATGCTGGCTGCTGGGGAATCTATAGTTTCTGGAGGGAATCTATTTTTGCAGGGGTGTCTATTGTTGCTGGGGAGGTCTATTGTTGCTGGTGAAGGATCTATTGCTGCTCAGGGTGGGTATTATGTTGCAGGGAGTCAATCATTGCTAGGAGGGATCTACTGTTGAGCTAGGGGTCTAATGTTGCTGGCTGTTGGAGGGTCTATTGTTGCTGGCTGTTGGGAGTCCATTGCTGCTAGGGTATCCATTGTTGCTAGATTACTTTTTTACTTTAATTCTTGTTATCATTAACACATTCCATACAAAATACTTAGAACCACAGAACGATACTTGGTTCTCTATTCTCTAAAAGGGGTGGTACTGGAAGGTGGGTAAGGTGTGGAACAAAGAAATGGTGTGGAGGGGGGGGGCGGAGGGGGGGCGGTGTCAAGGGGTGACTCGGAAGGGAGGAGTTCCTGCACCCATTCTCTGAGAAAAAAAGCCCTGGCGCTACATAAAGAATGCAGGGCTAAGGAGCATGCTACATAAAGAATGTAGGGCTAAGGAGCGCGCTACATATACAATGCAGGGCTAAGGAGCATGCTACACGAAGAATGCAGGGCTAAGGAGTGCGCTACATAAACAATGCAGGACTCAGGAGCAGGCTACATAAAGAATGCAGGGCTCAGGAGTGCCCTACATAAAGAATGAAGGGCTCAGGTGTGCGCTACATAAAGAATGCAGGGCTCAGCAGTGTGCTACATAAAGAATGCAGGGCTCAGCTGTGGCCATCTATGCAGCCTTACTAGTGCCCATCAATGCAGCATCACAAGTGCCCATCTATACAGACTGACCAGTGCCCATCAATGCAGCCTCACCAGTGCCCATCTATGCAGCCTCACAAGTGCCCATCTATGCAGTCTGACCAGTGCCCATCTATGCAGCCTGATCAGTGCCCATCTATGCAGCCTTTACCAGTGCCCATCTATGCAGCCTCACCAGTGCCATCCAATGCAGCCTCACCAGTGCCCAGCAATGCAAGACTAAAATTGGGCACCCCTCCCATCTAAATTTGTCTCACCACTTCCTCTTATGTGAGCAGTCCAATTGGATCTGCTTGTCTGTTTTTCAGGCCGAACCAATTGGACCCTCCACTCTTTTCTATGGAGCAGCGGGTGTAATCTCCAATCCAATCCACTAAAAACAAACGGAAGGGCATCTGTTCCCCTCCATCTGGGTGGATCGGATCAGATCGCAGTCGGGTGTAAACGAACCGCAGATTTTGCTTACACCCGATCGCCTATAGAGCAGAGTGGGTTCTACGGAGGGCATGCGTGGTGCACCGTACAGAAACGGACAGGCAGGTAAGTAACATTAATGCAGATAGAGACAAAGCATGTCTCTTCTGCATTAAAATTCCTGCCTGTTCACCCATTTTAAAACTCAGGACTAAAGTTTCACTTTAATATATAGTATGTGTTACAGTTTCAGGCAGGTTTTCCCCTTTAAATTTGTGCTGTGGCTGAGGTGCGCTACTTTCTGCTAGAGAATGTGTACAGCAGCATGATGCTATGCGGGCAGGACCTCTGCAGGAGGAGTGTGACCTCACAGCACACTAGCGCTAAACCACTCCGCTCCTCCTGCCCACCCTATAGAAAAGCATTCTTAGTGACATTGCAACTACTGTTGCTAAATAGCTAAACAACAGTAGTTGCAGTGTCACTAAGAATGCTTTTCAATGGGGTGGGCAGGAGGAGCGGAGTTGTTTAGCGCTAGTGCACTGTGAGGTGCTGGCACCACTGAGTAATCAGACAACTGTGTGCAACATTAGACTTGATCTGCATTGGCAACCCCAGAGCTGTGGTACCCGGTGAGAACGGCTACCACCGCACTCCCTAGGTACACCACTGCCCCTCATTCTACCCCCAGTACTGAGCTCCCCTCACCCCCATTACACAGAGCTCCCACCCCCCAGAACACAGAGCCCACCCTCCAAGTACAATGCTCCTCCCTCTACTCTGACCCTCCCCCTTTCCTCACTAAAAGCCCCATCCCCATTCTCCCCCCAGTACACAAAGCTTCCCCATCCCCTAGCTCCTCCCCACTACAGAGCTCCAACCATCCCTAGCCCCCCAGTACACAGAGCTCTCCCTGTACTCCCAACTCCAGGTCACAGCCCACCCCCAGAACAGAGCCTCTCCACCTCTAGTAAACAGAGCCCTCCTTCCCCTCAGGACACAGCGCCCCCTTCTTCTCTCATCTCCACCCTCCCCCCCAGTACACTCAGCTCCTACATTCTCCACATACTGCATCATAGCAGCACCAGGATCTGCTGCTACAAAGTTTGCCACTTACTTCAGTTTCTCAGCCCTGGCACCACTTTCTCTTCCTGTCCAGGCCTCTGACTGACGTCACTTCAGAGGCCGAAGTCACCTGTCAGGCGGAGTGATCTCCACCTGACAGAGAATCTAATCTGTGTACAGTAGTTTAGACTGGTGCCGGGTGCAGGAGCGCAATCGGCATCCCGCTGCAGCTCTGCTTTTGTTTGTCCATCTTCAGCCGGGAGAATTTAGCCCCGGAGCTGCCTGCACACCACACATCACTTCAAAGGAGTTTCTGCTCTTTCCACACCCTCTAGTCCCAGTCCTGCTGCCGGGCATTGTGCTCCACTCTCTGGAAAAATGTGCAACCAGGCTGGGGGTGGCACCACCCCCATGAAAAAATGCTGCCCAGCCTCGATGCAGACATGTCCATGAGTGCTGCCCCTGCAAACCGGGACAGATGGGCTCCGGGGAGAGTGTGCTCAATCCGGGGACTGTCCCGGGAAAACGGGGACATCTAGTCACCCTACTCTATACTGCTTCTCCTTTGCAGAGCTGAAATCACATTCCTTTACAACACAGCCAGACAGCCACGATCTGCACAGGGTGTATCTGCCTACTGCAACTACACTGCCGTTCTGACCAGAGAATTTCACAGGTCAGAACAGAAATATAAAAGCCAGATACACCCTGTGAAGGCTGACAGACTGTGTAAAGGAATGTGATTTCAGCCCTGTGTAGTGTGGGGGGAGGAGATGTATACACTGCTGGGGATGGGAAAGAAGCTCTCCTAAGTGACCTGCCAGGCGTGATTCCTGTCCTCTGATTCTCCAACGGTCATCCCTGTCCTCTGATGTAAGGAGGAACTTTGGGGACTCAAAACTCTTAAGACACTTTGAGTATCTTGCAGGGCGGTGGGTGTATCTGCACGCATGGTGGAAGTGGTGGGTGGTAGTGGGGCCCAGGTCAACTTTTGCATCAGGGCCCACAAGCTTCAAGCTACGCCTCTGTCATAGTACATATGCCCTCTTGAGTTCAAACCATATGGTAAGCCTTCATCCTATCGGTGGCGGATTACTCACTTTCACATAATTTTTCATCACCTATTCATAATTATTGATGTCTCAATGACGTTATGAACGTTTTTTGTTTGTCCCTTTAAGAGACATACAGTTTTACCACGTATTCCATTTCAACTATGGATTATTTATACCACTTGTTTTTTTTCTTGATTTATTTATACCAAATCACTGTGTTTTTATTTCACTATAGTTTCAAGTTTGTTTTCAGCGATTATTCTGAGATCTATTCAATGATCTTTGTTAATTTAAAGGTTTTAGCGCTGCACTTTTTATTTTTATTTCTATATTGCAATTGTCTGTTTGCTGTGTTAGCTGCATGATTTTAGGGCGTAGCGCGGTATTATCTTTGCATTTTTTTACCTCCTCATTACCAGTTTGCACGGCTATGGCAGGATTAGCAGAGGAGTAGTAGGATGAAGAAGAGGGTGCATTGGCAGCACTTGCAAACAACTGCTCTGAGCCTGGGAGGAAAATTAGAGGAAGGCTTTGTCAGTCTCTCAGCTAACTTCTGTACATGCTGTGGCTATATCGTATGGCCACACTTGTAGGTAGATGGCCTGCTGTGTATTTAGCTAGCAGCTGCCCAGGTGCCTTTACCCGGTGTGTTTGTGGACTTTCACTGGGGTTCAGCATCCCTCTTGTGCTCTATAAAATGAAAGAGGCCTGGATCCTAAGCAGGCACCAGGGAACACTTGGGGAACGCATGCAATTAGAAACTTACTGGGACCTGTGGTCCACTCTGGAACACTGATTCGCCGGAGGAACCCAACCACATGGACTACTCTGTTTGAATATTACCAAGTATGAACTTTTCTCAAAGAGACTTCACCTGTGCAGGTAACCTGGGGCAGCCACAGTGGGGTTTAGTTAGGAAAAATATGTTATTGCATGTTATACATGTTGTGCCAAGTTTACAGTAAATGTTGATTCAACTGCTCTGAGCCTGGTCTGAAGTTACTTAAGGGGTAACAGTGAGGTTTTGGCTGGGTCCACAACTACAAAATGGGGTGTAACAGCACTATGACAAAGGATTATACAACAATAGAAGAAGGAAGAGGTAGTTGCTATGAATAATCACAAAGAGAAACAGCAACCAGTCATTGTCGTGGTACCTGGTTAGATGACAGGTTCTCTGGAAGCTGTCCAGTAACCCTAGCTGTCCATCTCTGCTGGTCTCTGGGCGTGGGCTAGCGTTAGGGAGATCTATGGTCACTAGGTACAGGAAAAGAAAAGTTAAGTGAGAATACATATGAGGTCCGTACTATGTGCTAGGTGGGACCCCATTCTGTTACTGGGAGTGAGGTAACAGAGGTACACTGACTGGTGGAGTGGGCAGAGGCTAAGCCTGTCCCTCCGAATGCAACACATACATCAGTAAAAGTGTGCAGGACATGGGACGAAGCAGCTTGATGAGGAACTATGAGGTACTGCACACATGTGGCTCATCTCTGTATTGGGAGGCCATATTAATATTTGACTTTTCAAATGGTTGTGGCTCCCGCCTGGTCTCGGGCATTGGTGAGCACGCTTTCAGGCGAAGTACAAGGGCTCGTGACCCCCTTGAACTCCAGGCCTACCCCCGGGATAGGCCTCTCATGTAACCTTTGCTTGGTGCCCAAAAAGAAGAGAAAACATGACAACCACCCTATCACCCTACCCTTACAAACTGTAATAGAAAAGGCAGGCCAGCAATGCCTTGATATGGTACTGCCCCCCACTACTGTTTTGACCTGTAGAACCTGCTTTCTCCCTACTATCTCAGCGAGCAGAACCTCTGCCCCTCCAAGAAAAATAAACCCTAAAACTAGCAGTAAATTAATGTAAATTAACTACTTGCTGACCAGCCGCTGCAGTTGTACGTATCGCCGTCATTGTACGCCGGCCGCTTTAAGATGCTATAGGGAGCGTGCGCGCCCACAGCGCGACGCTGGAGCTGATGCGCGTGGCCATCGGCCGCGATTTTCACCGGCCACGCGCTATCACTCCTCAGAGAGCCAGAACGGGGATCTGTCCATGTAAACAGAAAGATCCCCGTTCTGACAGGGGAGTAGCGATCAGTGATCAGGAACAGCAATCTCTATCCTCCTCTAGTCAGTACACTGCCCCCATAGTCAGAAACACCTCCCTAGGGAACACTTAACCCCTTGATCGCCCCTAGTGTTGACCCCTTCCCTGCCAGTGAAATTTGTACAGTAATCAGTGGCTATTTTTATATTAAAATAGGTCAGGAAATCCGCGCTTTGGACAATGAAAGAGCTGCTGCCTTTCCCTAATTAGTTCCCCAAGGGGGCTAATTGGTAAGTATAAGGAATGATTGGGAAAAATTGGCGCTGCCCTATTCACAATACTTAGTTAATTATGGATGTAGAATCCGTATAACACAAGCAATATCTCAGTGAGGTATATAAATAAAAGACTATCTCCTAAAACCAAATGTGAAACTGATTGTGATCTGAAAAAAGAACTGCCATATGTGTAAAAGTCAAAAAAATGAAACTAATTAGGACTATGTAGTCCTTATGTGTTAAACCAATGAAAATAGGTGCCGTGTATAATCACAATTATGTAGATACAAGTGTAAAAATTGTAAATAAATATGTAAAATATTTTATGAAAAATATTGACCCCAAAGTTCAAAAGTTTTGTGACAGTGTAGCGCCCCCTAAGGGACTAGTGCCAATTTTAGTGAAAAAATCTAATAAATATTAAGTGCCAATACCGTAACATGTATGTGACTTCCCAGAAATGTTAATTTAAAAAGGTCAGTAACCTGACCTCTGTGCTACTATATAGTAAATCCCAGTGAAATTCATAGTGAAAGTATTTAAAAAACGTTTCCCCTTATGGTGTGGCAAAAGCATTTAAATACATATAACCACCAACAACCTGATATTAAACATTCACTACTCAAATAGACTGTATCTACAAAATATAATGCAACAGTAGTAGCTCAGCTCCAGGTGAGCAATAAGAATAAGAAAAATATATAGCAGGCTTAGAGCTAGTGCTGGCACATGATATTAAATACATGCTTATAATCAATAAATGACTAAAAAAATTATTTTCCTATGACTTTTGGATCTGTTAAGGTTGCTATTTCCACCAGTTAATTCAGGCCTATTACTGCGTGATAAAAAAAATCAGGTGTTAAAGCCAAAACTGACTTAAAAATCCTTTCTTTTCAAGTTGACATAAATCAGGCCAAGAAAAATGTAAAATTAAAAAAGTCAATTATACATCCAAAATATGCGATGGCAGAATAAGGTGTCACAGACACTGTCCACTGTATATCATACTGTTCCATAACACTGCATACAGCTTTAAAGAGAAGTTTAAAATTTTTTTTTTTAGAAATCATACTTACTTAGGTGGTTGCAGCATCGGTCCGTGCTGGCTCTAAGACTGAGAACTGAGCGATCAAAGAGCACTGTTCGCATTTAGTTCTCAGATCTCCGTGAGCAGAGAGCCGGTGACTGTCAGTCACCGGCTCTCTGCTCTGCCCTCCCCTGCGCTCACTGGAGCGCTGGGCTGTGGAGGGGGCAAGAGCTGCTGGCTTAGGCTCTCAGCCAGGTGCCGGTCCAGGCTTCTGGGTGGATCCCGACCATATGGTCAAGATCTTTTCCGAGCCAGGACCGGCTCTGTGACGTCAGCCCAATAGTCTTCAATTTCAAACTGGATTAACCAAAACCACAGGGAATGAAACTTGGGCAGATTCATCCATTCCTAGTCACAGTTAATGGGACCTGGATATTTGGCAGGCACAGTGTGTGAGTTCTGTTGTCTGCAGGCAAAAAGTGCATCCAACAATGATCACCACAGGTAATCACTGGCTGTGCAGACAGCTGTGAATAGCTGCAGCCACCGGTGACCTGTCATTAGCATAAATGGAGCCGTTGGTCGTACCTTGCCGCTCACAGCAGCAGCCAGAAGCAGAAGATTTTTCAATCTTCAGTATAAATGTAGCATTCATGAACCAACATAACACAGTGCCAGTCACATTTAGACTGTCAGCACAAGTAACATAAAAAAAAATTCCTAAAGTCATGTCTTCGCCTTAAGTTTTAGACTAACTGCATCTGACTAACCAAATCTCACAGAAGGTTAACAATCCATATGATGATGATAATTATTATTAATATTGTCTTGTGGGCTTCCTGTGCTCTCTCTCTGTGCTGACTGTTACCAGTTACCATTGTTGCTAGTTTACTTCTGTGGACTACACTACAGGATACCTCCCTCTGATGATATAGAAGAAGATTATTTTTGGGAATTAGATGTGTAGGACTGCCACCATCCTTAAAACATGAGAAAAAAAGTGCAACAGGAGCTTCCCCCTTGGACTTTTAAGGCAGAAATAAGGGTAAATTAAGTAAATAAAAGGCAACCATTTGCTAATTTATTGAGTATCTGATAAATTTTGTAGTCATAAACAATCACATTAAAATACACAAAGTACATCAATGAACCAATTAATACATAGAAATATACAGTATCTCACCAAAGTGAGTACACCCCTCAAAATTTTGTAAATATTTTATTCTATCTTTTCATGTGACAACACTGAAGAAATGACACTTTGCTACAATGTAAAGTCGTGAGTGTACAGCTTGTATAACAGTGTAAATTTGCTGTCCCCTCAAAATAACTCAACACACAGCCATTAATGTCTAAACTGCTGGCAACAAAAGTGAGTACACCCCTAAGTGAAAAAGTCCAAATTGGTCCCAATTAGCCATTTACCCTCCCCGGTGTCATGTGACTCATTAGTGTTACAAGGTTTCAGGTGTGAATGTGGAGCAGGTGTGTTAAATTTGGTGTTATTGCTCTCACTCTCTCATAGTGGTCATTGGAAATTCAACATGGCACCTCATGGCACCTCATGGCAAAGAACTCTCTGAGGATCTGAAAAAAAAAGAATTATTACACTACATAAAGATGGCCTAGGCTATAAGAAGATTGCCAAGACCCTAAAACTGAGCTGCAGCACGGTGGCAAAGACCAAACAGAGATTTAACAGTACAGATTCCACTCAGAACAGGCCTCGCGATGGTCAACCGAAGAAATTGAGTGCACACGCTCAGCATCATATCCAGAGGCTGTCTTTGGGAAATAGACGTATGAGTGCTGCCAGCATTGCTGCAGAGGTTGAAGGGGTGGGGGGTCAGCCTGTCAGTGCTCAGACCATACGCCGCACACTGCATCAAATTGGTCTACATAGCTGTCATCCCAGAAGGAAGCCTCTTCTAAAGATGATGCACAAGAAAGCCTCCAAACAGTTTGCTGAAGACAAGCAGACTAAGGACATGGATTACTGGAATCATGTCCTGTGGTCTGATGAGACCAAGATTTCAGATGTGGTTCAGATGGTGTCAAGCGTGTGTGGCGGAAACCAGGTGAGGAGTACAAAAACAAGTGTGTCTTGCCTACAGTCAAGCATGGTGGTGAGAGTATCATGATCTGGGGCTGCATGAGTGCTTTCAGGCACTGGGGAGCTACAGTTCATTGAGAAAACCATGAATGCCAACATGTACTGTGGCATACTGAATCAGAGCACGATCCCCTACCTTCGGAGACTGGGCTGCAGGGCAGTATTCCAACATGATAACGACCCCAAACACACCTCCAAGACGTCCACTGCCTTGCTAAAGAAGCTAAGGGTAAAGGTGATGGACTGGCCAAGCATGTCTCTAGACCTAAACCCTATTGAGCAAGTGTGGGGCATCCTCAAACGGAAGGTGAAGGAGCGCAAGCTGGTCTCTAACATCCACCAGCTCTGTGATGTCATCATGAAGCAGTGTAAGAGGAATCCAGTGCCACCCTGTGAAGCTCTGGTGAATTCCATGTCCAAGGGGGTTAAGGCAAGGCTGGAAAATAATGGTGGCCACACAAAATATTGACACTTTGGGCCCAATTTGGACATTTTCACTTAGGGGTGTACTCACTTTTGTTGCCAGTGGTTTAGACATTAATGGCTGTGTGTTGAGTTATTTTGAGGGGACAACAAATTTACACTGTTATACAAGCTGTACACTCACTACTTTACATTGTAGAAAAGTGTAATTTCTTCAGTGTTGTCACATGAAAAGATATAATAAAATATTTACAAAAATCTGAGGGATGTACTCACTTTTGTGAGATACTGTATATCAAACCCAGAGCTAATAATCCAGGCACTGCCAGAGTCAAGCTGAGGTCAGTCCATGAAGATTTGTAGCATACATCCCGACATGTTTCGGAAATTATGTTGGTACATATTTTCCTTCATCAGGGGGGATTTATACTTGGGTGACTTTATTTTTAACTACAGCATAGATATAGTTACATAGTATTTGTACAATAGTACATAAAAAACAAAGTGATTTTGCATAATAAGTTACATAGTATTTAGGCTTAAAGGTACCTACATATAGGGTTCATTGAAAAGACATGGGGAAATGGTAAAAACAAATGCAGGGAATCCACATTGGCTGAAAGAGTCCGCATAGACACAAAGATGGACAAGCATGCAACCCAGAACAGGCCACTGATTCACATCCACAAGGGATGACCGATGTTCAACCAGCAAAGGAGTATTGCTATCTAAAAGGCCATAAATGAACAAAGGAAATTCAATCAATGTTTTTAGAATAAATATACAAGCACAACTAGTGTGCTGTAACAACAGAAGGGCATGTATTACCCAGAATTGCCTATATAAACTAATATGTTACTTTTCTCTGTGCTGATAGAGGAGCAGACATCAGAGCGGCAGTCCTCAGACTGAGACATAGTTACATAGTTACATAGTAGGTGAGGTTGAAAAAAGACACATCCATCAAGTCCAACCTATGTGTGTGATTATGTGTCAGTATTGCATTGTATATCCCTGTATGTTGTGGTCATTCAGGTGCTTATCTAATAGTTTCTTGAAGCTATCAATGCTCCCCGCTGAGACCACCGCCTGTGGAAAGGAAATTCCACATCCTTGCCGCTCTTACAGTAAAGAACCCTCTACGTAGTTTAACCAGTAGCCTACCGCCCACTGTCATATGACGGCCGGGCGGTAAGCCTATTGTTCTGAGTGGGCGTCATATGACGTCCACCGTTTAAACAGGGCATGCGCGCGATCGTGAGCGCGCAGCCCTGTACTGTCGGTGGCGGCGTGTCACCGAGACACCGCTCGTCACCGACAGGGGTGAACAGCCACTGGGCATGGCTGTTTACCACGTGATCGGCCGTGATGAAGTCACGGCTGATCACTAATGGTACATCCTGCATTGCACGGC